>JAENHJ010000158.1:1470077-1867577 GCA_025330945.1 Mucuna pruriens
AAAGAAAAAACATATTTACAAGTTAAATAAAGAAATAATTTTAAAAAATAGAAGAACAATTAAAATCTAATAATATACAAAAAATTGTTAAACAATTAGAAAATAAAATAGTAAAAGAAACATGTGAAATAAATTCCACAACGTTTTGGCATAGAAAAAAAATATGAAGTTTCATTACCATATATTAAAAATTTTGATGAAAATAATATTCCAACCAAAGCTAGACCAATACGAATGAATAAAGAATATTTAAAATATTGTAAAAAAAATTCAAGAATATGTACAAAAAAGATTAATTACACCCTCAAAATCTTCGTGGAGTTGCACGAGATTTTATGAAATGAAAGCCTCTCAAATAGAAAGAGGTGCTCCAAGAGTAGTTATAAATTACAAACCTTTAAATAAAGCTTTAGAATGAATTGGATATCCATTACCAAATAAAAATGATTTAATTAAAAGAATACAAGATTATGTAATATTTTCTAAATTTGATATGAAGTCAGGATACTATCAAATAGGAGTAAAAGAACAAGATATATATAAAACTGCATTTGTAGTACTCTTTGGACATTACGAGTGGAATGTAATGCCACAAGGATTAAAAAATGCTCATAGTGAATTTGAAAATATAATGAATAGTATATTTAATAAATATATAGATTTTTCATTAGTATATTTAGATGACATATTAATATTCTTTAGACATATTAATCAACATGTAGAACATTTGGAGAAATTCATTAACCTTATAAAAGAAAATGGATTGGTAGTTTTAGAGAGGAAGATAAAAATATTTCAAACTAAAATAAGATTTTTAGGTTTTAAAATATATCAAGGGACTATTACCCCGATAACAAGTTCAATAGAATTTGAAGACAAATTCCCTGATGAAATAAAAGACAAAAATCAATTACAAAGATTTTTAGGATGTATTAATTATATAGCATATTTTATACCAAACATAAGAGTCAAATGTGCACCGTTATATAAAAGATTAAGAAAAAATCCTCTTGAATGGAATGAAGAAATGACTAAAGTCATTATTAAAATTAAGAATTTAGTTAAAACAATTACCCTTTTTAGGAATTCTACATCCCAAAGCAGACTTAATTATTAAAACAGATGCATCATACATAGGATATGGGGAATTTTAAAAGCAAAAAGTCATAGAGTCTTTAAAAGAACAATTAGTCAAATATCATTTGAGTATTTGGCATTCATCTCAACAAAAATATTCTACTGTTAAAAAAAAATACTTTCAATAGTTTTATGTGTTCAAAAATTTCAAGATGATGTTTTTAATAAAAGATTTTTAATTCATACTGATTGCAAAGCTACACCCAGTGTCCTTACCAAAGATGTTAAAAACTTGGTTTCAAAGCATATGTTTGCTAGATGACAAGCATTATTATCATGTTTTGATTTTGAAATTGAGCATATAAAAGGAAAAAATAATTTCCTTCCCGATTTTCTAACCAGAGATTTTTTACAGGGATCCAAATGAGTAATATGGCTTCTAAGCCTTCAAGCAGAGATCAATATGATCCCCCATTGGGATCAGATAAAGTAACAAAAAAAATCAATATGATCCCCCAATTGGGATCAATAGTGAGTAAAAAACAATATGGTTCCCCACTAGGATTAGAGAAAAAAATGAGTAAGCTCCTCTTCAACATCCATAGGACCTACAACATCCTGTGTGAAACCTTCCATTCTAAATCCTTCTAAATCTCAATATATCTTAGCTCATACACTTAAAACCCTCGTACCAACATCAATTCCACCAAGCTTGTTAGTCTCATTATCCAACATATTTACTCCTTTATATTATCAAAACACCACCACTAGTCCTAAAGCCTAGCTAACAAACCATTCACTAGATTTAGCACTTGACCATTATGTTAATAAAGCAGAACTTTTACCCATAATGACTAGAAAAATATATGATGAAAGAAAGTTTCAAAGAAATAATAAACCTTATCTTTCCAAAATCCTTCCATCACCATCCAGATAATCTACAAAAGACCCAAAGATTCTATGAATTTGTCCTTATTGATACAGATTCGGTAGAAATCACCCACACCAAAGATTACCAAGAAAATATATTATTCTCAAAAATGAAAATATTAAATATCCTATCTCCCCAAGATTGGAACCAACCATTGTTTAAATCAACACCCTTTACCAAATTATTCAATCTTAATGGTTATACTTATTATGATTACATGAAAGCATGGTAAAATATTCCCTATATTAATCCAGACAAAATTCATGATTTATTTGGTTCAAGAGACGAATACTTTTGAAATTTCCAAAATGATTTATAAAATGGTTTTATGATTTCAGCCCTATACCAGCAATATTTCCACAAAATATCCTTGAAGTATATGATTTTTTCAGAGAAAATTCAACATTTGTACTAGGATTTAGATTGGTGTCTTTTATAGCATCTTAATCTATTACTTGGATCATTTCATGGGAATATAACGTTATACCCCAGTTTGGAGATGATACAATAGATTCAAAATTATTAACAAGAAAAATTAAAGTTTGATGGTGGAAGAAATTTAATAATGATTTGATTAAAAGCCAAAATCGTAGAATGGATGAAGAATAACAAACTAAAGAAGAATTTGTCTCCACAAATAGAATTAACCAAACAGTCATTTTTCTTTTTGTAAAAGCAAAAGGCAATGGCTGGGTTAGTTTCAACAACTTCAGCTGAAGAATTTTACAAAAAGTCAAGACCAGTAGCAAGAACAGGTTCTCAAGAAGAATCAGATGAAGGATCAAGCCAATCTAATCCTTATTTGAGAAATAAATATATGCTCGATTAAAGTCTCAACAGTCGGCCCAATGTGAAATGTCGGCACAAAATGACAAACTAAAAGATGAGATTTCAAGATTCCAGGAGATAAGGTGTTAGTTATCTAACTAATAAAAGAAAGATTCTAGATAATGTTGGCCAAGATTCCTAATAATGTCGGTTACCCAATAAGTCTTTACAATTGTATGTTTTACTTTATAAATGTAAGCCGATGATTGGCTAAATAACTTTGGTTCAATAATGTTATTCCCTCTAGGAATTCTATATAAAGAGAAGTTGTTTAGAAGGAGGGGCATCTGAACTCTTCTCTAATAACAATAATAATAACAACAATAATAACAATAATAATGTATGAAGTGGGGATACAATGAATACTTGCTTTTTTTTTAGTCATGTATGAAGCGCAATATAATGGGAATACAATGAATGAACATGATAGTGTTTTGGAAAACAATGTTTGTGTGGTGTCAATATTTGCTTTTTTTTAGTCATTGGGCTACTTTTGTTGCATGTTCATTTTGAAGCACTTCTTTTTCGAGCCATTTAGATGCTTTGGTTGCATATACATTTTGATGCACTGTATAAATACTATGAAATTTGTAGGCTAGTATGTATTAAATTTGTGAATATGAAGTTATGTAATTAAGTAACATGTATTTTTATCCTGTATATGTCTCTCAAGTTTGTAAGTCCTTGAATACAAGAGTTATTTTTGAGATTGGTATTCATTTGGACAAAGGAGTCATTTTTGAGATTGTGTTCAAGTTTGTAAGGAATTGCATGTTGTAGTTTTATGGACTTCTGTGTTGTTGTTATGTGATACAAAAATTAGTGTTATGTACAACTTTGGTTCTACTATAGATACTACTAATCTTGATGGAATTTTATGATTAAACAACAACCATTTTAGAAGAAAATTTCTCCTATTTCAACCAAAGCAAATTTTTCCACTTGACTTTCTATTACAATTATATATATAGGTTCAGGAAGTTGTTTCAATTATCGTAGAATGTAAATGTAACTCTCAATTTTAGGTGAATTTAGATTTTTTTGGATTATACTAGTTTAGTTAGTTGTGACTTTGTATAAGTTGTTCTGCAATCATATTTTCTCATTACTTGGTACAACATAGTTAAACATTGCTAATATATATTTGAAAGTCTTAATAAAAGCTCATTAACATAAATATACATGGCAATGAGTCGTGGTACTAAAAATATTGGATTCCAAGAAAATAGTTGGTAGTTGGAATCAAACTTTAGCTTTTTGGGTTATGAACTAGAAGAAGAGTGAAAGATATAAAATTATATCTTAATTTGAACTTTTTCATGACTGATAATTTTTTTATCAATTTTTTAAAAATTATCAAATTAAGTGGAATTTATTTTTAAATGAAATTTATATGTAAAGTTTAATTTTTAAATTACGAAGTTATAAATATTATATTTTTATGTTTAATATTATTTAATATGTTATATTAAAAATTAAAATAATAATATTTTATTGTAATTGGTTGAATCGTAATTAGACCCTTCAACCTTACTATTGCCTTCACGAGTTGGGAATGATATTATATCATAATTTAATAATCACTTTTAAAACGATCGTCCAACGTGGTACACGCCTTTATTTTATTTGTTTTAATGTATGGCAAGTTACCCATTGTACCTCCTTCATAAATTAACTAGTTAATAAATAGTAAGGGTAGACGTTTTATTTTAAAACATTGATATATATATATTAATTAGGCACCAAACATTATATTTAAAATTTTCAGATGTGTATAATAATGAGATATATTTTTTGTGTATATTTATAAACAATTCTTATATCATGAATTTAAATCACATAAAAGAATTTCCATTAACAATAATACATTGAGAAAATAATATAAGTGTGTTTGTATAATAACAAAAGAATAAATAAAAATAGACAAATGGTAAAATTCATTAACCAATTCATTGAAATTTAACATAATTTCTCAAATTTTATCATTGTTTTAAAATTTTCACCGTTTGGCTTGATTGGGAATGAGCCAATTGGTTTGTTAATTTCAAAAATCGGCTCATCTCATGATCAATAAAAAGTTCCGGGCAGAGAATTAGTTTGAATAAGTTTTTTTCTTCAAATTTTCCATTTTTACTTTTAATATTTTTAAAATAAATAAAAACAGTTATGTAAGAATAACATAGGTATAATTTATTTTTCCAATTATTATTAACTGCTTATCTTATAAAATATATAATTTAATCATTTATATTAATTTATAACTTTTTTATATCTTATTTTTTTTATAATTTTGTATTATTTTTACTTAAAATATTATAGAATATTAAATTTTTTTTAATTTAATTACTATCTATTTGATGACGATTTAACTGTGCGATTAAATCAATAAATCGTGAATTAATACTTTCATTAATTTAATTATCGTTCCGATTTTTAAAATATATGTTTCACTTCCTTTAACATAGGAGGTTAATTTGTGATGAAAGATTATCTATTAAAAATGAAAATAAAATATCTACAACAATCTTTGTGACGTACGCAATCTTTTCCTAGGCATTGTAAAATAGATTGACACCTATAGGCTAGGCAAATATAGAGTATCTTTATTAACCAATCACTTTCTCTTTAGTAAACCCTCTTTATTATTTTGTGAAGCATGTCTTATGATTTTTTTTATATGAAATCAATTAAATAAAACTTACAACATATTTGCAAATCACGATTTAAATAATATTTTTTAATTGATTTTATTTTTAAGAAATTTCAAAACATGTCGTATTCTTTTTTATATGAAATCAATTAAATAAAACTTACAAGATATTTACAAATCATGATTTTTGTTAGTTAATTTTATTAAGACTTTTCAAAACAAATTTCCATATATATATATATATATATATATATATATATATATATATATATATATATATATATATATATATATATATATATATATATATATTGCCAATAAAATAATTAAATATTTTTAATTTTATTTTTAAACCCACGACAGTGGATATTTGTCCAAAATAAAATAATAAAATGATATAAAAATATCAAAAATTAAAAAAATATATACTATTTTAGACTTTTTTTTACTCAACATATTAGATCAGATTGAATTTCTGAAGAGATTTGTAAAACCAAACCAAACTCATAATTTTTTTAATACATATAAGTTATTATGAATTTCACATATAACTTTTTTTTTATTTTTAAGAATTTCATCGATATTTTTATTATATTTTGTTTATGTATTTAAATAATTAATTTAGTAAAACTATATATATTTTGTTCTCTTTAGTTTTCTTTTGAATATATTCCAATTTTTTTAAGAAAAAAACTATGTTGTTGGATAATTAATCAATTAATTAATCTATTTTTTTTTGTGTTATTTATTTTTAAATAAATTATTAATATATTTATAATTAAAGATAATTTACTTATTTTAAAAATAATATTCAATATTTGAGTTAAAGATTTTTAGTAATAGTAAATTAAGATGTTAGTAAGGATGTGTATCATTCAATTCAGTGTAAACTATATTTTATTGTATTAGATCAGATAAAATTTTTTTAAACAAATAATTTAAATTATATTAAACCATACATTATTTTAATCTTCAAATTAAATAATTTTTTTACCTTAAAATCAATCCAAACCGATTAACAGACCTTATAATTTAAAGTAATTAGACACAATTAGATTACAACAAATTTAAGAATAGAGTTTCTTAGGAGTAATAAAAATAGAGTATCTTCTTGATTATTGAATATTTCACATAATTCAATTCTATGGACGTAGTCATTCATGCATAATTTCGAGCCAAATATTATGAAAAATTCATCGCTTTATTGAGAGTGAAATATACACTCAAGCTTTGTTAAAAAAAAAAAAAGAAATTTCATTAAGAAATAAGTAATAGGAATATATTAGAAAAGATTATCTGAGAAATGAGAAGAGAATAAATAAAAAAATAAGTTGATAAGTGACTCACTCAAGAAGGAAGAAATTGCTAAAAATGACGTCATTAAATAAATCACTTTTAAAATATACTCCATGTTCTACACGAGTTTAATTTTTTAATGTAAGGAAAGTTACTAATCATACCTGTCTTTGGACTACAAATATAAAGTAATATCTATAAAACAAAGTGAAATAAATCTATATTTAATTAAAAATAGAATAGTGCATATGTACGTAATATTAATTTAATTTATACTCCACATGTAAGTGATAACTTGCCAGTAAAGGTTTTGACGCTGAGATATACTTTACGATATTGCCTAGGTTCACAACAGCAAAAACAATTAATTACGTAAACGATATGCATGCGAAACCTTTGTTAATATTATTTTTTTCTTTTGGTAGGCTTTGATAATTTGATTGGGATGGTTTGGGAACTTTCGTGAAAATCCAAATTAAATCAAAGCTGAATTGACGAGGCAACCAAATAATGACAGTTTAATAGTGATGCAAAGGGATAATATTATCTAATCATAAACTATTAATAGTATTATTTTAAAGGTGTTTAGGGTAAAAGTTAATAAATTATTTTTAAAATTAATAAAAATAAATTTTTATATTAAATTTTTAATTAAAAAATAATAAATATATTACATAAATAAAACTTGGAAATAATTTATTTAAATATATAAAATTAGAGGTAAATATAAATTTTTAAGATATTTATATGTAGTTTTTTTTTTTAAAGTGAAGGGAGCATTTACATACCCACATCTTATCTAATCTAATATATATAAAAGAAAATTTGGTCTTGGCTGTACACGTGTCGTCCTCTCTGACAAAATTTTTTAGCTCACTTTTTTCTGAAACTTCTCTCGCATGCCTCTGAGTGCGAGTAGTTGTACTGTTGCTTTCTTAAATTCTAAATAAATTTTTTATTTTAAATAAAAAAACCAAAACATTTTTTGTTGTTTCAGACTAAATAACACACTTTTCTTTACACGGATCTTTTTATATTTTTTTATTTTGAATATTATATTAACGTTGTAATATTTATACAATTCAATAATATTCTTTAATATTATTTATTTCAATTATATTTTTTATAATTAATTTTATTATTTCACTTTTATTTTTGACTACTTTATTTATACTTTTTAGTACTTTCTATCATACTAAAAATTTTACATTTGATAATATTAATTTACTTTTATAATTGTTTGTATATCAGTTTCCTCCTATTATTTTCTATTATATATATATATATATATATATATATATATATATTTGTAAAAGTGTATATGAATAAAAAATTAAACATTATAAATAATTAAATAAATACTTTTTTTAATAAAATCAGAAATTTAAAGCATTAGTAACGTTAACCACATGATTGAAGAAATTTATTTGAATAAAAAATGCTTGCCAATCTAATAATTTTCAATAATTTAATTTTTATAAATTTTAAATAATAAAAATTATTTACGAAACATTTGGTGAAATATACTAAATATTTTTAACATAACTTTATTATTTAAAGACTAATTTAAAATTGTATTTTTAGAGATTAATTTAATGATCATTTTGATGTATGATGGAACAAAGTATTTTTTTCATCTTATTCTAAAAAAATAAATATTTTAATTATACAATTAATATTTTGTTTGTCAAGAGTTCTATTATTTTAAATTTAACATTGAATACTGAAACCATTGAGTTTGAAAACTGTATAACTTTATTATAATATATTTTAATTATAATTTATGATAAATATTAATTTGTTTATATTTTTCTACTTATACATTCCTAAATAATTTCTTATTTAAAATTGGACCTTTTCTATATTTTAAAATTCAAAAATATTTCATATATTAAATATTTATTTGAAAAAAAAAATAATGGGAAGATCATTTTAATGAGCTACGTTAACTTTGTAATATCTTTACTCAATAATTTTTTTACTGTTATTTTATAATATTAGTTTTTTCAATTATATTTTTATTATTTTGCTATCCTTTCGCTCAGCACCTGTTGTAATCGATATCTATTACTATTTTTAATTGGGTTATGCACGGTCACTCATGAAAAAAAACTTCTGCACAAAAAACTTTTTCATGTTTTTCATTATTTTTATTTTTATTTTATTTTCTCCTATTTTTTTTTAAACTTGAATTTCACAGCTCAACCATTCTTAGATATCCCTCTTTCTCCCTCCCTTTTCATCTTCTCTCGATTTCCCCCTCTCATTTTCATCTTCTATTTTACGAACTCGTTTTTTACCACTATTATTACTATCACCATTGAATAGTTGCACTTAACTCCTTACTGACTCACGATATTTGATTTCTGCTTTTGCTCTCATTATCTCTTCTAAAACATGTTTATCTCTCTCTCTTACTAGGACTTTCCTTCAATTTATTTTCCCTAGATACAAGAATGAGGGATGTTTCTAATTCCTTTTCAAGAGTTTGTTTTTCCCATTATTCTTGAGCTCCTTGCTCCCATTATTCTTGAACTCCTTGCAGTCAGAGAATGTAAATTTAGGATTTGCATGTATGTTCTTGAGCTTCTTGCTAGGAGACTCCACAAATCATAATGTGATATTGAAAATGTGCAAATAGAACATATGAATTACAAAAGATCAAGAAGAATCTAAGCTTTCAAATGCAAATAAGAGGTGAAACATCTTTTTGTGTAGATAATTAAATTTTAAGAGGTTAATTATTTGTTTCTAAGGTTGGGAACGAGAATTTGTTAAAAAAATATTTTTTAACTATAGTAGGTTCGAAGCAATATGATTTGTTCTATTTTACAAATTAAAATTTGTAACCGTGTGTTTCTTTGTATTGACTTTGTATGTTAAAATCATTGAAACTATATATTTTCATTTAACTTCAACGGCTACATTGCTTTTAGTTAACAAGCAACTGCATAATCATTTTGGTATTATATTTTTCTTTTAAAAAGATTCGAAGTTTCTAAATTTTCTTTTTATAAATTATTAAGACTCTAATCTTTCTCGGAAGTCTATTAATGAAAAGTTCTTTTGGAAATCAACTAGCAATGCTATTTTCTTCTTAATTATTATTATTTTGAAATATGTATGCTTATTTATATTACTTGGAATTCTACTTAACACAAGATTGTGTAGTTTTCATATTTACCTTTGATAAATAGCTAGAGACAGAACTTAGTGGTCGAAGTAGTAATGTAAACTAAGATTTAGTATTCTTTTCATTAGATGTAATGATTTTTTTATTCAAAATTGTAATGACACAATCACACAATTAGCAAAGTAACTTGAAAGTAGCTAGATAGATCAGTAATGATAGTACCTATGATTATTAAGGAAAAAGTGTCGTTCTTCGAAATTAGAAGGCAGAAAATCTATTTGTAAAATAGATGTTGCTTAATCTTTTGCTATAGATATGAATAACTTACTTTTTTTGTGTTTTTTATGAACTTATATTTCTTTTTTATCTTATTATTATTTATTATTATTATTATTATTATTATTATTATTATTATTACTACATGATGATTTCGTTTGCTTTATTTGTTTTTAAAACAAATGCTTGACGAAATTATTATTAATTATCTAGAAAAGAATGTCTTCTAATTAGTAGTTACAAAATGTCCATTTTCTTTCCTTTTTGTTTGCTAATAATCATTTCCTTTTGACTATGATAAAAATATAAAAAATGATAATTATTTCTTTTTCAAAAGAAAATGTATTTACTAATTGGAGAGGGGTAGAGATGAGGTATTATTTTGAAAATAAAAGGAGAATTTTGATTTGAGTTACTAATTAGATATGCTAGTATAGGATGATAGTTGCAAGTTTCAAGTTGAGTATTCACATATTGAGTATTTGTCATCCATGGCAAAGGTGAATACATAGACCTTTCTTGAATTTCAATCCATGTTGGATCATATTTTGTCTATCTAGTTATCTAACCCATAATCTTTAACTAAAAAATGAATGATCTTGTTCCAGATAGATTAATTTGTATCAATCCTGTGTTCCTTGACTATATGGTTCTAACCTATAAAATTGTTGAAAAAGACTATTATCAAGTGACACCACCATGTTCACAAAAGATTCTCTAATTTGAATTTTCTAATTATTTGAATTAATTTATGGTTATTTATTTTGCTAAATGATACTTACATGTCACAATTCATTAAGAAAATAACTTATATTAGAGAATTTAAGTTGGATAATTACATAAATTACATCTATGTTTTGATGTTATTAAAGTCCTTTGAAATAAATTACCACACAATATTATACTTAAATTTATAGTTGTTCTCTTTATCTTCATTTTTGTTGCTTCCTTTTATGGTCTTGCAATTATGGATTTTTTTGTGCCATTGCATATTTGGCAAAGGAAGAAAGGTCATCGTCCATTGTTGATGACCTAAAAAAGAATGTGAATGAGTAAATATGTTTTGGAATTTTTTTATTTTAAAGCTTATGTTTCAATTTCTATTGCTACAACAACAACAACGACCTATGAGCTAAGTTGAGCTAGGATAGAAGGTATTTTGATGGTGATGAGACTTGCTCTAGCGTAGAGGTTAATGTATGGTTGGGAGAAGAACAGGGTATGCGAGGCTTTGTACTGATTCTTGTTTGATGAGAAATGTAGGTGTGTTTTATTTTGGTTTGACCTCAATACATCTGATGTGGGTTTGACTTGATGATGAATTAGGACTTTTAGGTTCAACTACTTTTTCTATCCTTATTATTTTAACATTCCATTCTATTAATGCTACTTGGTTATTTGGTTTAATTTTTTTTTTTTGCAATTTAAAATTTAGAGTACCTCAATAGAGTTGTATTCAACATAAATAATGTGCTTCTATATGCTCCACCTTTACTACTTCTTGTGCTAAAGGCACATGCAATATTTATATTTGTCTCTTTACATGACAATGAATTCTTTTAATCTTCACATACATGCAAGCGAACGATACCAAAAGTGTGTTATTGGCACTAGATATTACAATAGTGGTTTATGCCCCTTACCTTTTATTTTGCAATTTTAAAGATGGCCATTATGATCGTTTTTGCTAATATGCATTAAATTTTATTATTGAACCGGTATATTGTAGCGCTCATGTTAAATATTATGACACTAAATTATTTAATATTATGTAGTTATATTTCAAATATAAAATATTTCTATTTTACATGCTATTGTCCAGTTACTATTATCAATCATGTCATTGGTTTGTATTTTTTCATCTTTCTATCTTGCATTTTTGTATTTTTCAGACTTTTACTACATTACATAATATTTTTAATTACTTTAGAAGACCAAATTGATTTATGTTTCTAATTATGTTTTCTATGTAATATTGATGTGTTGTGACAACTTCATATACATATATGATAAAATTAATATTTGGCAGTTTTAAAATTTTTTAATATTCATGAAAAGATTACACATTTTCCCTCTTTATTTTCCAAAGCCTATAATTTTATAAATAGGTGTATTTGCAATAATAGCATTTGTTTTTTCAAAATAGAACTTAATAGCATAAATCATTTAAAAAATCAATGGCTTTAACGAGTATTCAACATGGATATCTTGTTAATTTTATTTAGTATAACAAGCTTATATGCATCTTTAATTAGCATATGGTGCACTTCAAAGATATGAACTTAATGAAAAATTTCTTAAGTTAAAATTTGTCAACACATATGCTTTTAAGTTATAATATTTTCTACAAATTTAAATGTTGAATCTTAGTATTAAACCACCTCAGTGGTGTGAAAGTTACTTTACAATGTCAATATAATTAAGGGTAGAACAATCATAAGAAACTTAGTAGTCATTTCTTTCAAAGGAGGCATGCTTGGCTTGAACATCCTACCCTTGGGACTGGGAGGAAGATATAATTATAGTTATCTACAATGGACTTGCTATCATGAATATGTAGCATGATGGGTATTGTCCTAAATTTATGTTCTGGTCTGCAATAGGATTACAAAGTCAGTAATGTGTCCTTCTACATGTCCTTCCAGATATATATATACAAGCCCTTCTCTCTCTCCTATTAGGCTTTACTTTCCTATCCCTTAACTGTCTAACGTACTAGACAAAAAGACAAAATGGACCAAGGACAAGTCAAGGACAAAACAGGATATTTTAGATCCCACCTCCTAGTGCATCAATTACTTTTTGCCCATGTTAGATGGTCCTATGCAATATAATAAATGTTGAGGTACGGACATGCTCATGCCTACACCCGGTCGTCCAGTCCGATCGGTACACAGCTCCTCAAGTGTCAACCGTAAGGAGTAAGTTTTTCTTATCTCTGTGCAAGCCAAAGTCGACTGTCTTAAGCTGATAGGATGCCCTATATAAATTGTTGACTTCGTGGGATTTGTCGTACTAGGTTGAAAGAACGAGATAAACCATTGGCCAGGAGGGTTGAAGGTTGATCGGTACACAGCTCCTAAGTACAAGCACTTTAACTTGGAGAACCAACCAGGATGGGCTCGACTAGCCGGGAGGGATTCAACTAGTCAAGAGGGCCGAAGGCTGACCGATACATAAACTTGGCGCCAATGTTCACATCTCCCATTTGAGAGGAGTCCTGGGGTGAACATAATTTGAGGGTCTTCTTTCCTTCTATATATTTTCTATTTATAATCATTTTTGGGGTTGTACTATGTCGATCACTTTATAGAGTCGGTCACTTTCGGAGAGCCGGTCGGGACTAAAGGTCGGTCGGGGCTCGACTAGCTGAGAGGGCTGAAGGCTGACCAGTACACAGCCCCTCATTGTCAAGTAGTGTGATAGGAACTTTGACGTGGAAAACTAGAAAGGATGGGCTCGACTGGCTGCTTATCTCAGGGTCTTCTTTTATACATTGTCCCTATAAAAATAAGAAAAACAAAGATGGACAACAGAATAGTAGTTTTTGAATGCTAAATAAATAGTAATACTGAACAATTCATCCTAGGGGAGGGGTCTTTGGACCTTCTCTCTCAAGGTTTTGAATGTTGCTTGGGGGTCCTGAGACTGCCTTTCTCAAGGTCTTTAGTATCCTGGGCAGTCACTGACCGACTACCTCTCACGGGTCTTAGTGTCTCGAGTAGTCTTGATTGACATGCCTCTCACGGGTCTTTGGTGCCCCAAGCAATTCTCGACTGACTACCTCTTACGGGTCTTAGTGCCTTGGGCAGTCTTCGATTGACTATCTCTCATGGGTCTTTGGTACCTCAAGCAGTCACTGATCGACTGTCTCTTACGAGTCTTAGCGTCCTGGGCAATCATTGGCTGTCTACCTCTTACGGGTCTTTAAGTTTGCTTGGAGGGATCACTGACCGACCGCCTCACGTAGGTCTTAGCACCTTGGGCAATCACTAACCGACTGTCTCTTGCGGGTCTTTAAGTTTGCTCAGAGAGATCACTGATCGACCACCTCTCACAGTTCTTAGCGCCTTGGACAGTCAATGATCGAGTGTCTCTTATGGGTCTTGGCGCCTTGGGTAGTTATTGACTGACTGCCTCTTACGGGTCTTTAAGTTTGCTTGGAGGGATCACTGATCAACCGCCTCTTGCAGGTCTTGGTACCTTGGGTAGTCACTGGCCGACTGCCTCTTATGGGCTTTAAGTTTGGTGGAGTAAGGAACCAAAATTCTTTTTATACTTACACAAAATGTGAACCATGGCCCTGGATACTTTAAGATATGAAGCTTAACTATAACACATACCTAAGATTGGAAATTCTCCATGACATTGCAGACATGTAGGAGGAGGATGGACGAGCTCTTTATCGTGCTGACGTGAATTGATCCTGAGCCTAATGACGTCTCCAAATTGAAAATGTATTTCCTTACTTTTAGATTTTCACATAAAGATTTGAAGTCATCTAGAGAATTATGCTTTACACAAGTCAGGTCTCCATAATTGTAGATTCATTGGCTCGCTATACAGCAATTTTACCATCAAGTGATGGAGCGCTTGACATATTGCATGCTTTTTCATAGCATGCTTGCATTACTGTGGCTGATGGCTATATTGTGAGAAACAATTTACCATCGTTGGCTTTTGTTTTTGCATGCCTGCAAATGCTGACAACTTCCCTACTGTTATCATAGACGTGTAAGCCCCCAAACCTTCCCAAGTGCATTCTTTAAATATTTTTAAAGCTTATTTTAATTGCCTGCAAGCTGATTTGGCATGATAGCTAGACGCCTAGTGCCAAGCGTAACATTATCCCAAGAAGACATTAGCTACTGCTGATCCACACAAGTTTTTCATCTCCTCTAGGAACATCAAAGCTCAAATATTGTGCTTATGAAGAATACAATGAGCAATAATTGCGTTCCAAGAAACAACATTGGGACTTGCAATTTCATGGGGCTTGCCGGGTTGGACAGTGGCTGTGGCTGCAATATGTTGGCCTATTTACTCCAAGTTGAAAATTGAATTACGTGACATGAGCAAAGTGGCATTGCTCAGCTCGACATGGGAGGGGGTTTTTGCTCTACTCCTCTATATGGTGTTTTAGACTCATGGGGAGAAACTCTTCCTTGTGCTGCCTCAGTTAGTGCTAAATGACGTGACCTAAATCGACCCAGTGCGATTTAGAAAGAAAATTTTTTATTGAATTTGATTTGTTTGAAAACTTGAAGGGAAGCCAAATCCATCTCCGGGGAAGAGTCAGCTTCAACGAGTCAGTGCAAGCTCAGCCAATATGGGGAGATTGACTAGACTTGATCTAGCTCGGACTAGAGTTGCCACCAACGTTTAAAGGGACGTTGGAGCCCGGGGGTGGATAAGGCAAGTCAGTGAATGTGGAGTCTAGGTAAGGAGTCGTTTACGCATGGGAATAACATGTCACCCCATCCGCCTACCATCTGGTAGTTAGCCTATGAAATGCATGTAATGTAACCTTTACCTTTACTGTTATTGACTGGCTGGAACTACAGGAATGTGTTTGTACAAAGTCAGGATGTTAGGGATGCATATGCATAACTTGACAAGAGTAGGCCTCTTGCTCCTACGTACCTCTCCTAGCACAGAGGAATCAAAGTTCACGTAGTTCTGGATGCATGCAGTGAAATACAGAGTCGAACTTTCCATTAGGCGTCCTTCCTCTCGGATACGGACCTTGCTATGAGTGCGCAACGCTAGTTTCGGCATGGTTGGACTTTCCTTTAAGCGTCCAGTAGGGTCTGAGACATAGGGTCTGAGACATAGGGTCTGAACTTTCCATTGGGCGTTCAACCCTCCAAGGTTTGAGTTCGAAGTTGGGACTATCCAGTAGGTGCCCTACCTCGGTGCTAGGTTGAGTGTTTGCGAGTATGCATGCTAGATTGACTCAAATATGCATCTACTAACTCGGAGTTGGGTGGAATACACTGTATGTTAGGAAGCAAGGGACCGAGGCTGACTTGGTCCTATGCCACGGTGGGCTACATGCTTGCCATTCGTAGTGTAGTTGACTTGGTTTTATGTTAAGGTGGGCTATCTGCCTGCCATCTGAAGTGTGACTAACTCGGTTTAGGTTAAGGCGAGCTAGCTGCCTGCCATCTGAAGTGTGATTGTGAGGACGAGAAGGGATGCTATCTATAGCATGTTTGGGGTTTGGCCAAGAGAATTACTTGGTATCCAAAGAGATGATTGGTGCCTTTGCTCACAGTTGGAAGTCCTTCTGTGACCTTGAGTTGATGATCACGCACCAATTCCCCAGCAATCTCGCTTAGTATTGTATACTCCTCAATTCTTCCCTGAGTTCTTCGCGCTGAGGTCTTTTATAGCCTTTTGGAGGGTGATGAAGGCGTGCCTTATCTCGCTACGTGGAGCTACCCCAACCTCCTGATTTAGTTTGTTAGTCTTGGCAACATCCAGGTTGATGCTCATTGGGTCCTACGCCCAATCGTGGCATGTTCTCCCTGAATTCACGACACCTTTCGCGGGTAGTGGCTGACATGGCGCATTCCTTTGCTATGATTGGCGAGGATTTTAGTTCTATTGGTGGGTGGAACTTGCGTTCGCTTACATGGCTTCATCCTCGCGTCCCTGGAGGATCTGATGGCTCAAGAACTATAAAGTGGCATTCCTCATCTGAGATGGCTGATCTTGCTTAGTTCTACTAACGTGGTTGGCTCCGTCAGCATTGAACTGGAGCTCCCAGATCCGTCTTAGGCTGGTTGTGGCATGCCTTGCCAATTGGGCCGAATTCAGGTGAGTAGCTGATGTTGGACTTCCTTCATGTGGGTTGGTCCGTTGACATGGGCCTGCTCTTTTGAGCCCTTCACTCGGTGGAGGTAGACCGAGTCAGCTAGTCTTCCTTCATCGTTGGGCTAGTCCGGCTCTTCTCGCCTCTTGGGTCCAATTTGGATCTTTGTAACCTAGCCAGTCAGTCTGAGAGTCTTATCTTGGATTAGGTTGGCATTAGGCCGGACGGATTTGAGGTTCTACACTAAAGTTGTAGCTTTTATACTCTTTGTGTATGCATAGGCATTTATAGGGTTTGCAAAATTAGGAGTGTACATAATGGGTGCCAAAGTTGTTCATGTCTACCCGTTGGATTGGGATCACAGAGTGTACATAATTTCTCCTTCTCCTCCAATTAAACACAAAATGAGTGCCAACTCGAGCAAAGTCAGAGGGTTCCTGAACCAACTTATTACTTGGAATGGTAACCCTACTCTTTGGGTGAAGGGCAAGTTTGTATGGTGCGCAAGTGAGTGAGGTCCGAGACCTCGTTTAACATGACCTTGTGAAACAATAGCATGGTGGTTAAGGGTGAAATGCCTTGGGGTTTGAGGCTCCATGGAAGAGCAACAACTGACCTCACATCACATTTGAAGAGAATCTCCATACCCGCTTCATTCGGCGAGGGGCAGATCTGCGTACGGCGAAGCAGATTTGTGCACGACATAATAGATCTACACATGACAGGGGTAGGTCTATGTGTGACAGGGTGAATCCGTGCATGACCGGGGGAAATCTGTGCATGGAGGAGCGGATTTGCACATGACGAAGGGAGATTTGTGTGCAGCAGAGCTTCGCCAACTCCGGCAGTCGCTTCCTTCCTCCCCGTGCGTATGGTGGTTGTTGGGAATAATTTTTTCGACGTCCCACGATGGACGCCAATGTTCTAGTGTGCAATAGGATTATAGAGTCAGCAACGTGTCCCTCTACATGTCCTTCCAGACATATATATAGAAGTCCCTCTCTCTCCTATCAGGCTCTACTTTCTTGTCCCCTAATTGCCTAACGTACTAGACAAAAAGACAAAATGGACCAAGGATAAGCGATGGACAAAATAGTGTGTTTTAGACCCCACCCCTGGTATATCAGTTACTTTCCACTCATGTTAGATGGTCCTACGTAATGAATAAATATTAGAGTACGGACATGCTTGTGCCTACACTTGTTCGTCCAAGCCAACCGATTCAATTTATAAGTGATAAATAGTTGCTGCAGTTATTAAAATATTACAATGTAATAAATACTTTACTAAATAGTTCTATCTACATTGGATTTGAGTATTGACCAATTGCTAAGCTATTATATGTCTTTACATAAAAATTATTTTAAAACAAGTTTCTTTAGTTTTTTTATAATTATGAAAATATAAAATAAAATAAATAATATAATGAAGAAAATAAAAAGAAAAGTAATTATAAGAAAGCTGAAAAAATATTATTATCTGTATATATAACAAGTTTAATTAATATTGATACTGTTACATTTTTTTAAGTATCAATCGAATATTATTTATATAAGTTTTTTTAATATATGAGGCCATGCCAAATAAATTTATTAATGCTAATTTTAGGTTAATACCTTAATTATACAGTTTTTTTTTAAATATCACATCATTATATTATATTATATTATATTATAAAATTTACCATAATTTTATTTTAAATAACTCTAATTAAAAAACATACTAATAATATTAATGAAATAATGAAGTTTATGAGAGAGAATTGGAAGCCATCTAGATGACCTAAAAAAAATGTATTGCTAAGTAGGATTCTCATCCTTTATACTTTATAGGAAAAAGATCTCATAGAAAATTCTAAACATTAGAGACATTAACAATACATGAAATATCGGACTAAATTGTTGTAGGTGATTTTTGAAGCTTTTAAAAGAAGACGGTTATTCTAAAATTATTTGGATCCTACTTTAGTGTTAATTTTGATAAAAATACATTCAGCCGAAAAATGGTTACATAATTATGATTATTGTATGTTTTGTTTTGTAATTTAAATATTTTTTAATAAAATGAATTCAAATTTAATTTATATTTTAAATTGAGTTTATTTGAAAAGTGCAAAAATAATTCACCTTTAATTTAATTTAAAAGGTACATTATTGAACTCATCAAAATTTAAAGATGTAAATGCCTTATTATTTTTTTCCATTTTAAATAATCCAATATAAAAAAAATCTACAAAATATTTTTCTTAACTGCACTAAGTACAGTTTGTTTGTGTTAATTATCATGATTGCTAAGAAAATGTCAATTCAAACAAAGGATGGTGCAACTTTTCTAACATAAAAAGAAATAAATTAAATAATTTAATGAATCATTATAGTTTCGCGAGTAAAAAACAAATGAAATTAAATATTTGTGATTGTGTTAATATTTGATTCAATCTCACATATTCTATTAATTACTTTTAAGCAAATAATTATATATATATAAGAAATTTTAAAACATACATAAAGATGTTCACACGATACTTTACTATTTTTTTCCCTAAATTTAATTACTTATTATCATTTTAGTTCTTGAATATTTTTCAAATTGTCAATTAAATCTCATGTTGCATATAAATTATTTACATAAATATCATTGTCTTTTCAATCCTTATCCCTTATCTTCTTCACCTTTTCTTCGCATACTTTGCAGTCCATCTTTACTTTCATTTTTGCGGTCTGCATGAATATCACCGTATTCTCTCTCACTTATAATTCTTATATCTCATCTTCTTCACTTTTCTCTCACACACTTTGTAGTTCATCTTTACTTTCACCTCCATATGCATACCAAGTCCACCATTCAAAATTATCAAACATGTAGAGTCAAATGCAAGTCATATGATATGCTTTTGATTTTTATATGCGCATAAGACTAGGGGTTCAAGCTATATTCCTATACATGTTAATAACATAAATGGGTGAATTCAATTCAAGCCGAGTAAATTTAGGTTTAACTTGTTAATTAATAAAACTTAAAGATAATTCTCAAGGTTAACTTATTCTCATCACGCATGTGCTATGCATCTTGTGAATATTGTTGAACATTATATTGAAGCTCTTAAAACACAACATTGTTGGGATCAACTGTGTCAAAGTAATTGTCATAACAACATAGGTCTAGTTATGGCACTTTGTAAGAGAAAAATATGCAACATTTATGAAGGATTTGAAGAAGGCTTGCATTAGGTTTAAGTCGGCTCCAATGTCAAACATGAGTTGCTCTTGTGTATTGTCATTGTTTTGGTTCCTTTGAGTAAACATAAATGTGATGGTAAATAAGATGATACTTTTTGTTGTTCTTATGAGGTGCAAGCAACCAACATATTTATAATATCGTCAAGGAGCAATGAGAACGTGAAACTTAGGGCTAAGGTGAATGAATTTAGACTCTTGGCTTTGGAAAGGAAGTTAGAGTTTTCAATGGTCAATTCTGTGTTTTCTTCATTCTTCTTCTTTAGAATTTGGTGGCCTTAGTTTCCTTTGGAAGAACATCAAAGAAAACATGAAACTATTGGTTATATTTTGTTTAAATAAATTTAAAATTTGAAAGTCCTATAATGGATCCTATTATTGCATGGTGTGTATGTAACAATATAACACCAAAATTTGTGTGGTATATATTTGATTATATAACTATGAAACTAATTTATGAGTGATAATATAACAATAGTTGACAATTAAATTCAAGACATCACTAACAAGATTTTATATAGATTTTGATCACAACCACATGAAAACACTATATGTTTAAGCCAATAACATTCATAACATGCATAGGTCATAGTCAACATTCCTGAACTCTATGATTGTATCTAACCATAATCCTTCATCAACAGTTGATCCTAACAACATTGTGTTTTAAAAGGTTCAATCGATGTTGTACAATATTCGTAAGACAGAGTACACAGGTGATGATGATAAGTTAAACTTGAAAATCATCTTCAAGTTATTAATAAGTTAAACCTAAATTCACTCATCTTCAATTAACTCATTTACACCATTAATATGTGCATGAATCTTGTTTGAAGTCTAGTTTTATACTTATATGAAAATGAAAACATATATTATACTTTGATAAACTGTAAATTATTCGAAAGGAAGATGAAGAAGATGATAGATAAGAAATGAAATTGATAGAGAAAATAGTGATATTTTTGTTAATAATTTACTTGTAACATTAGACTTAATTGATAATTTAAAAGTACTTTAGAGACTAAACACTAGTATTGATAGGCTTTTTACATTTGTTAAAAATTAAAAGGGAAGAGTGTAAACTTGACAGCAATTGAGGAGGTCACTCTGTCCATGGCGACGATGATTCATAAAGGCCACACATCATGGTGGTCAATGGTGGTGCATGAGTTTTGGTAAAGATGTTTGATATTAATGTTGGGAGTAAGACCTCCTCCCTTTGTAAATCTCTTGCCACTCTTCCACGCCAAAATAATCTTTTTTAATTATCTTTGCAACAACTATAATTCTAACATTATTATAAGTTAATAAACTAATATTCACTGCACCAGCCAACTCTATCACTAATATGTCTAACTTTTTGGGCCTTATATTAAATCAGTATAATTATGATGAAATCATTTATTTAATCACATGCTTAACATGTATATTTATTTGAATTTGAATATAATTAATTTAATAAATTAAATTTAACCGATATTTCTAATGATATAGTTAATTAATATAAAAGATTAATACCTTTAAATTATAAATGTATATAAGAGTTTGGTACAAAATTCGTGTTACATGCATATCCACTTAACCATAATTTATTGATGCGTGTAACACGAATTGTTCCTCCAAAGCTCTATAAATAGTTTGGGTTTGTGTGTGTCTGAATATCACCTTCTCATCTCTAACCAGTTTGCTTCAGCTATGGAGTTTGGTTGCCTTCCATTGCTTTTCTCTCTCAGTGTAAGCTTCCACTTTTGTATTTCATATGATTTTTATTTGGTAAACTTTAGAAACATAATTTCATTAAGTTTTTATAAAAAGTAATGAAGTGATTGAATATTGTGTGTAGGTGATACTGATGACAAGTCACGCTGCCATACCTCCACAAGTTTACTGGGAAAGGATGCTTCCAAATACCCCAATGCCCAAATCAATCATACACCTTCTAAACCTTGGTCAGTAACAAATTTAAGGTCACTTGTTTTTGTAAATTAAGTAAATTATACTTTTTTTTAAATAAGTAAATTAAGCTTCTCCCTTCGTATATTTGAGTACACGGCACTTTATTTTATTTTTAATTTTTTTATATGTTAAAAAATATTATTACCAAAATATATTTTACATTATCATCTTTGAGAGATGCGAATTATTTACCATTTTTTCTTTTTTTTTTGGATATTTTATATTAAAATATACATATGATAAAAACAGATATATTTTAAATTTTTTTGTTATATAAAATTTTATGACTAGAATATATTTTGCACTCTCTTATCCGGGGAGATTGAAATATTATATTTTTTCTTTTGCTTTTTAAAATATTTTTTTCTCCTTTAATAGATGAAACATACCGCACTTTTCACCATTTTTATATTTTCTATAAAAGTGGAAGAAGTCACTGTTAAAGAATAATTTTTTATTAGAAAATTAGTTGTTAATATATTTATGCTTTTTTCCATAAATGTGTTACTAATTTATTTGATTTTGATACTATATTTTTAGTTGTAAATTCTTTCTCCATTATTTCTAATAATTTATATATTATTATCAACAAATTTGAGTGAGTGAAAAATAATTTGATAAATAAAAAATATTTTGCATATATTTTATTAATATTTCAAAAATATTCTTTAATAATATTAAGATAATACTATATATTTCAACAAAAGAGAATAGAAAAGGAGTAAAGTATAATTTACTGTATATTTTAAATTGACTTGGTCATTTATCTAGTAAATATAATGATTCAAGGTTTTACATTTCAATCATAGTCATACCAATATTAATAAAATAATAATAATTACTAAATAATATATCAAGTAAATTAAAGAAATATAATATCATAATTTTATAATATTAAAAACTAAAATTAAAACATTATTTTATGAGATTTTAATATGTAAATTACATAATAAATTGGAAATTAAATATATCATAATATATATATATATATATATATATATATATATATATATATATATATATATATATATATATATATAACTATTAAGATCAAATAGTTACTTTGCAATAAATAACAATCATTCTCAATTTTGTTTACAAGAATCTTTCTCTATTAAATAATAGTAGGTACAACCTTCAAAAACAAATCTATTTATACAATACATCAATATACATAACGATAAATTAAAACTTCTTTAACCTTATCAAATGAATTGTGTAAATGCTAATATACCTTCGCTCATCATTTAAGTGACTTAAATGACTAATTTCTAGAGTATTACTTTTTCTTGTAATATTGAGATCTTGTTTTTTTTTTTTATGGTGTCAAAGGTTACAACTAGATTTAGTCACAAGATCAGTTTTTTTTTTTTTATATGGATGATGTTAAGAAAAGTCAATCACAAAATGAGTTTTCTTTCGATGTCGATGGTATTAAGAAAACTCAATCACAAGATCAATTTCCTTTTTATGTCTATGGTACTAGGAAGACTAAGTCACAAGATGAGTTTCCTTTCTATGTTAATGGTGCTAAGAAAACTAATTCACAAGATGAGTTTCCTTTCTATGTAGATGGTGATAAGAAAACTCAAATACAAGATCAATTTTTTTTCTATGTCGATGATGCTAAGAAAACTCAATCACAAGATGAACTTCCTTTCTATGTCGATGGTACTAAGAAGATTCAATCACAAGAACAATTTCCTTTCTATGTCTATGGTACTAAGAAGATTCAATCACAAGAACAGTTTCCTTTCTATGTCTATGGTACTAAGAAGATTCAATCACAAGAACAGTTTCCTTTCTATGTCTATGGTACCAAGAAGACCCCATCACAAGATGAGTTTCCTTTCTATGAATATGGTACTAAGAAAACTCAATCACAAGAACAGTTTCCTTTCTATCAATATGGTACTATGAAAACTCAATCACAAGAACAATTTCCTTTCTATTTATATGGTACT
This sequence comes from Mucuna pruriens, assembly GCA_025330945.1. Lineage (NCBI taxonomy): Eukaryota > Viridiplantae > Streptophyta > Magnoliopsida > Fabales > Fabaceae > Mucuna > Mucuna pruriens. Next base: position 1,494,242 of record JAENHJ010000158.1, read on the forward strand.
AAGAAAATACAATCACAAGAACAGTTTCCTTTCTATGTTTATGGTACCCAAAAAACCTCGTCACAAGATGAGTTTCCTCTCTATGTCGATAGTGCTAAGAAAACTCAATCACAAGATCAATTTCCTTTCTATGTCTATGGTACCAAGATGACCCGATCACAAGATGAGTTTCCCTTGTACGGTACTAAAACTCAATCACAAGATGAAATTCCTTTTTATGGGACGAAGGACTCTCCATCAAACAATGATGCAAATGCTCTTCTTCCAAAGATGATCTCAGTTGCTCATAATCATCAACATGACAGCCCAAAAGCAGATCTAATTTTCTTTGAGGAAGGATTGAGGCCTGGCACAAAATTGGATGCACACTTCTATAAAAGAAAATATGTAACCCCATTGTTGTCTCGCCAAATTGCAGAAAGTATTCCGTTCTCATCAGAGAAGATAAAAGAAATATTGGAGATTCTTTCTGTGAAGCCAAAGTCAGAGAATGTTGAAATTGTAGAGAAAGCAATTAGTCAATGTGAAGCACCTGTAATGAATGGAGAAGAAAAACATTGTGCAACTTCAGTAGAATCCATGGTGGACTTTATCACTTCTAAGCTTGGGAAGAATGTCCATGTTATTTCTACAGAGGTGGAAAAGGAAACTAAGTCGGAAAAATTCTCAGTGAAAGATGGAGTGAAGATGTTAGCAGAAGATAATGTCATTGCTTGTCATCCTATGAATTACCCATATGTTGTCTTTTTCTGTCACCGGGTACTAAATACTACAGCGCACTTTATGCCTTTGGAGGGAGAAGATGGGACTAGAGTTAAAGCTGTAGCTCTATGCCACAAAGACACATCAGAATGGGACCCAAAACACATTTCATTCCAAATGCTTAAAATCAAGCCTGGAACTGCTCCAGTGTGTCATATCTTCCCTGAGGGCCATCTTCTTTGGATTGCCAAATAGATTACTGCAAATCTATCTTGCTAGTATCCTTAAATAAGTAGGCATTTCCATATTGCATCTCATGTACTATATCAGCCTACAGATGTATTTCTCTTTCTTTTAAATTATGATCTATCTTAATCGCATCGTCAATTTATGTATAAATTATATATGATGATGATCTGATATATTAATTGCGTATGTATTATCATATTGATGCCATGTGACTTTTCTTTTGAAAACTGCATTTGCTGAAACTAGATATTACTAATAGATGTGTTAGTTGTAAGGAGAAGATCCTTGATGATCATATATTTACACAGAAAATCAAATACAAAAGGAAGATCCTAGTATTATAACAAAGAATAGCATAAAAAATTTAATAAGTCAAAGGTAAATGACTAGAATGACAAAAATATAGTGACAAAAACAAGTGTTTTTTCTGCCAAACATGTTTCAGTCTTAATCGGTCAAATTGATTATGCATGTGGATTGATGATTTAGTGTTATTCAAATAACATTTAAACTACATATGAAATGGTGATATTTTTTATTGAAAAATAATCTAATATTATTATATAAAATAAGTATTTTTTTCATTTTTGGCAAGGTGTCAACGGCATGTATTTCCTATCATTTGTTCTGAAAAATTGAATATTATATTTTAATTTTTACTTTACTTATTTAAAGAAATCAAAGTTTGAATTATTTAATTTTACCAAATCATGTTATCACGTAATATGCTAGAAATCAAATCAATCAAGATATTTAAAATGAAGATATTACAATTAAGAAAAACTAATCTCTTCTTTTCTGCTAGCTTCGAAGCAAGGAAGTGAAAGCTTGAGAATTACACTCCAAACCATACAAATATATATAACAAGAAAGTAGATTTGAAATGAGTATCACTAAACCTTTTATTTTTATTTATTTTATGAAAATATTTTTAGAAATTGAAATAAATTTGAAGATTGTCAAGAAGTCATGTCTCATATGTTCCCCCAAAGTCTTGCAATAACTAAACAGCAACTGAATCTAAAATGGCTATCATCACCAAATTTTTCTTTTTTTTTCTTCTATTAAAATATTTTAAAAATTGAAAAGTTGAGAATCATTAAGTTATCATGTCTTAGGTGTTCCAAAAAAGAAAAAATAACTTCTTCGTAATGACCAAACATGAAGTGAATATTAAATGACTATCAGTAAACTTTTTATTTTTATTTTTTGAAAATATTTTAATTTATAAAAATATAAAATATTTTTAACTTGTACGAACACAAATACTAAAAACAACTATATATTACTACTACTATAATAATAATAATAATAATAATAATAATAATAATAATAATAATAATAATATATTATTATTATTATTATTATTATTTAATTTCAAGATGATATTTTTAATAAAAGATTTTTAACCCGTACTGATTGTAAAGTTGCACCCAGTGTCCTTATTAAAGATGTTAAAAACTTGGTTTCAAATCATATTTTTGCGAGATGACAAGCATTATTATCATGTGTTGGTTTTGAAATTGAGCATATAAAAGGAAAAAAGAATTTCCTTCCAAATTTTCTAGCCAAAGATTTTTTACAAGGATCCAAATGAGTAATAGGTCTTCTAAGCCTTCAAGCAAAGATCAATATGGTCTACCACTGGGATCAGATAGAGTAACAAATAAAAATCGATATGGTCCCCAATGGGATCAATAGTGAGTAAAGAACAATATGCTCTCCCACTAGGATCAGAGAAAAAAGGAGTAAGCTCCTCTTCAACATCTATAGGACCTACAACATCTTTTGTGAAACCTTCCATTCCAAATCCTTCTAAATCTCAAAATACCTTAGCTTATACACTTAAAACCCCTGCACCAACATCAATTCCACCAAGCCTGTTAGTCTAATCATCCAACATATTTACTCCTCTATATTATCAAAACACCACCATTGGTCCTAAAGCCCAGCCAACAAACCATTCGATAGATTTAGCATCTGACCATTATGTTAATAAAGCAGAACTTTTACCCATAATGACTCTAGAAAAATATATGATGAAAGAAAGTTTCATAAAAATAATAGACCTTATTGATGCGACCTAAATCACACTAGAGCGATTTAGAAAGAAAATTTTGTTTTCTTGAGATGAAATTTGATTTTTGGTTTGGAGTTTGAAAGGGAGCTAAATCCACCTCCGGGGAAGAGTCGACTTTAACGAGTCAGCACTAGTTTTTCCAATCCGAGGAGATTAAGCAGGTCAGATTCGACTTGGACTAGAGTCGCCACCAACGTTTAAAGGCACGTTGGAGCCCGAGGGTGGATAAGGCAAGTCGGTGGAAACAGAGTTTGGGTAAGGAGCCGGTTACGCATGAGAGTCACCTCATCCGCCTACCATCTGGTAGTTACCTTATGAAATGCATGCAATGTAACCTTTACCTTTACTGTAACTAGCTAACTGGAAATGTAGGAGTGCGTTAGTACAAAGCTGGAATGTTTGGAATGCATAACTTGACAAGAGTAGGTCTCTTGCTCCTACGTACCTCTCCTAGTGTAGAGAAATCAAAGTTCACATAGTTCTTTCCATTGGGCATCCTTTGTCTCGGGTAGGTACTTGGTTGTGAGTTCTGGTCGGGCTTTCCTCTAGGCGTCGCTAGCGACTAAAATATGGGGATTGAACTTTCTCTTAGGCGTTCATCCCTAAAGGTTTGAGTTGAGAGCTGGGACTTTTCACTAGGCATCCCGTCTCAAGGCTGAGTGAAGTTCGTGAGTGTGTTTGCTAGGTTAACTCGGACACGTGCCTATTGACTTAGGGTCAGGTGGAATGCATGATGTGTTATAATCATGAGTCCGAGATTGACTCAGGCCCAAGCCTAGGCTAACTACATGCCAGCCATCTGAAATGTGATAGACTCGGTTTGGCTAAGGCCAACTACGTTCCTACCATCTGAAGTGTAATTGACTCAGTTTAGCTAAGGTCGGCTATGTGCCTACCATCTGAAATGAAATTGACTCGGTTTAGCTGAGGTCGGCTATGTGTCTGCCATCTGAAGTGTAATTGGCGAGGACGAGGAGGGGTGTTATTTATTGCATGCCTGGAGTTGGGCCAAGGGACTTACCTGGTATCCAAAGAGTTATTCGTCGTTTCGTCGTTTCGCTCGTAGTTGGAAATCCTTCAGCGACCTCGACCTGCTAGTCGCGCAACAATTCTTCAACACTTTCGCTCTGCTTGTCATACCCTTGGATTCTTGGCCCCGAGTTCCTCACACTAAGGCCTTTTATAGCCTTTGGAAGGGTGATAAAGGCGTGCCCGATCTCGACACGTGGAGTTACCCTAGCCACCTGATTCAGTCAGTTAGCTTTGGCACTCCCCATGTTGACTCTCATTGGATCCCGCACTCAGTCGTGGCATGTTCCCCTTGAAATCGCGATGCATTTCACGGGTAGTGGCTCACGTTATGCGTTTCTCATCTGTGATTGGTGAGGATCGTAGTTCTGTTGGTGTGTGGGACCTGGGTTTGCTGATGGGGCCTCATCCTCGCATCCCCTAGAGAATCCAATGGCTCGGGAACTACGAGGTGGCACTCCTTCTCTGGGGGGATGACTTGGCTTGACTCTATTGACGTGGTCAGCTCTGCCAACGTTGAGCTGGTGCTCTCGGATGCGGTCTAGGCTGGTCACGGCGTGCCTGTGAGAGTTTGACCAAGTCCGTATGGGTAACAGATGTTGGGCCTTCTTGGCATGAATGGCCCGTTGACCCATGCCCGCCATCCTGGGCCCTTCTCTCAGTAGGGGCGGGTCGACTCGGCTAGACTCCTTTGATTAATGGGTTGGTCCGGGTCTTCGGACTTTTTGGGCCCTATTGTGATCCCGTCAACCTACCCATGCGCCTTCTTTGTGTTGAGTAGGTGTTAGGCCGGATCAATTTGGGATCCTACACTTATCTCTCCAAAATCCTTCCATTACCTTCCAAATAATCTACAAAAGACCCAAAGATTCTACCTAGGGAGCAAGTCGGCATTACACTTGAGCATTTTCTGCATTACTCTATTTTCCACACTAAGTCATAATCGAGCACACTGTGTCCTTAAGAGAATTTGACCTAGGGTTAACTATACTATAGTTAGCTTTAGTTTATTTGATGCACGTAAGATGACTAAAAACAAGCTTATCAAATTGGCGTCGTTGTTGGGGACACAAGTTCTTTTCTATCTTTATGTACCAAAACTAAGTTAAGTCGAATCTCGAGTCTGTGGAATGTTAGGTCTGTCAGTTAAGTCAAAGTTTTGAGTCTGTGTCTGTTGAATTTGGATCCTGAAATAATATAGCATGTTGAGTGTGTGTTAAATTTTGTTGCATGAGTTTCACTGCTAAAAAAAACAAAAACCATCTCTACATCATTAACCATATCTACTTTTCTGCATAAACATTCTCTAATTTTTTTGTATAATTGAATTGTAGTCTTTTTGCATGATTTTTCTTATGATGCATGACTAGGAGTAGTACTGACCCAATGCATGATTTAGATCCTAAAATAGAAATAACTTTATGTAGGTTAAGGAAAGCTAGGAATATAGTAGTAAATAATAGTAATAGTTCTAATTCTGTTTCTAGTTCTGACAATAGTAGCCCTATTACTAACAATTCTGATTCTTTTGAGTATAGTAACACTAACAGTTTTGCAGAGCCGGAACAAATGGAGAATAATGATCGAACCTTGAAGGAGCTGGCTACACCAGATATGGTGTACCAACCTTGGTGCATCCAGTATCCACAACTAGAACTAGCTCACACATATGAATTGAAATCTGGTCTTATACATTTGTTGCCTAAATTTCATGGTCTTGCAGGAGAAGATCCTCACAAGCACTTAAAGGAATTCCATGTGGTTTGCTCCACAATGAGGCCGCAAGGGATACCGGAGGACTATATCAAAATGAAGGCGTTTTCAGTTTCCTTGGATGGAGCTGCAAAGAATTGGCTGTATGTGTAGCCGGTTGTTTTCAATACCTAGAGAGATATGAAGCCCATGTTTCTTGAGAAGTTCTTTCCGGCATCACGAGCTGTGACCATCAAGAAGGAAAATTGTGGGATAAGGAAACACTCTAGAGAGACTCTGTACGAATATTGGGAAAGATTCAACAAGCTATGTACCACATGTACGTATCATCAAATCAGTGAGCAATTGTTGATTCAGTATTTCTATGAAGGTTTGACGATGATGGACCGAAGCATGATTGACGATGATGGACCGAAGCATGATTGACGGTGCTAGTGGAAGAGCATTAATGGACAAGACACCAGTAGTACCAAGGCACCTAATCTCCAATATGGCAAGTAATACATAACAGTTTGGGATCAGAGGAGCCAGCCAACCCCTGATGGTGAATGAAATCGGTGCAGTGGACAACCTGAGGCTAAAGAATCAACTGACCAAGTTGACATCACTGGTAAGGCAACTTGTTGTTAGCCAACATCAACCAAGCATGGTAGCTACACTATGTGGTATTTGTACTTCCATGGAGCACCCCACTGATATGTGCCCCAAATTACAAGAAATTGAGTCAGACCATCCAGAGAGCGTTGGAGCAATAGGTCGTTGTCAGTATGGGAAATAGTCGTATCAGAGTCGGTAGTTTGATAATTAATATGGAAAGTAGCCATTTCGGCCAGGGTCGAGTCAAGGGCCATATGCCGCTTAACGATTTGGAACTATCCCGAATGTACCTCAAGCTCAAGGGGGTTATCGACCACCGAGTCCGCAATACCAGGTGCCACTGTTCCAACAACAGCAACAACAGAGAGTGCCACATCAAGGCAACTCACCATCTCTGGAAGACCTGATGAAGTAGTTGGCAACAAGCAATTTGGAGTTTCAGCAAAACATGAACTCCAGCAATATGCAATTCCAACAAAATATGAGTGCCACCATCCAAGACCTCAAGACACAAATTGGCAGTTAGCAAACATTGTGGGCCATTTACACTCGGTCAGGTCCGGCAATCTACCCTCACAAACAATTCTGAATCCGAGGGGGAATGCGAGTGCAATCACTCTGAGAAGTGGTAGAGAATTACCACAAGTAATGCCGCAACAAGAGCCGAGACCGACTGATACTAACTTTGAACCTGATGCCAACTCACAGGTACCTCAAGAGAAATATGTCCAATTGCCATTTCCTACTCGGACTCTGACAGCAAGGAAGTCAGAGACTGATGAAGAGCTGTTGAGGATGTTTTGAAAGGTGGAAATCAAAATTCCACTCCTAGATGTCATAAAACATATTCCCAAGTACGCAAAATTCCTCAAGAAATTGTGTGTGCACAAGAGGAAGAAGATGAAAGGAGGGGTGGAATTAAATGGCATAGTATCGACGTTGACCAGAAATGAAGAATTCACTGCAGGAGCACAACAAGCACTGCCAAAGAAGTGCCGAGACCCTAGAATTTTCTCTGTCCCATGCACCATTGGTGACTGTACCTTTGTCGATGCCATGTTGGACCTAGGAACTTCAATTAATGTCATGCCAACATCAATATACAAATCCTTGAATTTTAGTGATCTGGAACCCACTAGGATGACAATACAGTTGGCAAATAAAAGTGTTGTTCAACCCTTGGGTGTTCTCAAACATGTATTGGTCCAAGTTAATGAGTTGATTTTCCCAGCCGACTTTTATGTGCTGGATATGGAGGACGAGACATCAGGGAAGAGATCCACCTTAATCTTGGGGCGACCATTCCTCGTGACTGGCAGAACAAAGATTGATGTGCATGTCAGGACGCTCTCAATGGAATTTAGTGATACCCTAGTGCAATTTAATATTTTCGAAGCCATGAAGCAACCCCCCCAAGGACCATTCACTCTTTGGCATAGATATGATTGATGAACTAGTTGAGGAGTGCTTTCAACTAGACACCAGCGGCGAGGATATTTCAAATTTTGCTAGAGATATTGAAGTATTTGACTGCTTAAGGTCTATAACAGATAAGGTCGACAGTGATGAATTATGGGAAGTACACAGTCTTTTCGACTCTGAGGATGATCACACTGACCTTGCCGACTTGAGTCAGGAAGCCAAATTGCTTAAGTTATTGGAACAAGTATGCAAGCATGAAGACCCGAAGTGTTCAAACAATGTAGAAGTCCAAGTTGTCGAGCCCAAAAAGCTACTACCAACACAAGTGACAACGACGTTCACTATCGAGCATGAGTCGACAAAAAGAGGTCGAGGTCGAGAGAAGGACAAAGACGACTCCATTTTGGACAATCAAGTCCGAAACCTTGTTCCATTCGAATTTGACTTCAGTACAAGGAAGAACGTTGAGTCCGACTCCATTCAGACAAGAACCAGACCTAATCCGGCCAATATGAGTCAGCCATAACAACAAAGGGCCAAAATCATGTTGGTACAGTTGGTGTCGAAGTTAATACAAGTTGGCCAGTTGGATCTGAAGCTAATTAATGATACCTCTTCATCTCTACCACCACCCATAGAGCTGAAGCCATTGCCGAGTCATTTGAAATACGCCTACTTAGACACTAAGTAGCAATTCCCGGTCATTATTGCTAACAATCTCCACCGGGAGGAAGAGGAGAAACTACTGCACATCTTGAGGCAACATAAGAAGGCAATTGGGTGGAAATTATCTGACCATCCAGGCATAAACCCTTCCATCTGCATGCATAGAATTTTAATGGAGGAGGAAGCCCGGCCCATAAGGCAACAATAAAGAAGGCTGAGTCCGAGCATCCTAGACGGGGTCAGGAAAAAAGTGACAAAACTGCTTGCCGCAAGGATCATCTATCCCATCTCGAATAGCCAATGGGCTAGCCCAGTGCAAGTAGTTCCTATGAAGTCTGGGATGACTATCATGAAAAATCAGCACAAAGAGTTGGTAACTATGCGGATTCAGAACAACTGGCGAGTCTGTATAGACTATAGAAGATTGAACCAGGCAAATCACAAGGATCATTTCCCTTTGCCTTTTATTGATCAAGTCCTGGAGAAATTAGTAGGAAAATCCCATTATTGCTTTCTAGATGGATTCTCTAGATACATGTAGATCCACATTGCACCAGAAGATCAACCTAAGACAACCTTCACTTGCCCATTCGGTACCTTTGCGTACACACGCATATTGTTTGGCTTGTGCAATATGCCGAGTACGTTTCAACGTTGCATGACAAGTATCTTCTCGAACTTGCTACAGGACTGGATGGAAGTCTTTATAGACGACTTCACGGTGTATGCTAATTCATTCGATGCATGTCTAAGAAATCTGTCCAAGGTGTTAACAAGATGTATAGACACAAATTTGGTGCTTAATTTCGAAAAATGTCATTTCATGGTGACTGAGGGAATTATATTGGGACACCTAGTATCCAATAGAGGCATTGAGGTTGACAAATCAAAGATTGACATAATCACCTCTCTTCCAAACCCCGCTTCTGTACGGGAAGTTCGCTCATTCTTAGGACATGTAGGGTTCTATAGAAGATTTATTCAGAATTTCAGCAAAATTGCCCTGCCACTATCCAAATTGCTACAAAAGGATGTAGAATTTAATTTTGACCAACCCTGAATTGAAGCATTCCAAGAGCTGAAGAACCAACTCACATTCATACCTATTCTCCAAGCACCCAATTGGGACTATCCATTCGAGCTTATGTGCGACGCCTCCAATTCAGCATTAGGAGCCATCCTCAGCTAAAGAGCCGGCGTAAGCAAGCTAGTGCATGTGATTTCTTATGCATCCCGAACAATGGACTCGGCCTAGTTGAATTACACAACAACTGAAAAGGATCTTTTGGAAATTGTGTTTGCCCTGGACAAATTTCGTTCATATCTACTTGGCTCCAAAATCATTATTTTCTCTAACTATGATGCGTTGCGATTTTTGCTAAAGAAGTTGGATGCGAAGCTGAGACTAATTTGGTGGATGATTCTTCTCCAAGAATTCAATATAGAAATCAGAGATAAGAAAGGTGTTGACAACTTTGTAGCATATCACTTGAGCCGAATTGAGAGGGAAAGCGACCCGATGCCTATCTGAGATGAATTTGTAGATGAGCAGCTTCTGCACATAAACACGCCTACACCATGGTTTGCAGACATCTACAATTTTGTGGCAACATCTCAGTTTCCACCAGAGGCATCTCGACTATACAAGGAGAAACTCAAAAGTGATGCCAAATATTACATATGGGATGATCCTTACGTTTGGAGACTTTACAATGATCAAGTCATACGCAGGTGCATCTCGAACATTGAGATCAAGTCGGTCCTCCAATTTTGTCATGCAACATCTGGAAGCGGCCATTATGGATCAACTTGGACAACCCGAAAAGTGTTTGATTGCAGGTTCTATTGGCCCACCATTTTTAGAGACGCCTATCAGTTCGTCTCCACTTGCAAAAAATGTCAAAAAGCAAGAATGGCCATAAGTAGAAAACATGAAATGCCCCAGCAACCTATCTTGTTCTGTGAAGTCTTTGACGTTTGGGGTATTGATTTCATGGCACCATTCCCAGTCTCCAATGGATATTCGTACATTCTGCTTACTGTCGATTATGTATCACGATGGGTTGAGGCCATAGTCACCAAGACCAATGATGCCAAAGTTGTAGTGGATTTTCTGAAATCCAATATCTTTTATCGGTTTGGTGTGTCGAAAGTGTTCATAAGTGACCAAGGTAGTCACTTTTTGCAACAGAGCCATGTCTGCCTTACTCCACAAGTATGGGGTGGTGCATAGAGTCGCCATAACATACCACCCCCAGACAAACGGCCAAGCTGAAGTATTCAACAAGGAAATTAAGAAAATAGTGCAAAAGATGGTCAATCCCAACCGGAAGGACTGGAGCCGACTCCTGGAGGATGCTCTATGGGCACACAGAACTGCATACCATACTCCATTAGGGATGTCTCCCTACTGGATTTTTTTCGATAAACTCTTTCATCTCCTGGTTGAAATAGAACATCAAGCTTATTGGGCAATCAAGTAGTGCAACTTGGCCTATGACCAAGCTGGAAAGCAAAGGAAGTTCCAACTGCAAGAACTAGACGAACTCCGCTTGGAAGCCTATGAGAACTCTCAGATCTATAAGCAGAAGGTCAAGCAATTTCATGATCAATAAATCTTGAGGAAGGAGTTCCAAGTCGGCCAAAGAGTGCTCCTATTTAATTCATGCTTAAAACTCATTGTAGGTAAGCTTTGTTCTAGATGGGATGGACCATTTGTTATCACTAATGTTTTCCCCTATGGTGTAGTGGAATTGAAAGATGAGAACACAAACAACACCTTCCAAGTCAATGGGCATCAGATCAAACTTTTCCATGAAGGTCTAGCACCGACAATGGGCGAGATGGAGACCATTTCACTATTGGAACAAGCCCCGTCGGATGATGCACCCTAAGCAAGCCTTAGGATCCCCTCTGTATTCATGTCATGCATTGAGGGCAATGCATCATTCAAGTGTAGGGAGGAGAGCATAGTCATCCAAGGCTTGTGCAATTTTGTTCTTATAATTTTGTGTTGATCAAACTCTATGCCGACTCCATTTTTGACCATATATGTTTTTGTTCTTTATAGTTTTGAGTTTATTTTCTAGTATGTTTTGTTTTCATTTTTCATTTATGGTTTAAGTTCATTTTGTTAAGCGTCGTTTTCTTTTATTTTTCAAATAAAGCATTTTTCAACCGAGTCTGTGCCAACTCTGATCCTATCCCGGCCGGATCCGGACCAACTTCGGTTCTCTTTCAAATTCTACTTTAATTTCGTTTTGTTTTTCCCATGACTGAATTTTGATCTCTGATTGCTGAGGAAAATTCCTTGAAAAAGAATGTAAATGAATTTCTTTAGGATTGGATGAAGCAGGAAGAGGCAGTGCATAACCCTGGAGGAAAGATTTTTTAAACTTGACAGGGAGTGAAGTCTCTACATCTTTAGGCAGTAGGTGATTGAAAAATAGAAAAAGATAAACGATTAGTGGCAGAGCAACTATCCGTGTGAGAATTTTTAAGCTGCATACATATAAATGGCTTTGCATCTTGCCATTCTCTCCTTTCTTGTGTGATTTTGCATCCATGATACGGTGTATTCTAGATTTTGCCTTGATTCTCTAGATATACCTGGTTTTGCATGCAGGAATGATATGATCTAGGCCATTTTCCTAACAAAGCCACTAGCCAAATAGACTCACCTTGTAAAAATAAATCCCTTGTTTATCCTCTTTGAGCCTGAATAACCATTTTTTTTATATGACAACTCACTACAAGTCAAAGCTAGAAAACCATAACCAACCTCAACCTTAGGGACTAGAGGAGCTTTGGAATTGTTTTGGAATGGGTCTCGCTCAAGTGTGGGGGAGACACTCGAGGGCATAGCAAGAGTAGTGCATGTGAGAAAAAAAATGAGAAAAGTTGCAGGATGAAAACAAAGAAAAGGAAAGCAACCACAAGTCAGAAGTTGTAGCAAAAATGCAACACAAAGCTGCAAAATAAAAAGTGAGAAAAGGAAGAAAAGAAAAAGGAAAAAGGAAAGAAAAGAAGTGAGCAAGGATGCTCTCAAATAAGAATCGCAGGTCCTAGGGGATACCATCCATGCTTGCGAACTCATTCCCCATTGCTCCTTTTTTCCCTATGGTTAGCAACTCACTTCACCGTCCTGTACCCCACCTTTAACCCTGGCCACGTTACAAGCCGAAAAGAAAGTCTTGGGGATCATATTGCATGTGTTTTTGAAGGTATAGAAGGAGAGACTAGTCAAAGTCTGGTAGTGTCGGTCATATGAGATGTTTGAGTGTACATACAAGCCCAAACACTTGAGAAATTGAGAGGATATGCCATGAGAGAGATCGGCCACTTCCCGATTAATCTTTAATGTTTTGTAGGTTGCTTACTTGTCTAGGATATGGGAAGAGTAATTTTCACATATTGCTTGAATGTCTTGATCCCGGGATGACTGTGTGCCGACTCTATTTTACTAACTCTAAGGAATTCATTTGAAAAATTCATCTTCTCTTTTGAAAACTTCCTTAATGATTAATTCTGATTTTGCCCAAGAGTGCAAAAGTGTAAGTGTGGGGGTCTAATAAGTTATACTTCATACACCTCACAAGGACTTAAGATGGGTACTTTTGAGATTATTTGGTAGTCAAGAATAGCATTTTAGTTAAGATTCAGATTATGGACCTAGAAATATGGAAAGTATAAATCTGTGCTAATTTGAGGATTTTAGCTAATAAAATATTGGATTCATTTTTGTAGGCCAAGCAAAGGACATCTCGACCCATCAAGAAGAGTCCCAGCCCAACAGAAGTCGTCCGGGCCAAACTGACTCCCTCCTGGATCGGCCAACTCTATAGCCTAGCAACCTAATGGAGCAAAGCGGCCCAAGCGTTGTGGCCTAATCAGGGAGACCCAACCTAGGCACGCTCATTACAACCTTATCCAGCTCAGCTACCACGTCACTCTTGGAAGAAACTTGCAGCGCAAGGAAGATTTTTAGAAGGGTAGAATAGGCAATCTAGGATTTGTAATTCTGTTAGGGAAGTTATTTAGGGTTAGTGTGCAGCAAGGAATATGCTCTTGTATATATATATAGGGTCCTTGTGCACGTTTTAGGGTGCTGGAATTTAGACCTAATTCCATATCCATCAACACTCCATTATCTCGCTCACACCTCCATTCTTACGGTGGTGAACGATATCTCATAGGCGACTCTCTCGATCGAGGAGGTGCAGGTCAAGAACTGGGAAGCTGAAGGTTGTCAAAGAGGATCGCTTGGCGCAGCCAGCGCACTTTGGTGGACCAAATTCTCAGCATCTTGACTACTGTTGGTGAACAATCACCGCTCTTCCATGGCGATCATTGTGGAAGACGGAACCATTGAGTCCACGCCCTGTAATTGCACTTTGTTTTTGATAATACGAGTAGTTTTCATTGCTTATCTCTTAATTATGAATCCTACATTTTAATCTGCTTACTCTGTCGTGATTGCACATTGTCGAGTAGACCAATGTTAAATTGGCCGATTGGAACCGGTTTAACAACTTCAGTAGGTAATCAATTAGAGAACCTAAAATCAACTTCGAGCTTAATCCCTACCAACTGATGAGGTAGCGATTGTGTAAATCCTCGGTATGGCAATGTATGAATGTTTGGTGATCGTCATAAGAATCTTAGGTTGATTCGGAGACATAATCTTGAGTAAAAGAGGTGGAATCGACTTGTTTGTTGGGACTGAGCATAAATATAGTAATAGTTGTAGTCGTAGTCTAGTTTAGCTCGCATTCACTTTTGTACTTAGTTTAATTCCTACATTATATTTCTGCAACACAAACTCCCCCTTATTTTTCTGATTTCCATCCGAGACCAAGTCTAGTTCGACTCCATCGCATCCGTTCAAAACCGAGTCACTCCGACTCTTATGTCCATGTTTGTACTTAGTCGAGACCGTGTCGGATCCATCTCTGTCGAGACCAGATCGGATCAGTCTTTACCGAGAGCAAGTCGGCATTCTACACTTGAGCCTTTTCTGCGTTACTCTGTTTTCCACACTAAGTCATAATCGAGCACATTGTGTCCTTGAGAGAATTCGACCTAGGGATGACTATACTATAGTTAGCTTTAGTTTATTTGATGCACGTACGACGCCTAAAAACGAGCTTATCAGCTCTAAAAGAAAAAAAGAGCAAAAAGAATAAAGGAATTGTATGTGTTAAGAGTGAGAGGAACTAAGAGTGTTATATTGTTGAGGAAGAATCCTTAGCCATTGGCTTCCTTTTATTCTAATATATATTATGAGCCATATCTATTTGCAGGTTTGATACGAGCCATGGAAGAATTTGGAAGTGATATTCATGCTTAGGGAGCTTCTGGGTTTCACAATTGAAGAGCATCCATCCCTCCTAAGGATGTCGTGGCACTTGTATCTACAAATCTTATGTGTTACGCAGATGGCATATCATCTAACATTTATACTAAGTCTTTTATGTTACTGTTAATTCTCATGGATTGTATGTGGTGTTGATGCATGCGTATGGATGCTACAAGTTAATTCTTCATGTTGTATCTGAGTTGTTTGAACTATCCTTTACGTGTGTGCATGAATGGTGTAATTATGATAGTACTAGGATGTTAGGTGCTCAAATCGACACATTCCCACACATTGGATGCAAAATGGTAGTCCATAGCCGATGTGGCATCCATAGTGAATTGGAGAATTGTTTAATTGAAGTGTCTAGGAGTTATATATAAATCATTAAGTAAAGATATTAAGTTGGAAAATTCATTGTGGATATTTAATTTCGTGAACATGTATGGCTATGGTGGACATAGTAAGCATTGTGCTTTTGGACATAATGTTTAGGTTCTTCCTAAAACCCAAAACACAAGGTCTCAGTTCTTAACTAAGAGATTTCATCAATGTTATTGTACAATGGTTATGGACAACTCCAACAGTAGGAGTCCATTGCATGATTATTTGTATGATTGTCTATTAGAGGATACTATGTGTCGTACGTGCCTTAGTAGCCTTGTATATAGGTATATTCATAGATTCATTGATGAAACCTCCATTTATATCTTTGATCCAGGAGGAACATGGAGTTAGTCTCCTTATGGGTAAGTTTTCGTTCCATTATTCATGATACATGGCTCATCCCTAACTTTCTCTTTTGTAGGCACTCAAGTTCTAAATTTGAGGGAAAAAATTTCAAGAAGAGAAGTTTGATATGAATTTGGTAAGGCATCAAGAGCATGAAAAGGACATTTAGCATACAGAGACCAGAGCCCTTCAAGTACTCATGATTAGAGAGAGTTTGAAGAGGCTTAAGGAGGAAGTTTTCCTCCTTAGTAGCTTGGAGGACCTTTATACAATTGCTTTAGTTTGTGTTCCTTGCATTAGAAACCTTGGCTTGTCTCCATGGATAGCATTTGGAGCGCTGACGCGCCTTTGGACGGTATCTAAAGTCTTTGGATGCTAGACCCTTTTGGACAGCACCTGACCCCTTTGGATGACGAGTTCTTTGGACAACACTTGGGTCCTTTGGATGGCTCTTGGGCCCTTTGGACACACCTACCTTTGGATGCCCCCTTTGAATGCACTCTTGATTAGACTGCTCAAACCTTGTTTTTGGGTCGTGTTTGTTCCAAGGCCCAAGGCCTTTTTAGTTAGTTAATTTTCCATGCCTTTTTGTAAGTAGGATGAGAATATAAACCTAATCCTAACTGATTTGTAACTAATTTTGGTTCATTTGTGATAATTTGCTTAGTAAGCATTTTAGATAGTTCTCTCAACTTGTTCTTAGATTATAACACTTAATTCTTATCAAGTTCTCCATGAGGCTTCGTTTTCTCTTATTTGATTTTCATGAAATCAATGGCAAATCATTTCTGAATCTTATCCATTGTATTCTTTTCAATTCCTTTTTATCTTAAGTTTTTAGCGAATCTACTTTGAAATTAATGATAATTTTGCTCCTATTTTCGTAACAATGACAATTGTGTTAAGTTTGAGATCCAGGCATTGCTTAAACCAATCAAATTTAATTCAGGATTAGGAGATTCATATCAGTTAAGCATTAAGAATTTGTTTTACTTCTATCTTGAATGGTTACATCACATTTTAGCTTTTATGTACTCTTGATGATTAAGTTTTGTTACTCCTAAGCATTGTGTCATTGATTTTTTTTTCTGCCTTTTAGGTGGTTAAACATATTTGCTTCTACTAAATGGTAAAGCTTTTGAATCAAGACAGTGGATTAATGGTTAAGCCTTTTGCATATATATTGAGTTTTTATTAATTAGTCAGAGCATACTTTTAGTTTATATATTTTTTACAATTTTCATTGTATTTATTTTAATTGATTTGATATGAAATTATATTCGATTATTAATTAACTTTCACCCATTCTAATAGCATTTTTCTCTAAAAAATAATAAAATTTGGATTTGAACCTAACTTAAACTTAAAAGCTAGCTCAAGAGATAAAAATTATCCTCTACTTATATTCTCTATTTTGATCATATTACTGGTCAATGTGAGATATTTAACACTCCTCTCAAGCCGAGGATTAGACGTATCAAATATGAAATTTGCAAGACTAAATATCTATAAGTGATCCAATAACAGTTCAGTAATTGATGACTTGGTAGGCTCAACAAACAATAATTAAAATAAACTTTAATATCATATTAGAAGTTAACTCAAGAGATGATAATTGTTCCTACTTTTATACTTCATTTTGGCATATCACTAATCGATCTAAGATCTTCAACCATATAAAAGACAAATTGCTCAATAATATTACTTTTCTTTTATTATGAATAATATTATATTTAATAACTAATTTAATATTTCACTTGCATAGAAAGCATATGGTTGTAAAATATGTTATATATTGCATTAAAGAAGTTTTTTACAATGTGAAATATATTAAGTGACAACATCGCAATTTAAGAAGTTAAAAATATAAGATTTGTTATCAATATTTATTAAAGAAAATATTAAAAAATTATTTAAAAAATTATTTAAAAAATTATTTTTAAAATTATACTTAAATTTGATAATTATTATGTGTAGAAAAACTATTAGCACCTTATTACGTTTATATTAAATATTTATCTTAAGATGTTTACCTCAAATCAAATATATAAAATTGATATAACTTTAAAAATATTTATTTTTATCCTTCGAAAAAAATAATAATATTTTTAGATATTTTATTTATTTATTTATTTATTTATTATGAACATGAAAATCAAACAAATTTTATTATTTTATAAAAAGGAGAATTATTATTATCTTTTTTAATTTTTTCAACTGATCAAAAGTGAATCATTGCTCCTATCCTATATATATGTATAGCCGAGTGTAATGGAAAATGGAAATTATGTAATTTTTTTATAAAAAATATTTGTGAGATGATATTTTTTAATTTTTAATTTTAATCTTTAATTACTGTTACTAAACATTTTTATTAACTTAAATGTTTGTTTTTAATTTTTAATGATTTTATAAATTAATGCGTGAAACATGACTTTACAATGCAAAAAATCATATGAGATCGCACGTGAACTAAAATAAAAGATAATATTTGTGCAGGATTAAGATAAAACTAAAACAGGAAAGAACAACTTCATGCGGAGATGAGTGCAGCTAACATTTCTGATTTTCTCTTAGTTGTAAACTCTCATCGACCAACTCACAATGAGATGAATTTACTTCTAATACCAACAAGACAAAAGAAAATAAGAATCAACATAAGCGAATAAATAAAAACAAAACCAGCACCAGCTGAGTTTCACGTATTGCAGAAGAAGAAAAAGGGAAAACGTAACCAACTGAACATACACAATGTACATCAAGCCTCAAAAACCTGGATTATGTACTGGCTTTCTTTTTATCCAAGTTGGTTTTTTCTTTTGTGTATGTTCAGCAGTTGGTTTTCAATTTTCTCTTTATCCAAGTTGGTTTTCTCTATCTAAAAATATTTCTTGGAGAATTGAGGATGATTTAAAAATCAAGCTTTGGCATGAAAAGTGGATAGAGGATGATTGTTGGGATAATGGATTTAGCAGGTTATATTTGAATTTAGAACATCAAGAATACTATGTAGGGGAGGTGGGAGGAAGAGTGTGCGTGTGGGACCTTAGACGGAGGAGGGAGTGGTTATTGGAGAATTTTATGCATACCATCAATAATGTACTTTTAAGATAAAATTGCAATGATAAATCACATGGCGGAGCAACATCACAGGGGAGTACTTTGTAAACACAGTTTATGCCATGTTGGTTGACACATCTTTCTTTCGTAGCTTTTGGATTATACCTATACCATCTAATGTTTCAGCATTTACATGGAGAATGATGTTGGATAGAATACAATCACATTCATATAAACATGAAGACTTTGCTTGCCCATTTTGCCAGGAAGAAGAGTCCACATCCCGCATTATGTTTTCTTTGTAGTTTATCTTCCTTGGTATGGAAATAATTATTGGTGGCTTGGGATTCAAGTAGTGTTGTCAAGAGACTCTAAACATCACATTTTGCAATAAAGTGGTTGTTTCTGTGGAAAGAATTTTAATAAAGCTTTGTGATTTGTATGATTTGCCGTTATTTTGTCATTCGTTACATATAAATGATTTACTAGAAAATTTAAAATTTGCTATAAAATAATTTTATGGTTAATTTTAAAATCAATAATTATTTTGTAGTTAATTTCTAGTAAAAATAATTAGCTACAAAATTACTATAATATTAAATGGTTGCATAAAATAAGTAGCAAATTAGTTAAGAAAAATAATCTTAGTTAATTTGTAGTAAATTTTTTAAAATTTGTAGTTATTTTCTAGTTAATTTGTAGTAATAAAAAGTATAAATGAATATAACTTCAATTTAGCTAGAAAAAATAATATTCTAATTAATTAATAGTTAATTAGCTAGGATTTAACTATTAATTTAAATGGTAGGTAAAATTAGTAGCAAAATCAAAAAATTCTTGTAATGGATTATGTCTAAATGTTAACGTCAAATATTTGTTATTCATTTTATAAGTGATAAACAAATCCTTTTGTATGTTTGAATTATTAATAATATTTTATTAAATACTATTAAATTATTTTATTAAATATTTTAATTATGTTTTACTAAATATTTTTTATTAAATATTAAAAGTAACATAATTATTATAATATTTAACTAAATAATTTAATAAAATATTTTAATAATATTTAGTAAAATATTTTAATAATATTTAGTAAAATATTTTAATAATATTTAGTAAAATATTTTAATAATATTTAGTAAAATATTTTAATAATATTTAGTAAAATATTTTAATAATTATATTATTTTTACATTAGCATAATAAATATTTAATATTAAAAAGATTTAATTTTAAATTATATAAATAATTTATAAATTTATAAAATAAATTAAATTATGTGTATTCTAGAAACAAATGAATCCTAAAAACTCTACCGACATAAAGATGTGCCGCATTATAGAGTAATTGTCTGACCAATCTGTTTGATCTAGGTTTCTTTAACCGATTTAAAATTGGACTAAATCGATATGACCGAACTGGTTGGTTAGATTTTTTTTAATTAAAATTTTAATAGTTATGATGATTTACATAATTTAACTCAATATTATGATTAATAGTTATATCAATTATATTTATATATTTTTAATTTTAATTATTAAAAAATATTATTTTGTGTTGTCAAACTTAAAATAAGAATTTAATAATTATGTGCTTTATATTATTCGGTGTATAGTCTATTTTTTTAAAATATGATAATTTGACTAATATGTATAAAAATGTTTTATTTTAAGAAAAAATAAATTATACATTATCAATATAAATTAATTTTACATATTCAACCCATCACAAAATATCATTTATAATTAATTTATTAACTTTTAAAATAATTACATTAAATTCATACTAATAATATTTTATGTTTGGATCACCATGTCAATCTTAGTTTATTAAACACTTATTTTAAAACAATTACATGCATAATTTATTAATTAACAATTAAAAAGTATATAAATAATTTTATGTGTTAATAATGATACATACTTATGTGTAAAAATAGTTATTATATTATAAATTTAAATCATATTAAAAATTTCCATTAACAATCATACGTTCATAAAATGATAAATAAATTCTTTAATAGATAAATAGTAAAATTCATTAACCAATCTATTAAAATTCATCACTATTTCTTTCTTTTCACATGTTTCCATTTCCTAATAGAGGAGGTTTGTGGTGAAAAATCCTCAAAAGGAGAAAATAGATTTCTATCCTTAATTTAGTTATAGTTAATCACTCGTTTCTTGAGGTACATATTTACGCCATTTAAGAAGTTAACTTCTTTCGATATATATATTTTTTTTTAGATACACATATTCAAAAATCAAACATTTAATTATATGTTTAAAAGATTGAATTGATACAATCAGGTTAAAAATCATGTTTGTTTGTTTAGATATGATGGATATGAATAGTTTGTTGAAAAAATATCGTTACTTTTTAACTAATTAAAATTTTAATAGTTATGATGATCGATGGTTATATCAATTATATTTATTTAGTTTCTAATTGTAACTATTGAAGGATATTATTGTATATCGTTCAACTTAAATATTATAATTTATTTAATTAGACTTTATGTTTAATTTTAAATATTATATATTATGAATTATAATATTTATAATATCAAATTTAATTTTAAATATTTATTTTTTATGTTTAATATTTTAATGTATTATATTACAATTAAAATAATAATATTTGATCATTATTATTGATTAAATCATTAGACCCTTGAGTCTTGATTATTGTGTTCACAATGATCAATCTAATTTCAAAACCTAGTAAATTTAACAACTAGTAATTATTATATTAGCGTAATCCATGTATATAAAGGAGAACAAAGTTAGTATCCAATCTTAAAATTAATATTAATAATTATAAATATTTGTTTTAAAATTGGAAGAATCAAATACAAAAAATAAGTAAGTAGGTTAAAAAAATTATAGCATTATTTAATAGATAAAATTACAGTAATTATTCTAATTATATTAATTAGAAATATTTATCTGAAAGAATTAAATAAAAATAAGTAAAAAAAATTGGGAATATAGAACTTAATAATAAAGACTTATTTTTAACTCAAAAATCGGAAATATTGCATCTAAAATCGCATTTAAAAATTGGAAATATCGCATTTAATTACATGTAACTCAAAAAAAAATTGTTAAAAATGTATCGCAGTTAATAATAAAGACTTTTTTTCTACACTACGAAGATAAAAGCCAAAGAAAAGAAAACAAAAAAGTACAACTTGAAGCTGATGAGATGTCACGTCCTACAGCTGATTGGATTTCATCTGGAGGAATAATACAAAAGATACTTTTTGAAAAATCTTCCATCTATGTTGTACAAGAGTTTATTTTTTTATGTAATATTATAAAACAGTTTTATTAAGTTGTCTAACTATAACTGAAATTATTTTAAAATAATTATCATAAAAATTAATATTTTTTTTATATATAATTATTTATTATTAAATGATTGTGAAAATTTATTTCAAATTATCAGTATATAGTTTATTTTCTTTTTTTTAATATATGTATGACAAGTTACCGATCGTACCTAGTTCCTAAACTAATTGGTTAATAGTTTGGCTAATATATGCAGAGATTATTTATTTTAAAATAATTACATATATAATTTATTGTCTAAGAATTAAAGAGTGTGTAAATAATATTATATATATAATCAATTAATTAAACTTTATTAAAAATATTTTAGATGTGTATGATAATGATATATATTTATGTGTAAAATAATACCGGTGTATAATAACTAAAAATAAATAAGAAAAATTTTTAATAGATAAATGGCAAAATTCATTAACCAAATAATCTATTAAAATTCGATATTATTTCTCTCTTTTTCCATGTTTGACATTGATACGCAAGATATCATAAATTATATTAGAAGTTATTAGGGGTTAGATTACGTACAAGAAAATTAAGATTAACAAAGATAGAGTATCTTTATGAATCAATTAATTTCTTTATAGTGACACGTACTATTTTTCTTATTTTGTCAAACATGTCTTATGTGTTTTTATATAAAAAGAAATCCCTTTTTAAGTATCTAATCATTTCTAGTATGAGGAAATTACATTTCTTTCCTGTTGCTGATTGAGATACATGGTTATTATATTATTATCTCTTTTTATATTAAAATATATTATTTAATTTATTTAATTTAATATTATTAAAGTAAATTACATTTATTATTTTGAAAGGCGTGAGTATTACATATTTTTTATGTTAAATTGTAAAATAAATTATATTTTTTTCTTGGGAGATACAATAATTATATTATGACTCATCCCTTATTTTAGAACATATATTTTAGTCTATTTAATTTAATAATAATAAAAATATTCATTATAATATTTTAAATATATTTTTAATTAAAATATATACTATAATATTTTAAATTTATTAAATTATTATACATTCTCTTAATTATTTTTTACAAGTTTAAATACGATTTAAGTCTCTACAAATATTAGTTTAGGATTCTAATATTTTGTTAGTGTTCTTTTTTAATCTTTATCATTAATTCTACCTAATTTAATATTGACATGGCTAATAAAATAAATAAAATTAATCGAGATAATTAAGATAACAAAAGTATTTTAAATTAAGATAATTAAATTATTTCTAGGTTCTCAATTCAGTTAAATAATATATTTATTATTTTATATATAAGAGGTGATTATATATAATTATTTTTTAACATATTATGAACAATAATTTTATTTTTTAATATTATTTATTTTTTTAATTCAATAATATACTTTTAACATTGTACTTTTAAAAATATAATTTAATTTTAATATATTACTATTCATATTTTCAATTTATTATTTTTGACTTATTTTAATATAATTTATTTTTAAAATATATCTCAAGTAATAATTTTATCTCTAAAGAAAAAATAAATTAAAGTATAACATATTAATTTTATTTAACCAAGTATTGCTTTGGCTTTGCATGGTTTAATTAAAATTTTCAGTGTATTACCTGAGGGTCAGATGTTCTTAGAACTGCCTCTCTTTAAAATGTTTGAGAATTATTCCTCTTTGTGATCATGTGTCTAAAATACATTCCCGGTCAATCCTTCTAGTCGAATTTTTTGGTTACTTGTTACGGTCGCCTCTTTTCCCCTTTTAAGGAGGAAGAAGGTCAAATGTAGAGTTAGGCATTTTGTATTATAGAATCAATCAAGGTGGTCGAGGGGTCTTTATTTGGACCGCCTCTTTTAGGGTATTCATTTTTGTCTAGGGGGTCTTTGGACCGTCTCTCATAGGATCTTCATTTTCGCCTGAAAAGTCTTTGGGCCACCTCTCTCAAGGTCTTCGTTTTCGTCCGATGGGGTCTTTGGACTGCCTCTCTTAAAGTCTTCATTTGGCCTGGGGGTCTATGGACCGTCTCTTTCAAGGTCTTCGTTTTCGCCTACAAGGTCTTTAGACCGCCTCTCTCAGTGTCTTCCTTTTTGCCAGGGGGTCTTTGGACCACCTCTCTCAAGGCCTTCGTTTATGCTTAGGGGTCTTTAGACTGCCTCTCTTAGAGTCTTTGTTTTCGCTTGGGGGGGTCTTTGAACCACCTTTCTTAAGGTCTTCGTTTTCGCCTGGGGGTCTTTGGACTGCCTCTCTTAGGGTCTTTATTTTTGCCTGTGGGGATTTTGGACCACCTCTCTCAAGGTCTTCGTTTTTTTCGTGGGGAGGTCTTTAGACCACCTCTCTCAAGGTCTTCATTTTTGGCGAGTTCAACTTATATGAATGCATTGTATTAAGCTCATCGTTTCCGAAGATACATTATTATACTTACATGAAACTTTTAGCAATAATAAAATCACAAGCTAGCTGCGTTCTAGGTGCGAAGGATCATTTTGTCGGTATGCTCCTTTCCCTACATCTTCTATTATTCTATATGGACCTTACCAATTTGGTGTATGCTTGTTAACATCAGTAGTCCTGCAAATTTTCCTTAGCACCAAGTCTTGATTTTTGAACAGCTGAGAGGAAAGCTTTTTGTCGTGTCGCTTAGCTGCCCTTGCTTTGATTGTGTATTCACTTATATGAGCCACCTCGCAAGCTTCCTGTAATAGGTCTAGGTTTACTCATAACTCATGCTCATTCTGAACCTGCTAGAACAAGGTGGTCCATGGAGATGGCTCCCCAATTTCTACTAGGATCATCGCCTCAATGCCAAAGGTTAGGTGAAAAGGCGTTTTGTTGGTAGTAGAATCAATCGTCTTCTCAACCCTCTCAAAATGACCTTGTTGGCTACCTCTACTTATCCATTCAACTGGGGATGTTCCACTAAAGTGAATGACTGTCAGATTTTTAGCTGCAAGCAAAAGTCAATCACTGATCGAGAAGCGAATTGCATACCATTGTCTGAGACAATCTCAATCGGAAGCCCAAATCGGCATATCAGATTCTTCCAATAGAAACACTTAACCTTCTCGGCTGAAATGGTGGCAACCGGTTCTACCTCGACCCACTTTGTGAAATAATTGACAGCTACAATCAGATACTTTATCTACCTTGTTGCTATGGGGAAGGGGCCCAGGATATCGACACCCCATTTGTGGAATGACCAGGGTGACATGATTGAGTGTAATTGCTCGGGTGGAGCCTTATGCACATCTGGGAACCTTTGACATATATCACATTTCTTGACGCATTCCATGCAGTCCTGTCTTAATGTCGGCCAATAATAGTCGGCTCTGGCAACCTTACTAGCTAGGGCTCGACCTCGTATGTGAGATCCACATACACCTTCGTGCACTTCCCACATGACGATTCGGCCTCATTAGTGTATAAGCACTTGAGTAGCGGGAAAGAGAAGCCCTTCCTATAAAAGTGTTTGCCTACAAGAGTGTATTTGGATGCTTTCCGTATCAATTTTCTGGCTAGCACTGTCTCTTCTAGGATGACATCCTTTTTGAAGTACTATAGGATCCATCCATGTCTTCTTTGTCTTCATACAATATACCCCTTGCTCTTATATTGTCGATCGGCCAATTTTTTCGCGAATAATTGACCGATTATTCTCACCTCTTTGGGTACTAGCCAACTTTGATGGTAAGTCAACCCTTTCATTATGTTCGCGCAAGACATGAAGGAGTGTGAATTTCTCAAATGACGCTACTAACTTCATTGCCCTATCCTAGTATTTGATCAACTGGGGATCTCTAGCTTGATATTCACTGTTTACCTAGCCATTTACCAGCTTCAAATTGCTCTTGGCTATTAAAATCTGGACTTCTAACTCCCTAGCCAGCTTCATCTCGGCCAATAATGCTTCATACTCGACTGGATTGTTACTGCCTTTGAACTCGAATTGCAACGATTGTTCGACCAAGACTCCATTAGGACCCTCCAGGATGATGCCTGCCCTACTCTCGCTTTGGTTGGACGCTCCATCGATCGACAACAACCATTCCCTTCCTCCACCACCTCGATGCCCTATCGAAGCTAGCTCTATTATGAAGTTGGCCAATACTTGTGCCTTGATGTGACCTCTTCTTTTGAAGGCTATGTCGAACTCTGAAAATTGGACGCTCCAACCTACCATTCTCCTGGCTAAGTTTGGCTTTTGAAGTATCTACTGGATGGGTAGGTCCATCCAAACGATTATACGGTAACCCTGAAAGTGTGGGCAAAGTCATCTTGACATGACGATGAGAGCGAGTGCGACCTTTTTACCTTTTAATACCTCTTCTCTGGCCCTTGTAGTACCCTGCTTATGAAATAGACTGGGAAATGGTCTCCTTCCTTCTCTTGGACAATGGTTGTACTAACAATATCATCAATTACAAATAGATAAACGATAAGAGGGGTACCTGGATTTGGTTTGGTAAGGACGGGGGGCCACGAGTATCATCTTCATCTTTTGGAATGCTTGTTCGCTCTATTTGGTCCATGAAAATTTTCCTCCCTTCTTTAAGGTGTGGAAAATGGGGTGGGCTGCTTCAGCCGATCGAGATAAGAATCTGGAAAGTGCTGTGATTCTCCCGGCCAATTGTTGGACTTCTTTGACGTTTCGTGGGCTTCTCATGTCAATGACGGCTTGACACTTCTCAGGATTGGCCTCGATCCCCCTTTCCATCAACATAAACCCCAAAAACTTCCCTACTTGGACACCGAAAGAGCATTTCTCAGGGTTCAATTTGAGTTGATGCCTTCTTAAGATTTTAAATACTATTTGAAGGGCATTGTAGTGTTCCTCCGCCGTTGTTGACTTCACCACCATGTCGTCAATGTAAGCTTCCACGTCAATTCCCATTACATCCTTAAGGATTTGTCCATCAGACGTTAGTAAGTCGCGCCAGTATTTTTAAGCCAAAAGGCATCACCCTATAGTAGAAGGTTCCTGCATCAGTGATAAAGGCGGTCTTGGGCTTGTCTTGCGGGTGCATCCTTATCTAGTTGTACTCTGAGTAAGCGTCCATGAAACTCAATAATACAAACTCTGAAGCTCCATCCATCAGTCGATCTATGCTGGGAAGTGGGTATGGGTCCCTTGGGCGGGCTTTATTTAAGTCGATGTTATTCATACACATCCTCCACTTACCATTAGGCTTTCTAACCATAACAACATTAGCGAGCCATGTAGGATATTGTACCTCTCTGCTGAATCCTGCTGACAGCAGCTTGTTGACCTCTCCCTGGCCACCTTTTGCTTCTCCTCCCCTAGATTTTGCCTCCTCTATGAATGTGGTTCCTAACTTCACCATTCCCTTTATTGCCACCTGTTTTCTAGCAAAACCAAACAGGGTACCCGAGCACTTCTCCAGCATGGAGGCCGAGAGTCCTAACTTTTGGAACATTGACCATTAAAGGATATTAGTCGAGCTCCCTTGATCCACTGGGACTCTTTCTACCTTGTAATCCGTCGTGATGAAAGAAACTACCATGGGGTCATCACGTTGATTGGAAGCATACCTCAAGTCCTCGTCGCTGAATGCAATGACTGGGCCCATTCTATTTTTGACTCCATTATGCACGAATAGGATTTCTCTGGTCCGTCTTTTGCTTGCATATGTCAATTGACCACTTCCAAAGCTACCTCCAAATATGGTGGTGATGGTTCCCTTATAAGAAATGCTAGGTCGTTGCCTTAACCTACTTCTTTCCCTTTGCCTTTCTTCCTCCCTCATCCTACCTTGGCCGGCTTCATCCCTACCACAACTAGTTCGCACTTGCTCTTCACGTATATCCTTCTCTCAACCAGCCGACATGGCTTGGTTCGTTGAGGTTCCATCCCTTTCCACAAATCGGCCCAGATGCCCTTGCTGGATCAACTTTTCAATTTAGGCTTGGAAGGTCTTACATTCCTCCGCTGAGTGGTCATGTGCCCTATGGAATTCACACCATTCGTCCCATCCTCATCCCAACACCTGGCCATTTGCTTCCTTCAGGAACTCTAACAGTTGTGTATGGTACACCTCTTGTAGTATTTGCACCCTTTTTGCGTTCAACGAGGTAAAGGACTGGATGTTGTTGTTACGGGTCTGAGGTTGTAGCCTATAGTTCGACTCCTACTTTGATTCACCTACGGTACTCGACTTCATCGCTGGCAAAATCGGAGGCTAACTTTTAGCAACAAGTCGATCAACAAGATCTTCATCAACCTTGTCACAACCTAGGCCACAACGAGATCGACGAAGAAATAGAGCATATAGCCCACATCATTTTCAGAAAAGGGAATGTGGATACTCGAGTCGCCACTGGCATTTTCAAGGAAACACTAGAAAACCTAGGGTTGAATAAGGCTAGTCTTAAGAATCAGAGCTCGGATTTAAGATAGTTATCCTAACTAGATACAAGAAATATGAAATGACTTCTATGTTATAGTTTTCACCTTTTGGATACGCGAAAGAATGGGTATTTACAAAGGAATGGAAGAATGGTGTTTTGGGGTTTTATGAACTTGACAAGAGTCGTCTCTTGCTCCTATGTATTTCCCAAATGCAATAGAGAAGTCAAAGTTTACGTAGCTCTAGTTGAGGCTAAAAAGGTTATATAGGTCAGGCCAATGCCGAATTGACCAGGTGGAGGTGCTGACTAAGTGTCAACTGAGAGGAGATGTCAGCTACGAGTTGGTAGAGGTATAGTGCAGACTAAATGTCAGCAGAGGGTCGATCCCAAGAGTCGGCCAGAGAGTGTCGACTCACAATCGGTCAAAACAAACCCAGATATTGGGACATGAGTCTAACGATACAGCCAATACGGAATCGGTCTGTGGGTGGAGGAGTGGACTTAAGTTCTGGGCATGGAATGCTTATCTACGAGTTAGAACCGGACACTATAAACAGTATGTTAATGTGAAGCTTCTGAAGTTTCACCTGATATCCAAGTGTATCGTCGTTGTACGCAGAGAGAAGGTTGATCTTCGTCTCTTCTCTTTTTCTTAATATTTTCTCTCTCTAGGAAACTCTTTCTCCTTGATTCTTTCTCTCCAAAAATCTTGACCCCTGGTTCCTTCGAGTTCAAGGCCTTTTATAGGCCAGCTTCTGCCTACATGATCTTTCAAGGAGATCTTCCACCATTAATGCGGTGGTACTCCCCCAAGGCTTCAAAATGCCACGATGCCTCCATAGGGCTCCTTTTAATTAATCTGACGGCTTCACATTCAATGCGGTGGTAACCACTCCTTCCTTTCCTCTGACCGTTGCGACGGAAAGCTGCTCTCAGACCTCTAGTTTCCTGTGGGATAGCAGGCCTAAGATGACTTTCCTCAAAAGCCAATGCCTGGCACACGCCTCCCCATCCATTAGCGTTTGCCCGAGGTAGATTGAGGCACGTGGGCTTGTCAGATCATGCTTCCCAGTCTGCTTTTCTGACATTCAGTGTCTTTTCTTTTTTGGGGAGGGGGAGTCCACTTACCCTTTTTCATCCTCTTTGTCTCTTTCCCCTTTTACACTTTGGACAAAAATGAGTATCAATAGTTATCCCCTCCTTATTTGTGTTCAATCAGATAAGATGATTTTCATCTTTTTGAGATAGAATATAAATAAAGATTCTATGTTGTGTTAGAATGGGTCGAAGTCGACACAGGGCCAGATTTATTTGGACTCGACATGGAGCCAGATTTGGCACAGAGCCTAAATAGAACTTGGACCTCAACATGGAGCCAAATGGAATCAGATTCGGTATTGAACCACATCGAATTGGATTCGGCATGGAGCCGTTTTAGCATTAGCACAAATTTGGCCGGATAGGGATTTGGCACGGAGCCATATTGATTTGGGTTTTGGCAAGAATCCTGAAATAACGTGACACAAAGCCACATAGAATAGACTCGGCGGTGGAGCCTCAGGAAATTGAACTCGGCATAGAGCCAGAAATGTAGAATCGACATGGAGCCGAATAGAATAGAATTGGTACGGTGTCGGATATAATAGAATCAGCACAGGATTGACTTGATTTTGGCACTGAGCCAAATGGCGCTTTTAATTTGAATTCTATTAGGTGAGGGTTTCTCAAAGGTCA
Source organism: Mucuna pruriens (assembly GCA_025330945.1). Classification (NCBI taxonomy): domain Eukaryota; kingdom Viridiplantae; phylum Streptophyta; class Magnoliopsida; order Fabales; family Fabaceae; genus Mucuna; species Mucuna pruriens. Next base: position 1,524,287 of record JAENHJ010000158.1, read on the forward strand.
CATTGATGGGATGCGCCTAATCCCCTCATAAATGCGCATCCCTTTGACTGAAACGTTACAATGATGGGTTGTTGGAGAGTAGGTATCTATCATTGCACCATCCTTTGGGCGACGCGACCACTAAATGCAACTCTTGGGTTCCTAAGGTGTGAATGGCACGCCTTGCTGATGGGCTGGAGCTGTGTCTCTTTTCGGGCCATTTTCTCTATAAATAGAGCTTCAATCCCCGCGTTCTTCACTCTGCTTTCACTTCTTGCTTGATTTCCTCATTCTCTCAACCTCTTGTCTGTTCTCCAACACCCCATCTTCGTCTTCTTCATGCTCTTGCTACCTCTTAAAAATGTCAAGTACTAAGAGCTTTAGTTCTAAAATCCGTTTTGAACAAATGTTGAGCTTAGAGGGGCATAACTTATCTTCTTCTTCTTCCTTAGAGCATATCTTCATTTCCTTTGGGTCAGCGGGTTTGGCTGCTATCCCTAAATCTGTCGCAGCTGTCAAGGTTACTTCCTCTCAAGGTGTCGCTCCCATTGCTCCAACGACACAGTATTATGCCCAGGAGCATTTTGAGTGGGTGAACGAGGAAGTGAAGTCTTACAGGTCCCTTTCTTCTCGCTCAAGTGTTGTTGCCTTTGCTAAGAATGTGAAATGGGTAGTAGATACAATGATAGATAAATATGTTATGGAGCACTATTCCCCTGATGAACGAGTGTGACAATCGGCCAAAGAAGGGGAGGAAGATTTTATTTATATGTATGAGACGACAATGAAGGACTTGGAGTAACTATCCCCTTTTATGCATATGAAGCCAATGTCCTCCGGACATTAGGGGTGACACCAACCCAACTTCACCTCAATAGTTGGGCCGCCATGTAGGCCTTTAGGGTGGTGTGCCACTACCTTTGTATTAAACCCACAGCCAACCTATTCCTCAGCCACTATACCACCCGATTTGGCATGAAGGACGATTGGGTTTCTCTATCCCCCATCCCAAAAACGAATTTGTTCAATGCATATTTGTTCAGGGGTAAATGTTTATTTCTACTTTTCTGCTCACCGAGTCGATCACATGATGATTGTTTTGACTTTGTTTTTTCTTTATTTTTTTGTAGGATTCCTTCAGCAACGGAATTTCGACTTCGCTGAGTTGCACATGAGAGCCCTTGTTGTGCTGAAGTCGAAGGAGCTGACTCCTCCTCCCCAAGAGTCAACTCCCTCAGAATCCAATCCTGAAGCCACCAAGGTGCCGTTCGTGGTGGAGTCGGCTCTAGTTGCTGTAAAGTCTACAACTCTGGTGGAGCCGACTCTGGAAGCAACCCCTACTCTGCAGATGGAGTCTCCTAATGCGACAAAGAGGAAAGCTACCACTTCTGATGCTGACGAGGAGGCTCAGCGTAAGAAGGGGAAGGCAATCGTCATTTTTGTCGAAGAAAGGCCTTCTGCTACCGCCTCTCCTTCTCCTGTTGAGGGGAACGCTACACCTAGGGCTTCAGCTGCTTCTGAAAGCCTACTTTCGGTTCCAGAGTTTCCCCTAGGAGGGTTATCCTGTTATGTTGCTCCTTCCAGGTGTATGTCATTGTGGAGTAGTGACTTGCAGCCCCACAGCCTTGTCGGCCCCAACTTCAACTCTCCTTTTGATCGGGCAACTTTGCTGAAGGCCGGGGCTCAAGGCTCCCTAGACATGTTGGCTGCCTACCACATTCGTTCCGCCTTCCGGAGATTGGAGCAAATAATACAAAGGGAAGCAATCCAGAAGGCAGAGATCGAGAAGCTACAGAAAATGCTTGAGAACCTCAAATCCAAGGTTGAGGGGCTTAAGTTGAAAAACCAAGCTCTCAAGTCGAAGTCGGAGAGTTCAAAGTCTGATGCTGCACGTCTTCGTGAAGAGAATGCCAAGTTAAAGAGCGACAATTCCGAAGTGCGAAGAACTTTAGACGAGCTTCTCAAAGATCAAGGTAAACTTCGCACTCAGGTTACTTAGCAAGAAGCGGCTCTAACTTCAGAGAAGATGAAGACTGCAACCCTGGAGGGGGACCTGAAGTCTGTTGAGGGAAAAGCCACTCAAGCTGAATTGGACGCTTTTGCAGCCCAAGCACAAGTGGACTTTCTTAGGATAAACTTGATAAAGCCGAGGGATTGATCATGAAAGAGCATGAAAACGGCTTTGCCAAGGCCCTTCGACAGATAGCAATTCTTGCCCTAGACCTCGATACCAACCCCATGAGCATGGACAAAGACATGAAGGATGGTGCACTAGTCTCCTTGGCAGAAATTTTAAAAGAAAGAAATGGCTGACTTTGTAACTTAGAAAAATATAAATAAAAGTAATTTCTTTTCTTAATACTGTTTGCATTCTCTCTTCTTTTCTTGATTCATTATTGTTTGAATTTTGAAAATGAATAAGGAAAAAAAATGAATGAATAAATCAACAACTGGAAAAAATTTAAGATGGGAAAATCGGCATGAAGTTGGAATGAGTGAATGAGTTAAAAATAGATAAGTTAAAATGAACACGAAGTTGGAACGAATTGATGTGGAGGCAAAAAATAACTAAGTTAAGGAACTCGACATGGAGTCGGAATGGATTGGTGTGGAGCCAAAAATAACTAAGTTAAGGAACTTGATATGGAGTCAAAATAAATTGGCACAGAGCCAAAACTAACTAAATTAAGAACATCGACACGGAGTCGAAATTGTATTTTAATATTTTTAAAATAAATTATCAATAATTAAAAATAATATTGCAACAATATAAATTATTTGTTATAAATTTAAAATATAATCTACATATTAACAAACACTTATTTAACAAGGATGCTCCAAGGCTTGGCTAGAGATGGTGACAATGATCAAAGGAGGAAAGGGTGAATTTCTGGTTTCTAAAATCTTAATGGCCTATATATAAGGTTCCAGGGTGCATCCCATTATCCAAATGTTCCAAAGGGTTCCTCTACATAATGGATAATGGGGTTTGAGAAACCATTGGATTTTAGGGGTTTGGTTGTCCCTTTGATAAAAGGAGGTAGCTCGAAAAATGATGGTTGGGGTTTGTCAAAGCTCTGGTTGACTGGTGCTTTATCTTGAAAAGCATGTCATCACAAAGAAAAATGTGTCGATAACATCTATTCAACACAACTTAATTGAAAAGTATTTAAGGACAGTTTTTAATAACTGAAAGTGACAACCTAACTCAGATACACTTTTAAAGAAGACTTGCCATGATGAGCATAGTTTTGGCCATAGTAGCCGTTTACTCGGAATTTTCTTGAGAAACACACAAAACAACATTTTACTAAGATTTTTTTAACTAAAATTAAATCTAATTATACTTTGTAGTTATTCATTCACTTTAATTAATCAAAACATAAAAATTCAGTGTTACAAAGATAATCACAAATCATCATTTAAATAATATTTTACTTATAATTTAATCTTTAAGATTTTTCAAAATATAAAAGTAAACATCTATGTTTCTATATACTAATATATATTGATAATCACCAATAAAATAATTAAATATCTTCAATTTCATTTTTATTATAATACATATATTGATAAACTCGCATAATACACAAGATACTTGTTAGAGCATCTTCAATGAGAGTTGTTTAACTATATTATTTGAGTTACTTAATAATAAAATAATATTTTGATAATGTCACATATGATTTTAGATTGCTTAAAATTGGAGAGAGTTGCTTATATAAACAATCATTTCTTATGAGTTGCTTAGTATTTGTATATGTACATGTATGTAGGAGGGGGAATATATAATGTTGAAAAAAAGGAAAAAAATAATTATATGATAAGTAAATTCTTGATAGGAACTTGTATTAGAGTAAAAATTAGTTTAGTTTCTTAAAATTACGTGGCATTAGGTATAGAAATATAAAGAAGGTTAGGGGCTGACCCCTTTGATTTTTTTTAAATAAAATTTTTAAGATATTATAATAATTATTTTTCTTAAGGAGATTTATTGTAAAAATTATAATATTTAATACTATTTATCTCTTTTGTGACAAAATATTTTATTTTATTTTTACAATTTTTATTGTAAATATAATTAATAACATTTTTTAGACAAATATTCTATATATTCTTTTTTATATTTTTATAGTAGAGATAAAAAAAATTGTTAATATTAAATGTCCTTTATCAAATATTTCTACTTTGTTGTGAAAATAATTATATTTTGTCATGTTTTAGTTCAAATATTTGAGTATAATTGATTTTCTTTTTTAATAATCTTTTTCTTTTATAATCTATTATTATAATTTTTTTAAAAAAATTTACATCTTAAACTTTGAGATTCAGCAACAAATATTCTTCTTATACTTTCTTCTCGTTTCTCATCTTAGTTAAATAACATAACATTTTTATTCTTTTATTATTTTATAATCCGAAAGAAAATTCATCTTCAATAGTTACTATTATTATAAAAGATAATATAATGAGTAACAATTTATTTCAATTTAATAAGCTTTTATAAAACGGTTAATAAGAATTTTTCATAAAAATGATGGTTATTGTGTATACCAATTTTGATTATAAATTCATAAAAAAAAATTATAACATGTGAAACTTGATAATCGTAATATTTAGTTTTTTAAAATATTTTTAGTTTGTTATCTATGTCAATATATTTTTTAAATATGTTTTTGGACTATTTCAAAAATATAAATATTTTATATAAAATTTAATGTTTGTATATTTATTAATAAAATTATATTTTTATTTTCAACCCCTGCTGGCTTCAAAACTTGACTTCGTATTTGCGTGACACATACGGACGTTTAGCAAAGCACCTATTGTTACATATTTCTTAGTTACAGCCTCTTTTATACACCTACTATTTCCCTATGCATTTTAAAACATATTGATATTTATAGACAAAAAAAAAACGAAGGATTATATTAAAATTAATCATATATTAGATTAAAATAAATCTAGAAATAATAAATATAGAGTATATTTTTTGTATGCAATAAATACAGAGTATTTATTAATTTATGAATAATAAATTAAATAGATATCTTATTGAGGTACGATTGAATATATTTCACAGTCCAATTTTATCTACTAATTTCATCCATTAATTGATTTAATTCTGAGCCAAATATGATTAACGATGCATCAATCTATTGCATATAAAATACACACTCAAGTTTAAGAAAGTTAAAGTGACTTTATATATAAAAAAAAAAGTAAATTTATTATCTCACTTCCGAGTTTAAAAAAATATATAAGCTTAACTATATTTTTAATCATTATAATTTATTAAATAAGTACTTTTAATATTGATAGTTTTAATTATTTAAATTAAATATTTATATTTTTAATATTGATAAAATTCAATTCAACACTTAATTTATCGTTAAATTTTTAACGATGCTTGGTGACATGACATAAATATTAGAAATTATCTTACGCGGATATGTTATCATGGTTCTAAAAAGTTGAATTTAAAAACTGTTCTAAATAAAATTTGAACTCAGTGCATAATACTTTAACATCTTACATAAAAATCACTGAATTATTAAAATATATATCTACAAAGTATATTATATAATGTATTAAACATGGAGATACTACTAGAAAATAAATAATATAATATTATAAAATTAAATAAATACTAATTTATTTTTTTAATATTATATATATAAATTATAATTAGTTCACTCCTATTATATATATATTTCTGTAAAATTGTATTGTTTTATTTTTTATTTTGATACTTTTATATAATCAATACATGATCATTAAACTCTTTAACAAAATAATAAGAATCTTTTAAAATAAAATTAAAATAACCTTTTTAATAATATATTAAAAATAATAACTATTATTTTTTATATCATTGAAAAATTATTAAATTAATAATAATATCATATTTAAGTAATTAAAATATCTTTTTAATTTTAATATCATACAACTTATTTAGTATTAAATTAAAAAGGTTATTGCAGAAAATTGATTACATAAGTAAAACTATATCTAGTAATCTTGTATAGTAATTTATTAAGTTAATAATAATATTTATTTTTTTTACTAAAGTGTCCAAATAAAAATTAAAAAAATTAAAACAAAAATTCTACAAAATAATAAATTATTATATATTATTAAAAAAATTCATATCATTATTTATTTGATTTTATAATATTATATTATTCTTGTATTTTTATTATCCACTCGTTTAAGTTGTATATAATATATTTTTCAAATAAATAATAAATAAATTAAGTGATTTATTAATTCTTATCTATGATATTAAAATTTCATGTAGTAAATTCAAATCCTACTTTTTAATGGTTTTTTTAGTTATTAAAAATATTTTTCGAATGTTACATCACTTTTAATATTTATTTCACATAACTTATGTGGTTAAGAATTTGAATAATTGAAAATATATAGATTATTTAATTTGAGTAATTAAAATTACTCATTTGATAAATTATAGAGATTAAAAATATAATTAAGAAAAAAAATTATTTTAAAAGAATTGATAAAAATAAAATAAATAAATAAGTAATAAGTGAATACATTTGGAAATATATTTTAAAATTGACCAGTGACTCACCGAAGAAGAAAGAAATTACACATTTTATTATAAGATAGGGAATATAATATATCTAACTAAATCGAACACTTTTAAAATATCATCAATATGCTATACTAGTTTATTTTCTAATGCAAGGTAAGTTATCAATCATACCTGTTTTTGACTATGAATATATAATAATAATTAAATTTTCATGAGATGTGTGTATTATTAATTTAATTTATACTCCACAAGTAAGCAATAACTAGCCAATAAAAATTTTGACGTGAGATATTATGTTCGTCAAGGGTGTATTATATAATAAATAATTAAATACGAAATGGGAGTAATGGTTTGTCTCTTATTCTTAATTATGCATTTATTTCCTCAATATATATTAAAAAACTCCTAATAATGCAGTGCAACATGTTATCCTTTGCATTAAAAAACAAGTGACTCAATTTTTATATATATATATATATATATATATATATATATATATCCTAATCATACAATGCAACATGTTATCTTTTGCATTAAAAAAGAACAAGTGCTGGCCCAACTTATCCTTTTTAATTCTTTTATTTATTTTTCATTGTAACATTATAATTAGTATAAAATATCTATTAATTTTATCACTTTATTATAAATATTTGGGTGACTACCTTTAATGGAGTCTCCATTCCCAATTATATTTTTTTTATATACAAAACTTATATTTGAAATATTACTTAAAAAAATTCAAATCGAATTAACATTGAGATTTTTTTAATTTGAGTATATAGAATTTCTATTTTTTTATCTTATTATAAAGATATTCAAATAATAGAATTGAATAACATTTTTTGTTTTACTCCATTTTGTTTTATTCTATTTGATTTATCATTAACTATATATCTAAACATCCTAATTATTTCCTCTGGTGATAACTACTGTTTATGCAAACATTATAAGGTTTGTCATTGCTCATTTATGATTGCTTCAAAAATTAAGGTGTAAAATTAATAGAAAAAGTCATTACATTTTTTATGAGACACGTAGCCACGAGACAATAATAACAATAAAAATATTATCTTTGTTACTAACATATGTAGTAATTTTAGAGAAACTCTTAATTTAGTTTCTCGTTACTCTATTTCTTAAATAATTTAAAAAATAAAATTATATAATAATTTCTATAAAATACTAAAAATCTATCTATTTAGTCCCTATGTTAATATATTTTATTAATATTGAGGAACTAATTTGAAATATTTTTTAATACTTGATAGACTATGTTATATGTTATATATATGATTTCAAATTCTTTAAGCATTATTTATATAATTTTGTTATTTTAAAAACTATTTAACAGAAAAATAATACTTCAAAAACGAAATTGATGATTTATTTATAATTTTTTAAAAACGAAATTGATTCATAATTTTTATGATATTTTTAGATGTTAATCATTGCCCAGATGACATCAGCAAAATAAATAATTACCAAGAATGATTAAATTATATTTTTGATCTTTTATTATATTGCAAAAATTTATTTTGATTGTTTATTGTTTTAAAAAAATTATTACTATTTTTTTCAATAAGATAAATACAAAATTATAATTGTAATAATTTTTATTCTTTTATGAATATAAAGAAGTTGGAGACTACCAAGTCGTTATGTCTCAGGCGTTCCTAGAAGGTCAATTCGCAATATCCAAATGCGAAGTAGATTTGAAATTATTGTTACTATGTTTTTTATGTTTAATTTTAAATATTTTAATTTATAAAAACGAAATATTTTTAATTTAAAAAGGCTCAACAACAATAAATCAAAGTGTTCCTGAATGGGCAATTTGCAATAACCAAATACGATATAGATCTAAAATGATTATTATTAAGTTTTTTATTTAAAATTTTTAACAATAATTTAATTTAAAAATATAAAATATTTCTAATTTGAAAAGACCCAACAAGAATAAAAATTAACAATAACAACAATAATAAAAGAATAAATACAACAGAGTTAAAAAAAAATAGATAAACCTACCTCAAAGATAACATTTTTTTGTGGATGCAATGCATAAAGTAACTCATTCCCGTCTAGTTAATAAAAAATGTTAAAATAAGCCACAAATCCCTTTTTTTTTTTACCTACCAGTGACTATTTTTTTCTATATTATTGGGTCAAGGTAAATGATAAATGGAACTTTTATTGTTAATTTATTTGATTTTATTAGTACTATTTTTTTATTTTTTTTATTTATCAAGACAAAATTGAGTATCAATTCAAATTATATGGTAATGATTGTCAAAATTAAGGATTAAATTAGCATATTCGTATTTCAAAAAAAAATAATTCGTAATGTAAAATGAAATTGATGGATAGTACTAATTTTATCGACTAATTCAATGCTTCAGTCGTACAAAAACCATTTTGGTGGTTGTAGAAACATATTATATTATATTACATTAAAGATGGCTTAGTCAATGAGAATTATGTTACGACAATACCACAATTTTCTATTTCTTTTTCCTAAAATAATTTTGTTTTTTAATTATTTTTCCACAACTACAATTCTAACATTATTATAAGTTATTAAATTAATATTCACGGAATAAACTAACTCTATCTCTAATATGACTAACTTTTTGCGCCTTATATACCTAAAAAATGACTATTGATGGTGCGTTCATCATTTTCATATGAAATCTCCTTATATTTTTTTTATAAACAAAATTTTATTATTAAACATATAATACAATAGGTACTCTTAACCCAAATATAAAATTATTACAGGTATGTGTTGGATAAAATTAGATTTTAAGCTATCTGATAATTGAAAGTGTCAGTTAAAATTAGTTAATAAATTAGTTGATATATGTAAAATAAAAATATACATTGATTTCTAAATTGAAAAAAAAAATAGATAAAGAGGAATTTCAAATATATTAATGAAGATAAAAATGGAAAAATAAAATAAAATAATAGTCTATAAGTTAATTTATTTTTTTAAATTAATTGACATAACTTATGAAAATAAACTAAAAACTATTAAAATAAATTTGTATATCAAACAAGCTTATTTTAATGAAAGTAATTTATAAACTATTAGAATGATCTATCAAACTCACTTTGTATATCAAAAGAGATATATAGGCATAAGCAATAGAATTAATATACTAATAAGAAAAAAGTATTGGTCAATTTGGCCTTAAACCATGCCCACATATTGTTGTAATTGTGTGGTATTCCAAAAAATACAAGTTACATATTATTTGGCTATAATATTTTCAAAGAATTTATATATCAATATGTTTTGAAAAGTTTTGTAAGACAAAGTATAAGTAACCTGAATTAAGTTGAGTTTAGTTTAATTTAAAATTCAATTAAATGAAGCACAGTTAGGTAGGATTTATTATCTTTTATTAAATAACTCATTTCAATTTAACCAAACCTTAATCTAATTGAGTTGTGTAAGTTAACTGAATAAATTAATAATATAATTTAAATGACACCCAATTAAAATTGAGTCAATATGCAAAGAGACTAGTAAGTAATGAAGGGTTATTATTATAATAATTGGTTTAAATAAAAATACTTCCCATTTTAAATCAGTTTTCATTAATTTCATTCATTAAAAAAACCAATTAATAAACTTTTACAATTAATATTTTTATATTTTTTATCAAATTCAAATTAAATAATCTAAAAACAATATCAATTACAAAAATAATATATTATCTATTATTTATTTTAAAAGTTTAATAATTATACATTCATTATCTTAAATAATTTTATATTTTCATTTAATTATAAATCACAATCGATATTATTTTTAAGATATTTATTGTAAAAATCAATAAGTTTTTCATAAACAATTATTATAATTAAATGAGAGAATAAAACTATTTTATTATTATTATTGATGGATGACTTATTTTAAACTAACCACTATACTATTTATTATTTATTTTAAACTAAGCGTTTGATATTTAATAATAAATTTAGTATTAATCGTCAAAATTAAATGATAATTTAGTACTATTTATTACAACAATAATATACAATAATTAAATGATAACAGTCAAAATTAAGAGTTAAATTAATAGATTCGTATTTCAACAAAACATTTAATATATTCGTGATGTCAAGGATGAAATTGACGGATAGTACTAATTTTATTGATTAATTTAATGTTTCACTTGTAAAAAAAAAAAAAAAAGCATATGGGTGGCTGTAAAACATTATATTACATTAAAGAAGGTTTTGTCAATGTATAGTATATGACCGAAAACACTATAATTTTCTATTTCTACCTATCAAGTAGTTTCGGTCCATAAATATCATATTCATATATCGGTAATCGATTGAGTTCGAATGTATTATTGATGTGAAAATTTTATTAATAGATAATCGGTAATTATAAGTGTTGGTTCAACTTTGAGACTTATTCTTTTTTAGGTAAACATCTAAAATTTTCAACTTACTTATATTTTTTTATATATAAAAATTTCTATTTTTTTGTCCAAAAATATTTATGTTTTTTAATTATTTTTGCAACAGCTATAATTCTAACATCATTATAAGTTATTAATCAATTAATATTCACTGCATAAACAAAGTCTATCACTAATATGTCTAACTTTTATCGCCTTATATACCTAAAAACTGATTATTGATGGGAAGGGACGGATGCACACCATTGTCCCCAATTATTTTTTAATTTAATATATATAATATAAATTAATTTTTAATTTAAAATATAATATAAATATTACTTCCATAAATTTATTTTTGATTTTATTTTTAATTTCTCAATTAAATATTTTAATATTTTTTAATGCATACTTCACGCACTATATTTTGAACTAATAAAAAAAATTCCTCTTAACCATTCGAACTACTTTTTTATATATATATATATATATATATATATATATATATATATATATATAATATTAAAAAATTTAAATATTTATTATTTTTAATCTATAATCTTTATTTTCAACTTTAAATTAAATTCCAATGGTTTTTAATTTTTTATCAATAGTTAAAATAATTATATGTCTTAATTTAAATTATTTATTATATATTTAAAATATATATTATATGTTTGAATATTATAAATTTAAATTTAATTAAATATAAGACTATATCAAAGAGATATATTTAGACAAGCTAGAGAATAAACACACCTATAAGAAAAATAACATAAAAAAATGGGTCGTTTTGTCTGCGGATTGTTGTAATTTTATGGTATTATAAAATACAAGTTGCACATTGCGAAGTTTTGAAGGACTTTATATATCAAGGTGCTTAAAGTGGTTACAAAGTGGCTAATAAGTGGGTACGGTTATTATTATAACAATTCTTTTCAATAAAAACACTTCCAAGTTGAAATAATTTTTCATCAATTTCATTCATTAAAAAAACCAATTAATACATTTTAACAATAATATTTTTATCAAATTAAAATTAAATAATATAAACATAATATCAACAACTACATACTATATTATTTATTTTAAGCTATTATTATTAATAATAATAACAAAAGCAATAATAATATATTATTTATTATTTATTTTAGACTTAAATAAGTTTTTTATATCTATGAAACTAGCGTGTTTTGATTTTGTCCTCCATAATTTTTATATTTATTATTCTAAAATTTGAAATTCTATATAATGATTAAATTTTAGTTTTAGTCATATATAATTTTTTTTATTTTTTCATTTTAAAATCTAAAATCATTACTTTTATTTCTAACATTTAGTTTAATCATCTGAATGATTTAGATTTTTTTTTAATGAGGGGTAAAAGAAAACAATAAGGACACGAAAAAAATTCATATTTATTAATAAAAATTGAAGTGACAATTTCAAAATAATTTTTCATTCCCCAAGTAAAAATACAAAAAACAAAAATTTCATCCTCCAAAATTTAAATGCTTTTGTGCTTAATAAAAGGTGAAGTGAAGATCTTATTAACACTTAACAATGGAAAGGTCAGAAAGCGATCTTTTTATTTTGGGATGAAAATAAATAAATTTCGATGAATAAAATTAAAACTCGTTCATTTATAATATTTTAAGTCATTATTTAAATTAAGTTTTTATATTTAATATTTAATTTATAATTTACATATTATTAAATATTATATCTAAAGCAAGTTATTATACAGCGCAATTAATTCTTTTAATCAATTTGAAATTTCTTGAACAGTATTCTGATTACGTAATTACACTATAAATATTAAACTGAAATTTAAATAAAACATGTATTGAAGTCAATATTATGATGAAATCATTTATTTAATCATATACTTAAAATGTATATTTATTTGAATTTGAATACAATTAGTTTAATAAATTAAATTTAACAGATATTTTAATTATACACTTAATTAATATTATAATAATTAAAATAAATTTAAAATTAGTAATTTTTATATAAAACTAGCTCATTCATAAATAATATTTGATTGGTTAGTTACATTTAATAACATTTGAATTAGCATATAAAAAATTACTATGCCTAATAATATATAAATTCAAATTATTATTTTTAAATATAAAAGATTAATACCTTTAAATTATAAATATATACAAGAATTTGGTACATGCATATCCACTTAGCCATAAGTTATTGACACGTGCAACACGAATTGTTCCTCCAAAGCTCTATAAATAGTTTGGGTTTGTGTGTGTCTGAATATCACCTTCTCATCTCTAACAAGTTTGCTTCAGCTATGGAGTTTGGTTGCCTTCCATTGCTTTTCTCTCTCAGTGTAAGCTTCCACTTTTGTATTTCATATGATTTTTATTTGGTAAACTTTAGAAACATAATTTCATTAAGTTTTTATAAAAAGTAATGAAGTGATTGAATATTGTGTGTAGGTGATACTGATGACAAGTCACGCTGCCATACCTCCACAAGTTTACTGGGAAAGGATGCTTCCAAATACCCCAATGCCCAAATCAATCATTCACCTTCTAAACCTTGGTTAGTAACAAATTTAAGCACACTTGTTTTTGTAAATTAAGTAAATTATACTTTCTCTCATCTATGACTATTATTTTATTTTTTATTTTTTAACGTTAAAATTCTGTTAAGTTTCATTAAAACATATTATTATCAAAATATTTTTATATTATCGTTTTTAAAAGACGATGTAAATGCTTTATTACTCTCTTCTTTAGAGATGTTGTACTAAAATACACACTTTATCCTTCGGCATGATAAACGCAAATATATTTTAAATTTTTTGTTATGCATAATTTTATGGCTATAATATTTTTTACACTTGTGTCCGCCAGATTGAAATATTATATTTTATTTTAGAATATATAGTTTTATTTTAATAGACACAAATATATCATAGTTTTCACTATTTTTATATTTTCTATAAAAATTAAATAATCTCTGTTAAAGAATAATTTTTTGACCAGATTTGATAATAAATTTCAAAACAAAATTTTTTTTATTTTGTTATTAATTTTAGCTACCATTTAAATTAGTAGCTAAATTCTAGCTAATTAATTATTAATTAATTAAAATATTATTTTTTCTAACTAAATTTAAATTATATTTATTTATATTTTTTATTATTACAAATTAACTAGAAAATAACTATAAATTTTAAAAATTTATTACAAATTAACTAAGATTATTTTCTTAATTAATTTGCTACTTGTTTCATGCTACCACTAATATTATAGTAATTTTGTAGCTAATTATTTTTACTAGAAATTAACTACATAATAACTATTAATTTTAAAATTTTGTAGTTAATTATTTTGTAGTAAATTTTAAAATTTTTAATAGTATTTGAGTTTCTTTTTTACATAAATATGTTACTAAATTTATTTGATTTTTATAATAAAATCTATAATAATCGAGGAATGTTGTAAAAAGAAAATAAATATAATAAAAATATTATCTATTTTAAATTATTATTATATAATAAAATAATAAAATAATATTATAAAAATTTAAAAAACATTACAACAATAAAATATAGATACACGTTCAATACACACCTACCAAGTGATGAAAACTTTGATCTCATGGGATTTCCTTTGAATTCCTGACGTAAGTAACGTATAACTCAATGATCCGAATGCTCCTAACTTTTAAAGAAAAAGAGTAATAGGAGTTATAATACAATTTTTTCAAAGCAATTTTTATTTAGATTTAACTGTTATGTGGAGAGAAAAGTACACTTTCGAAAATAAAGTATAATAATAATAATTATTATTATTATTGATTAAAGAATTAATAATTAAGAATTTAAAATTTGTTATTATTTATTTAATTTATCAATATTTTTAATCATTAATTTTATTTTTAAGATGAGTTTTATTTTATTTTTATTTATGTCTTTGGTGATAAGAATATTCAATTTCATAATGAGTTTTTTTTTCTTTTTATGTTTATGGTGCTAAAGGAATTCCTTTACAAGATGAGTTTTCTTCCAATGTCAATGGTGCTAAGAAAACTCAACCACAAAACGAGCTTTCCTTTTTATCTCTATGGAACAAAAAGACTCAATCACAAAATGAACTTCCTTTCTATCTTTATGATGGTAAAGAGACTCAATCACAAGGCGAGCTTCCTTTCTATCTCTATGGTGATAAAAAGACTCAATCACAAGGCATGTTTCCTTTCTATCTCTATGGTGATAAAAAGATTCAATCAAAAGATAAAAAAACTCAATCACAAGACAAACTCCCTTTTTATCTCTATGGTGATAAAAAAACTCAATCAGAAGAACCTCCTTTTTATCTCTATGGTGATAAAAAGACTCAATCAGAAAATAAAAAAATTCAATCACAAGACAAACTTCTTTTTTATCTCTATGGTGATAAAAAGATTCAATCAGAAGACGAACTTCCTTTTTATTTCTATGGTGATAAAAAGATTCAATCAGAAAATAAAATAACTCAATCACAAGACAAGTTTCCTTTCTATCTCTATGGTGATAAAAAGACTCAATTACAAGACGAACCTCCTTTTTATCTCTATGGTGATAAAAAGACTCAATTACAAGACGAACCTCCTTTTTATCTCTATGGTGATAAAAAGACTCAATTACAAGACGAATCTCCTTTTTATCTCTATGGTGATAAAAAAACTCAATTACAAGACGAACCTCCTTTTTATCTCTATGGTGATAAAAAAACTAAATTACAAGACGAACCTCCTTTTTATCTCTATGGTGATAAAAAGACTCAATTACAAGACGAACCTCCTTTTTATCTCTATGGTGATAAAAAGACTCAATCACAAGGCGAGTTTCCTTTTTATCTCTATGGTGATAAAAAGACTCAATCACAAGGTGAGTTTCCTTTCTATCTCTACGGTGCTAAAAAGACTAAATCACAAGATGAGCTTCCTTTCTATCTCTATGGTGCTAAGGACTCTGAGTCAAACAATGATGTCAATGCTCTTCCTCCAAAGATGATGCATGCTACTAATCATCATCAACATGACAACCCAAATGTAGACCTTATTTTCTTTGAGGAAGGATTGAGGCCTGGCACGAAATTGGATGCGCAATTTCCTGAAAGAAAATATGCAAGCCCATTGTTGCCTCGCCAAGTTGCAGAACGTATACCGTTCTCATCAGAAAAGATAAAAGAAATATTGAAGATTCTTTCTTTGAAGCCAATGCTAGAGAATGTTCAGATTGTGGAGAATGGCATTAGTCAATGTGAAGGAGTTGCAATGAAAGGAGAAGAAAAACATTGTGCAACTTCACTAGAATCCATGGTGGACTTTATCACTTCTAAGCTTGGGAAGAACGTTGGTGTCATATCCACAGAGGTGGAAAAGGAAACTAAGTCCACAAAATTCTTAGTGAAAGATGGAGTGAAGATGTTAGCAGAAGATAAGTTTGTTGCATGTCATCCTGTGGATTACCCATATGCTATATTTTATTGTCATCAAGTACTAAATACTACAGCACATTTTGTGCCTTTGGAGGGAGAAGATGGGACTAGAGCTAAAGCTGTAGCTCTATGCCACAAAGACACATCAGGTTGGGGTGCAAACCATATTTCATTCCGAGTGCTTAAAATCAAGCCTGGAACTGCTCCAGTGTGTCATATCTTCCCTGAGGGCCATCTTCTTTGGATTGCTAAATAGATTACTTAAATCTATCTTTGCTAGTATCCTTAAATAAGTAGGCATTTCTAGTCCATCTCATGTACTATATCAGCCTACAATGTATTTTTCTTTGTTTGAAATTATGATGTACCTTAATGGCATCATCAATGTAGAAATTATATATGATGATGATCTTATGTATTAATTAACATAGCGATGCTATATGGCTTTTCTTTTCAAAACTGTCTTTGCGGAAAGTAGATGATAGGGTAGGAAAGTTCCTTGAATTCGAGGAAAAACAGAGAAATTAGTGGTTTTTTCTCTTATACATTCCTCAGAACTGTATTTAAACTAATAGAAGCCAGTGTCCAGGATGCTTAAAGGTTCCACAAGTGAATGATTATCACAAGCCTGAGTGATGGGACCTTGATGAACATGATGAATTTGGGAATGTTATACATCACATCTCGGCTCTGGCATGTAAAACATTGTGCCACAAAAAAGTCTTAACCATCCGGCATAACTTGCCAAAACAAGTTCTCTTGGAAGCATATGGCCGCTAAGTGGGGTGTTGTGAAATTCCTCTAGCAACAGAAAGCTCAATCAAATCTTCCCTTAATAGAAAATTAGGCCCTGGCTAGTGGTGTAGTTGGCAAGAATTAGGAAGTTGCTGAATTTCCTCAAGTAAAGATACAAACTTGGGGCTAGTGTTGAGGCTTGGCGCAATTGATCCAGGAACACAAAATTAAGCATTGAAAGAATCAAGTATTGACCAATAATAGTGTCAGTAGAACGAGATAATGCATCAGCCACGACATTATGATTCCCAGCTTTATATTCGATAAAATAGTCGTATCCTAATAATTTAGTGAAGTATATTTGTTTCTCTGTAGTTTGCACAACTTGGTACAAAGGAGTTCCTTTAAGCTTTTGTGTTAGTAAAAATAATAAAAGGATGACCCAAAAGATATTGGCGCCACTTCCTAACGGCAGTTGTGATAGCATGCAATTCCCAAATATACGCCGAATCTCACTGCATTCGAGGACAAAATGGTTTACTAAATATGCACCAATTCATGATCATGATTTTTTATATATTATCGTATCAAATAAGCATTTTTTTTCATTTTTTTTTTGCAATAGTGTATTTCACGAAGAGAGAAGAGTAAGATTTATTTTAATAACTTAAAAGTAAATCTCAATTGCTCCAATTAATTTTAAACTTAAAAATCATCACATTAGATATAATTTCATTAAAATCATTCTATAAATTATATGAACCAATATTAAATTAAAAATAATTTAACATTATCTCACTTCGTTCATTCATGTAATGATATCTTGAAGATTCAACATTAAACTATAAGTGCGTACCATACAAAGAAATTACCAAGTCACCATCCTTAATTGAATTAAAATGATTGGATCATAATGTTATCCAACAATTTGGTTCCTTCCATGTATCACTAATCATCCAACTCAATTAACTTTAATTAACATTGTAATATATGTCTTTTGAAATACACATAATGTCATTCTCTAAAACAATAATGTATTAATGTGAATGACATAATAAAACAAAAACACAACTGTAATTGAATTCACAAGTGTCATACAATACAAGCATTAAATCTTAAATGTATATATATAACACTACATCATTAACAATAACTTATCCCTAATACACATCCTTTCTATGTGGTCAATGAATGTCTTGGGTAGTAAACCTTTTAGTTAATCGATTTGCTACCATCAAATTTGTACCAATGCTTAATTAACACTCTTTGTTTCTATACTTCTTCTTTAACTTACAAATACTTCAAATCCATGTGTTTTGCCCCTTTCAAGTATTTGTCAATTTTAGAGAAGAAAACAGTTGTAGAATTATCACAATAAATCTTTAACGATTTGGATATACTATTTGTCACAACCGTGATCGCAACAAGGATGATGAAAATAGAAAAAACGAGTTTCAAGTTCATTTTAAAGAAAGAAAAATGAACTCAATGGAATCGTCACTGATTTTTTTTTAGGAAGACATCAAAAAACCTTTAAAAAAGGATAAGGCTAATCTTTGAAAGCAGATATAAGGTTCGGGAATCGATTACGCGTGGGAAAGGTGTTAGCACTCTAAATGGTTACCTTAATTAGACATGTGAAACTATTATTACTTCTAGTTATTATTTTTACTCTTCTAGTGTAGACAAAATTGTAATTATTGGGGAATTTTTTTTTTTTAACTTGATAAGAGTTGTCTCTTGATCCTACATATCTCCTAATGCAATGGAGAATTCAAATTTTACGTAGTTCTAGAAGAGGCTTGGAAAGGGGAGAGTAGGAGTTACTCATTAGCTCCTGCGTCCAAAGAAAAGGAGACAAAATTGAAAAAGAAGGAGCAGGAGCCACTGCGTCCAAAGGAAAGGCAACAGATACAAAAATGGAGGAGCAGGAGCCACTCATTGGCTCCCGCGTTCAAAGAAAATGGAAACAAAAGGAGTAAGAGCCACTCGTTGGTTTCTGCGTCCAAAGAAAATGGAAAACAAAGATAACAAATGGAGCAGGAGCCATTCGTTGGCTCCTACGTCCAAAGAAATGGAAAATAGAGATAACAAATGAAGCATTGCATCAAAAG
Organism: Mucuna pruriens; assembly: GCA_025330945.1. NCBI lineage: Eukaryota > Viridiplantae > Streptophyta > Magnoliopsida > Fabales > Fabaceae > Mucuna > Mucuna pruriens. The sequence goes on from JAENHJ010000158.1 coordinate 1,543,548, forward strand.
AAATGGAAAGCAAAGATAAAAAGAGAAATTTGGATGGATTAGACAATAGTGAGGAGATTTGGTCTTGAGTTCAATAACTAAACCAGAAGTGCATCCAGGATGACTATGATTTTTGGGGAAGATTTCCAGCACCCAGATGGTTATCCTTAGTGTAAAAAAGAACTTGTAGAAAGCTTCAAGATTTGAATCAATAACAAGGAATGGAAAAAGGTGATGGAGCTCCCTAGAGCCCTTCGTCCAAAGTGGTTAAATGAATAGATGACAATAAAGGATTGATAGAAGAGTTGCCTATAGTCCTACATCAAGAGGGCTGGACAAAGCAAGTATACAATAAAGGAAAAATAAGGAGGAGTTGTTTAAAACCCTTTGTCCATAAGGCTTGGACAAGTCAGCAAAACAACACTAGAATAACAAAAGAAGAAGTCTAAAGCTACTGCGTCCAAAGGACTTGGACAAAGCAGTAGAACAGTAAAAAATAGCAAAAGGAGGGGTCTAAAGCTATTGTGTCCAAAGGCTTGGACGAGTAGGTGGATAGTGAAAAAAATAGTTGAAGAAAAAGTCTAAAGCTACTACGTCCAAAGGCTTGGACGAGTAGGAGGCATGTTATAGATAATATAAAAGGAAGAAAACCAGCCCTTGGAGTTTACATCCAAAGGTATAGCAAAAACAGGTAAAAGAGAAAGAAGAGAGCTAACCTTTAGAGCTTGCGTCCAAAGACACAAAAAAAAGAGAAAGCTAGCCTTTGGAGTCTACGTTTTAAAGGCACAATAGAAACAAAAAAAGGAGAGAGCTAGCCTCTGAAGCCTATGTTCAAAGACATCATAGAAACGAGAAAGAAAAAGAATAAGGCTAGCCTTTGGAGCCTGTATCTAGAGGTTGGGTCAAACAGAAACACATAACAAGTAGTAGTAAAAGGAGAAAACGAACTTGCTACATCCAAAGGCTTAGACAAGTAGGAAACAGAAAACAGAAGAACAATAGGGTAAGCGTTTGGAGCCTACGTCCAAAGGCTGGGCCAGAAAAAAACACATAACAGGTAACAGTAGAAGGAGAAAACAAACCTACTACATCCAAAGGCTTGGACGAGCAGGAAACACTTGGTAGAAAACAAAAGAAGAAAAGGGATAGCCTTTGGAGCATGTGTCCAAAGGCTAGGCCAACTTCAAAAAAAAAATATCACTAGAAGGAAGGAGCATAATCTAAAAAGTAATAAACAAATTAGAAAGGAGAGAGAGGAGCCTTGCGTGGGCTTATACACAGAAAATATTACATGGTAGTAAAAGGGGTGAGCCATACATTGACACCCAACCTAGAAACTTAATAGATGGTTCACATGGTAGCATGTGAGGTAAGAGCAATAAAGGGGTAGCAGAACTGAGTCTTGTGCAAAATGGGTGAATGGGTCAAGGATCTTACCTAGACGTAGAGTCTTTCGTTGTTACTAGGATACTTTCCTTTTCCTCACCCTTCCTCCAAACTTAACGAACTCCTCTCACGAATTCTCCCAAGTATTGTCTCTTATTTCCTTCTTTTTTCTTCTCCAGCATTTTCACTCTCAAAAGGTTCAAACCCCCTACAAAGAACTTGCGTGGTCCTTCTTATAAGCCTCCACGAAGCACAACATTAAATGTGTTGGATCCTCCATGAGATTTCCTGGATATTAGCCATTAATGGAGTCATCTTGCTAGACTCATTCAATCTCCATGGCTGATCTTGCTCGTTAATGGAGAGTTGACCTTTCCATGAGTTTTGTCAACAACAGTTGGGTCAAAGCTACTTCTCTTCTATCATCGTGTCACCCCAAGGGCTAAAAAAGGTGAAACAGGAGAGGCACATAAAAGCTTAATAGAAGTTTGGGGCAGAAAAAATTGTATGTAAAGTGGGACAAAAAAGGTGAATCCATAACTGGTCAGAAAAAGTTGCAGTTGTTGGCAAGTGGCATGGTCACCTTTTTAGAACAACTTTCATTGTTGTTTTGGGCAGAGGAGTCTCTCTTCTTGGAGCATTTTCCTTTATCAGAATACTTGTAGTAAACTGAACGAATCCTTAAATGCTTTCACTTACTTTGGAGAATGCAAGGATGTCAATGCCTTGGAGCTAACACGTTGTTTGAAGCATATTAAGTCCCTCTTGGCATGAGTCCACTCCCAGACCCTTGGATGTACACCTAGATGGAAACGAGTAAGGCTCAGGACTCTCGTCAACGAATGACCAATCCCTTTGGGGTAAGGCCTATATGAAGTGCAAAAAGGGAAACCCCGTCAGGGCTTTCACTTAGAGAAAATGCAGAAAAAAAGATATTTTTTTAGGACGAACTCACATCCAGTAGTAATGTAGGGGGAAGGTTCCTTTGGACGAAATACCAAAGGAGCTGTAGAAAACAACAAATCCCTTTGGATGGACTTTCGTCCAAAGGGAAAGTAAGCAAGGATAGAAAATGGCAAATCCCTTTGGACAAACCCTCGTCCAAAGGGAACGTAAAAAAATGACAAATCTCTTTGAACGAGTCCTTATCCAAAGGGAAAGACAAAAATGGACAAATCCCTTTGGACGAGCTCTCATCCAAAGGGAAATGCAAGCAATACAGAAAAGGACAAATCTCTTTGGATGAGCTCTTGTTAAAAGGGGAATGTAGACAATATAGAAGAGGATAAATCCCTTTAGACGAGTTCTCGTCCAAAGGAAAATGTAGGGAAACAAGTCCCTTTGGGCAAGCTCTCATCCAAAGGGAATGCAGGAAGGAAAGTTCTCATATGCAAAATAGGAATGTTCCTTTGGATGTTAGTTCAAAGGAACGATTCCAGAATGCAGTTGTTCCTTTGGGCGTGGATCCAAAGGAAAGTGATATGGGAATAAGAGGTTCTTTTGGATGCAAGTCTAAAGGATATCCTACAACAAGAACCTCTCCTCTAGACGTGGGTCCGGTGAAACAAGATGCGAAAGAACTACTCCTTTGGACGCGAGTCCAAAAGAATAGATGTAGAGAAGGAGTGTTCTTTTGGATGTGAGTCCACATGAGCAAAATGTAGGATGAAATACCCATTTGGACATGAGTCCAAAGGATCCAAACTGCAAGACAAAACTATTCCTTCAGATGCTCGTCCACAGAAAACCATCATGTAGAAATAAGCAAGCCCTTTGGATGTTGTCCAAGGGAGAAATGTTATGGAGGAACGATTCCTTCGAACCTACGTCCAAAGGTACAAAATACTGAGAATAATTGCTCTTTTGGACCTATGTCAAAAAATGCATAACAGAATTGCTCCTTTGGACCTACCTTCAAAGGAACAAAGGTAGAAATCAGAATTGCCTTGGCTTTTTGGACACGTCCAAAGCACCTAGTTTCTCTCTTCTTTTTTTAGGGGGGACAAAATCAAGTGTCTACACTGTCAACAATACCAAACTATGAAGTAAAATTCCACAACCACAATGCTTGAATTGTGGCCTCAAAGCATGCCACAAACTCAACTTTGATGGTAGAGGTGGCTATCACAAATTGTTTAGCACTTTTCCATGATACTATCCTCTAGGCTAAAAGAAAGATGTATTCAAATGTGGACTTCCTTAAGTCCATACATCCACCATAGTCTAAATCTTAGTATCCAATCACTTCAAGGTGATTTGATCTTTTATGTGTGAGAATGTAATCTTTTCTACCTTGTAAATACCTAAGAACCTTCTTCGCAACTTTTTAGTGGTCTATTCCAGGATTGCTTTGACATTTACCCAACATTCCAATGAAAAAGCTAATATTCGATCTAGTACATGTCTGGGCATACATCAAGCTTCCAACCACTGATGCATATGGGATAAACTTCATCTCCTTTTGTTCCAAGTCATTTTTAAGACATTGCATTTTGCTAAATCGGTTCCCCTTCTAAATTGGAACAATCCCTATAGAGCACTTGTCCATTTTAAATCTTTCTTATACTTTATTGATATATCCTTTTTGAGACAATCCCAGCAATCTTTATGATCTATCACAGAATATTTCTATTTTTATCATATAAGATGCCCCACCCATATCTTTCATTTCAAAGTTATTAGAAAGAAATTGTTTTACATCATGCAACATAGTAACATCATTAGTAGTAGTGACAAACAAAATATTATCAACATATAAGACTAAATTTATAAATTTACTTTCACTAACATTCATGAAGATACACCAGTCAACAATGTTCTTTACAAAACAATACAACGTTATGGTATCATTGAACTTAAGATACCATTGCCTAAAAGCTTGTGTTCATATATTGATTTCTTTAACCTATACACTAGACTTTCTTTTCTTATAGAAACAAATCCTTTAGGTTGGTCCATATAAACTTCTTCCTCTAAGTCACCATTTAGGAATGCAGTCTTTACATCCATTTGGTGAAGCTCTAAATCATAATAAGTCACCAAAGTCAACACAATCCTCAAATAGTCCTTCTTAGAAATTGTAGAGAATGTCTTTTTGTAATCAATGTCATCCTTTTGAGTGAAACCTTTGGCAATGAGTCTACCTTTATATCTTTCAATATTTCCTTTCAAGTCATGTTTGCTCTTAAAGACTCATTCATAACCAACTCATTTTGAACATTCAAGCAACTCAACTAGATCCCATACTATATTATCATCATTTATTTTAACTCTTTTTACAAAAATTGGGATTTTCAGCCCCAAAAGAACAAACCCACCAGGGAGGCCCACTTTGCACTATATAAAAATGAGCATCCAAAGAGCATAAAGGAATCATCCAATCATCCCAACACTCTAGTCTCTTATATTCTTTCTCCTACGATGTTTCTCCTTAGTTCTAGAAGCCCTCTAAGAGTATCACGGGGAATCTAGCAAGGCTTAAGGCATAGTACAGAGCGGAGGAATGAAACTTTTGGCCATTATGGGTTTTTCTTTTCCTTGCTTCTTTGTTCTTGCTTTAGTCTTATTTACTTTTACCATGTGTATGGGTAACTAAACTCTCTTTTAAGGATTATGATGTAAACTATGACTTGAACTCTCAATCTAAATTTTGAATGCAATTTTATGTATCTTCTCTTTTTTTTGGTTAAATTATTTTATTATTTTAGTATGTTTGTGAAGTAGTAATCACCCTTTGCATGTTTAAATCAACTAATTAGTGGTAAACATACCATAATTAGTTGGTCAACTTATAAAACAATAAGATTTGGGAAACTTTCATGACCAAACATTTTCCTTAAATTTTTTATTCGGTTATTTATTAATCAACCTCTATATTCTTAATGCTTGCTTGAGTGTGTATATTTCTATATGACCAACTAGGAACCAACCAAGGGCTTTTGGGAGTACTAGACCAAGGTCTTCTAATAGAATATGAGGTAAAATCAATAACAATGGGAATAACATGAACGAAGTCATAACCCTTCATTCAAATTTCTTTACTTGCTTTATTTGTTTTTACCATTTTTTCTATTGCACAAACACTAAATTGATTCATTTGTACTACATCAGAATTTTAGAAACTAGTAATCACACACACTAGTCTTGTGGGTACGATATCTGGACTCACATCCTCGATATTACTGTCATAGAGTACACTTGTCCTTTAGTGCATTCCAAAACGCATCAGTAGCCCACAAATGGTAGTTTTCTTCTACAAAAATAGGAGGTTCACGTAAAGAATTACTGGAAGCTATTTTTGTGTTTGAAGGTTTTTTCTGGGGTATTCTGACTAGTTTTCTCTTACTATATTTTTTCTCTCTCACAACCTCTGGTTTTCTCTCCCTCATAAACCCTTAAAGATCAATAAAGCTTTGATACCATGTTAGAAAACTGAGCATAAAGTTTTTGGACGCTCTTCTATGGATACTCTCCTATGGACACTTTTCTATGGATAATCTTTTACGGACGCTCTTTTATAGACACTCTATATAAGATGATGTGAGAAAACAATAAACTCACTCATAAAAGAGAAAAAGGAGAGAAAACCTATTAGACAATTTAGAAATATGTTGGAAGAGACTATAAAACTCACACATAAGAAGGAACTAAAACTACTATGATATATTTCAAGTATGAACTTAGTTTTGCACACTGATAAGGTGTTATAGCAAGCTTAAATAGAAAAGTTATGAAGTCCCTTATTGGACAAAGTAAAAAGCAAATATGAATAAGCTAACAAGAAAAAATAATTGGTTTGCTACATATTGCTTTTTTTGAACTTAAGCAATCTTTAACCAAACTCACAAACAAAACTACAAAATTATAGAGACTAAAATATTTTAATATAATAGTTGGAAAACAACTGGAAAATCTCAATTTAACCAAACTTACAAATAAAATAGTAAAATTGCATAGACTAAAATATTATAATATGATAGTTAGAAAACAACCGAAAAATCTCAACTTCTAAAATATTCTCCCATACTTAAACACTAAGACTCACTACATAACTTGAGAAATGGAAACTCTCAACTCCATAATTAAAAGATTAGTTGAGAATGGTTCATTCACCACAAGTTGTACTTAAATACTCATGGTAATTAGCTTTCAAAATCTAGATTATCAAAGAGATAGCTAAAGTGTGAAACTATTAGAACTTGTCTAAATATTATAAGATATGAGAATATGATAAATAGGATAAGACAAAAATATTATAAGAGTAAGATAAGGTTTAATTTTATCTAATATTTAGCACACACTTGATAACAAAACAAATAATGATAAGATAGATACATATTATATCTAAATGACAAAATTACTATTTTAATAAAATTACATATAATTTTTTAAAAAATAATTTTTAATTTAATTATTAATTTTTAAATATAATATGTATAATAATATATATTATTATACATATTATATTTGTTTTATATATATATATATTATATGTAGATTAGAGAGACTTCATTCTATTATGTTTTCTAACTCAATTCTCCCATAAAGATAAGACTAATAGAATAAAATAAGAAGTAGGATAAAATTATTATATTCTCCTCTCATAAAAAATAAATAAATTACAACAAGATAGGATTAGATAGTTATCTTGTCTGAGTTTTTCCTTGCTTGAGTTATAAACTTGCTTGTTTCATTTGCCAGTGTAATTGTAGACGCTGCGTTTGTCTATAAATTTAGTAATTGTTGCACAACCTTTCAAGATCATTTTGTTAGTGTTCACCCTAGAGAACAAAGCTCTTTGAGAAATCCTAAAGTCAAAAGAGACTTCAGTGAATCTTACTATGCATGACTTAGGTCTGATAGTGAGAGTCATGCCTATTTATGCTACGCGTTCTCTAACAGCTCTTGTAACTATTTTTTGGTATGTGTCGGAGGGTGATGCCTATTGTACTCTTCCAAAGTGCGGATACATGGTGGTAACTATCCCACCCTACTCACGTGTTACAAGACTCTAGAATCCTGTTTGTTGGACTTTTATCACGGTGTAAGTCAACTTTTCCTCAGCCATTCTTACAAGTTCGGCCACCTTCATTAGCTCTGTCGTTCTCAAGAGCTCAGCCTTTATTTTGAACTAACTTGCAGCTTGGCTTGGTTTGTGAGGCATGGAGTTATGAAAAAAACACAAATTTCATTGCAGGGATGCAGAACAAATATGTTAGACAAGGTGTAGAAAATGTAAAACCTTGCTGTACTCTCTAGAAGAAAAGATATTCTTGCTAATTGAAATTACAACCATCCTTGGGAACATTTACCATATTAAATAAGTTTATGGGTTCTAATCATGATCTGCTTGAAACTAACAAAAATTAGAGTAGTTTGGATTAACATACACTTGGTGAAAGAAGTCTTTTTTCAATCTGATGTGTAGAAGTATATGTCTAAACTCTGGCTCGTGTCATGTGTCAAAGGATATGGATTTTTCTTCCTCCTCTTTCAAAGCATGTGTCATCACTGCAACTTGGCTGATACTCGGCCTATCATTTGGAGAAGGATTTACGCATCTTAGTGCTACCTGCAACAAACTCATCATCCTCTCTTCAGAAGCACCTTGTGAGATTATGGACTTGTCAAAAACTTCAACAGTCCATTCCTCTCTGACCACTGAATTCACCCATGTGACTAGATCAAATCCATCATTTTTAATTACTTTCCCTGTCAGAACCTCCAGAAGTATCATACCAAAAGCATATACATCAGCTTTGAAGGTGGCTGCAATCAGATCTTTGCTTTTGAGGCCTGTGTTTTTGGAAAGGACAAATTGATCTTGATTTTCTGCCATCATTAGGCCATATTCGCTTATGCATGGATCCATGTTCTTGTCAAACAAAATGTTACTTGATTTTAAGTTCCCATGTGCTATTCCATTCTCCAGAAACTCCTCATGCATATGTGCCAAAGCCTCAGCTATCTTGGCAGCAACATTTAGCCTGCTTCCCCAATCAAAAGAGTGGCCACTTTGTGATCCTAAATGCGAAAACAAACATTTGGTTAGATTTATTCTTCGAGGCAACATTTCAATGCAGGACCTAGTTCCACTGGAAAAAGTTCTTGGTCTTAGAAAAAGCAAAACACCGAGAGATATCTCATAAAAGGAAATAAGTGTCATATTGGAAAAACTAAATATAGAAAATTATATTGACACTCCTAAGGTTTCTTGAGATTGAATATGATCCCTTATCTTTTTAATATTTATAGCAACTTCCTTATAGTAGCACACGGTGTAATGTGTTTGTTAACTAACAGAAAATCAGTGTAATGTTTCGGAGATGTTAGTGTAATGTATTTTAAACAATTTAAGAGAGTTGGTGTATGGATAAAAAAGGGAGGGATATTGAGGAGAATTTGATGAGACTTCATAGGATGTCAATGTAATTTACTCAACTAATTATAAGCAATGTATTAGACCCCATTATTTAGATGGTAAGCAAATTTTAGTTTTCATCATCATAGGTAGCAAGCAAGACACCTATTTCCTAGTTTAAAAGTGCTTCCATTTAGCAAAGACTACTTATGTAATAAATAAGCATTAGTATGTAAAACTAGGCACCATAGCTTATTACTTTCTATGTCAAACGAATGCAATGACACCTCACTTTGCATGCAACTTACCATAGAGCAACATGAAGAGACTGCCATTCGGCAGATATTCATAAGCTAGGAGCTTCTCTTGCTGAGAGCAATAGTATGCAACTGGTGGCAATACTCGCGGATGCTTCACTTGGGCTATCAAATTCATCCTTCTCTCAAAATCCTGCTTTGAAATTCCCCAATCCTTGATCCTCTTCACTGCCAACAGAACCCCATTGTCGAGCATAACCTTGTAGAGGCTTCCATGCTTTCCCCTCCTAATCAACTCAGCAGGGGCACCAAGCAAGTCCTCAAATTGCAACCCTCTAAGCGTTCGACTTGAAAGAAGAACAAGACCTGAGGTTGTCATGCCACTTTCCAAAGATGTCAAGGAACACTCGGATCTAATCCCAGTCCCATTCTTTGATGCATTGGAATTGGATATTTCACTAGCCTTGCCACCAACACCAACAGTTTCTTGTGCCATTTCCTTCTTTTCAACATCCAATGCTTTTTCTTTGGTCTTCAACTTACTTAAAAGTTTAAGAGTCAAGAAAATCAGGATTATTAAACCAAGGACTAAGTAGCCTGAATAAATGGACAAATCATTAGGGAAAGATTTTTGGTCCTTCTTCTCATGTGGTGGCGGTGGTGGTGGTGGTGGTGGTGGTGGACATGCGTTTGAAAGTGGTTGTCCACACAGGTTAGGATTACCAGAAAATCTGTCTGCATGGAACTTGCCTCCTACATCAGGAACCGGACCTTGTAAATTGTTGTTAGAGACATTAAATGCATCAAGGTTGGAGAAGTCAAAACTAGGAATCTCCCCAGTGAAGTTGTTGTTATCAGCTAAAAAGGATATCAAACCTGAAACATGAACCATGTTAGGAAGCTCTCCAGTGAAGTGGTTGTCCGAAACATGAAGCCGCTTCATGTTACTTAGTTTGCCAATAGAAACAGGAAGGTCCCCAGAGAATCTGTTACCACTTAAAAGCAAGTGAGTCAAAGACTTGCAGTTTCCTATATCCTCTGATATTGAATCATGTAAAGTATTGCTCCTCAGGTTAAGGATTTGAATAGACTTTGCAATGCAAAGAGAGCTAGCGTCTACAACTCCACCAAAGTTGAAATTCTCAAGAATTATAATCTTAACGAATTTGCGGTCTGAATAGCAGATCACCCCGTGCCACTTATCAATGCAAGGATCTGATGTAAGGTTCCAACCCCACATAGGGTCTCTTGGCACATTCCCTAGTGCCAATTTATCCATGAATGTGACTAGGGCCTTGATCACCTCTTCTTCCTCCGAATTGGCCACTAGAAGAAACAAAATGATGGCAATGAAGAATACCCAGATGGGTTTTAGACTCATTTTTGGTTTGGTGGCTCTATGATTTGGTTTCAATTGTGGTGGGTTGGATAATCAAAGTAGTAAAATTAGTTTAACTCTTTTGTAGTCAATAAAGGCCAAGGTTCACTTGAAATTAAAGTTAAAGGAATCAGATTGCATTGCCAAATGGCCGATACCATAACAACCATCTTATTGTGTAATATTGTGAATGAAATTGACATTGAGAAGCCTTGGAAATGAGCCAAAGGGCAGAAAGTAACAACAGGAGCTTTTGCTGCCGGCGTTTTGAAATGGTCAGTGTCACTGCCACGTCTTTCTCAGTCACTTTCTCTCCTTTTGCGAACACTTTGTGATGCTTTTAGTCTAAATTTTTTATTTTATGAATGCCATTGCTTGGATTACCAGATAATCGCTGAAGCATATACTAGGTGCTTCAACCCTTCAACACCAAGATTGAGTTTGTAGCTATTGTTAACTAACAGCATAGTGATAGCAAGCACCAATACAAATTCTAAAACATTTCTTTAAACTTTTTTATTAATTAAAATTTATTAAAAATTACAACAACAAAAAAAAGTAAAACTCATATAATTTTGTTTTTTTTTTTTTTAGTAAATTTCAACTAATAATATATACTATGTTAAAAAAGTGTTATAGAAAAAATTGTAATCTTATATTATTATATTTTAACTAATCTTTACGTTATATGTAATTGAGTATTTTTTTTTTAAATTAAAAATTTTAAATACATATAAGTTAGAAATTGATTAATATCATAAACACAGGATAGTCCAAAACTATCTAATCATTTATTTCTCCTATTAGAGAATGCGCTGATATATTTTTTCTAGTTATATTATTAAAAGAAGATTGTGATAAGAATTACAATAACAACAATTATCTCGTCTTCTTAATGTTTATTATCGATATTGATCTGCATTATTGAACTTTATCAAAACCTAAAAAGCGAAAAGAATATGTATAGGGTGATTGTCATCTTTTTCAAGTGGTGAAATCTATGGTAATTTTGGCAAACGTGAAGAAATTGTATCGTACCATGCATGGCAGTGTTATTCTATAACGTAGAGGTGAAGTAATAATTATTTCAGAATAAATAGTATATAAAAGAAGAAAAAGAAGTCCAAGACCACCACTAGGGAGCTTTTGTTTTTCTGCAGATTTTGCAAGACTTGAACCAAAAGAATAATTTTGGATTTTATTCAAGTGTCAAAATTCTTTCTAAAAATTTAAATAATGACTCTAAATAATTTAAATGTGCAAAATTAGCTTTAAAATTTTATTATTATTAAGATAAATTAAAATTAAGGAGATGCAATAATATTATGATGAAGAATGGACGGCGCGTGTGATTCTCTCTCTTTGTGTGCAAAAAAAAAAAAAACTTTTCTTTCTTTCTTCAAATTCCTTAAAAGCCAACATAGGAAAGAGGAAAACAATTAATAACTAAACAGTTGAAAAATGTTTCTTGAAAACTGAAAATCACGAAAACTTTCTTCTTCTCTTTTTAGGTGATTAGGGATGGCAACCGGCGGGATCCCATGTTTTCCCTTTTCGTTAAGGGTAGGGCCACTTTAATTATAAGTTTAGTAGAAATGGATATGAAAAATTAAAATTTAATGATATTCTCATTGGGATTAGGAAAATCTACAGAACCTATCCACCTTTTAAATTTTAATTTATTTGTATATAATTTTAAATAAATTATATATTAAGTTATTGGTTATATTTTAATTCAAATAATATATAAAAATTAAAAAATAACATGAATTATAAAAATAAGAAATTTAAGAATCAAATTATTTTTTAATAAATTGTCTAATTTCAATTTTATGGTTTAAATATTACTATAATTTAAAGTATTTAATTATTATAATAATTAATTTATATTTTTAATGATTATAAAATATAATGTAAAAAATAGAGTGTAAAAAATATATATAAATTATGCGGGACAAATTCGGAAGTGAGAACGAGACGAGAGACTCCATTTCTAGAAAATGAAAAAAAAAATCTGTCAAAATTGAAACAGAGTCCTCAGCATATGTTCAGATTTAATTATCATAACTATAATTGATTATGAGTCACAACTATGATAAAGACAATAGAAGTTTGCAAAGAGACCTTAATCATATTTAAGGTACAATGCGATACTTTTATTTATGTACTAAGAACGATATTTCAGCCTCGTTCTTGTATTAGTATACTATTTTCTCTTAATACTGGCAAATATTTTATGTATTATATTGATATTTTCAATTTAAGTAAAACTATATAAGTAGTTTAGACTTGAAAAGAAAATTGCATATTAACAAAATTTTAAAATATAGATAGTTTGAATTTGAAAAAAAATAATAATCTAACATGTGTCCTCTCTTTGATGATTTCCCTGTGCAATAAGAAAGTAAAAGTAAATTTCTAATATAAACCAAGTCAACTATATAAATTAAAATCAAAGAAAAGTAAAAGAAAACAGTTTCTTCTCCCAAACTACATTTCTTTATTGTCACCAGCAGTACATGGTGAGACCCATTCTAGTGCAGAAAGGATATGTAAAGAATGCATCTTTCTAACACTTCCTGGTTTTGGTTAGAAATTCTATAAAGCTTAGATACCAATGGAACTAAATGATTTTCATATCCTTGCAAGGAAAATGCTAATGGACAAGGTCATGAATGCATCTAAGTGTTTATTATGTGTACAACTCTCTTTCTTATCAATTAATTGATGGAGAGCAATCTTGACATTGGAAGAATTTGTTTGTTGGTTTTCTAATTGTAAACCTTTCTCCAACTCTATTATTACTCTCTTCTCAATTTTTTCTTCCATTTCTTTCATTATTTCTCTTGAATAGTATTTTTCTTCAAAACTCTCTTTATGTGCCTCAACTTTTTTTGTTGATTTTATTTTTGCCTTCTTTGGCTATAGGATCTTTAACAGTAGGTACAATTACCTTGCTAAAGGAAATTCTCAATAATTTGTTCCGGTAGTTGCCCAACTTGAATTTTAAGTTTCTTGATTGAAGCTTGGTGTTCTTGAAACAAGTTTGGGTGACTTGAATAAATTTTATCAGAACATTCTCAAGAGGGAGGAGTCTATATTATGACTAACAATGATCTGTTTCAAGATTTTTATCACAGAACTCGCAAGTGTGATGTGTTGGCTGGATTGACATCGTTATGTATTTTTCCAGCACACTTTCAAGGTTCCAAGCTATTGTTGATTTCCTTAATCACAATATATGTTACCTCACAAATATAATTAAATTAAGGTCAAAATTAGAGAGTGGGAGTTTAGAACAGAAAATCAAAGCAAGGAAAAACAAAAGGAAACATGTAAAAATAGAATTATTAAGCACAAGTAAAATATTTGAAACAAATAACAGATAATAGAAGAGGAATCCTAGAAAACTAAAACAGGTAAACCAAAATAGCAAAGAAGAAATGTTCAATCTAATAACATTTGAATTCAATGATATTGATACCAAAAGTCTTTAGAAACAACACCAAAAACTTATGTCTGCTTGCTTAAAATAAACTACTTTGCCAAGTACACCAATCGTCTCAAAAATAAGTAGTAAATTCTACGAAGACTTTTGCATCAACTACTAAATATCATCAAATTATTGCTAGTTAAGCTAATATTAAGAGTGTAATCTAATCATTCTTACATAAGAATAAGATCTACCAATGTAATTGAATGAATGACATGCAATAAGATATAAGATGATGCAAATAAGTTTTCTTAACAAGTGAGTTGCTCCCTTTTTGTTCTTCTTAGCAAGTGAGTAGCTCTCTCTCAACAAAGTTTTCTTAATACACACCATTTGTAGATGACTTTTTGTTATAGCTTTACTCTAAATGAAAGCACCACTTTATAACTTTAGTAAAAGAGGAGAGTCCAACCTAAAATTTATTTCATTAGATGAGAGAGTTTTGTGAGTTAGATATCACGATAAACTTTTTACTCTATTCAACTTAGGACTCACAACGCATCAACTCTTTCCTTGAGATGAATTGAAACTTTCAGTATTTCTTCAATACAAGAAGACCATCTTCAAAATATCATAAAGAAGTGTGTAGGTTGTAGAGTGTTCAGTGTTCAGTGTTCTCGTAGTACTAAGAAGAGTCTTCTTATTAGTGAGTAATACTCTTTTTCTTCATGCCTTCTGAACAAATTCGTTGCCTTGAGGAGAGAATACTTTGTAACAGATAAAAGTCACATGATTGGTTCAAGGGCTCATGAAAATATTAGATAAAATATAACGAAATTCCAAGTAGTTAAAATGAATTCAAAAGCAAATTCGTTTATCATCAAAAGTACTAATGGGTTATAGGCGATCATAGGAATTTAATTTGAATTTGCCCTATCTTCCTTTTCCTTATATATCAAACGTTAACGTTATAGCAAATCATAGATACAAGTTCCATCATTTCAGTTGTGATGCCAACGAAAAGGAACTGAACCTATCCAATATGCTGGATGAGCCTAGTGGGAGGAGTAAAGGGTTTCAAGCCATAATTGTTGTTATTAATTTGCATTATTTAACCTATTTTTATTTACATGATTCTACGATTTAATAATTTGATTTAAAGCTCATTTACATAAAATACTTTTGAAAATTAATTATTTGGGTAATTTTTTTAATATTGTTGATTGTGAAAGATTTAATAAAGTTTCAAAAAGCTTAGGAATGGATAAGAGAAGTAACGAAAGCATTAAAAGTCCAAAAGACTGAGAATCGGCTCACATCGCAACATGTGATCTTACGCCTAAGAGAAAGAAAAAAAAAACTAAGAAAGCCCAAAAGATTCAAGAAATTAAAGTACATAAATTCTTTTTAAAATAATGTTTAGTAACACGTAGAGTGACCATACACACGTAAAAATTAAACGTCAAAAATTTTAATCAATTTTTCAAAAACTGAAGCAAAACTAAACAAATTAAAAATAAATTATGCCACAGAGAGCAGACTTTGCATGCCAAGGCATGAGACTATGAGAATTCAAAAGCTAGAAAATTTGGCCCATTTTATTCATTTTAGACAATTTTAAATAAAAATTACGTTTAGACTTATGAAATATATTATACACACTATCAAGTAGACACTTAATACAGAGATAAAAGAGTTCAATTTAGGGACAAAGTCATCACAAACAAAGAGGGAGAAATTTTAAACGAGAAATTACGTCTATTAGAGAAACTCAGCTCTTTCGTTTCTTATTCTTGATTTATCTCTATATTTTGCTATTGAATTAATATTAGTTGTCTTTCTTATGATTGTAAATTACTTTTGTTTAGGGAATTTTCTTGAATTAGTTGGAGATATTGAACCATGTAACATTTGAATTGACATCAAATACGAATACCCATTTATTTTTAAGATTTTTTTTCTCATTAAATATTATTTCCGTTGGATATTAATCAAGTTCAAAAATATAGCAAGAGTCAAAAAATTTAAGAAGCTGAATGCAAGAGAAAACTAGTTTAATTAAACAAGAAACGACATGCAATATTAAGGGATGACAATTGTCATCCATGAATTCTCGTGAAAATCCGTGACACTACATTTAGAAGAAAAAAGAATCTGCAAGAATAGGGATGGAGACAAAAAAAAGGGGAATAAGGATCATACTCTCTACTTCACAAGATCCTCATATGCTAAAAAGACAAAATTAAAAATCAACAACCTCTCTTGATATATGACTTTTTTTACTTTTCAAAATTAATATATATACATTTATAGATATGTTTTGTTCTTTTCCTTAATATAGTTTAATATATTAATTTTTGCAAATGTTTTTATGGAAGTGGAATTAAATTAAATTCGATTCAGATTCGATATATAAATCATGCATCTGCCTCAAAACATAAAACAAAAATGCTAAACGTAAAGCACCATACTTTAACCATATTTTGATGCCAACTTATAGCAAGCATAGTTATTTTCGATAATGGGAAAGGTTCCGAAAAATTATTAAGTAGTTTGAAATTGTTGTGGTTTTAATTAATTTTTGTATGACAATATAATTAATTATTTTTTAAATTAAAAAACTTAAATATATATTATGGAGATGAGTTAAGATCGTATATACGTGGTGGCATAATATTATTTAATAATTTTTCTTTTAACAAAATTACAAAATTTTATAAGTCTCATATTTTATTTAATTTAATGATTTTTTTGTAATTTTATAATTTTTAAAAAATTAGTTAATAATAAAAATGTGTGAGAAGCACTTGTCTTAATACTCTTTCTTCTTCGTTTGTGAGGTATTTTTTGTCATTTTGCGTTGTCTTTTCTTTCGTATTTATTTAAAACTCTCAACGCCTGCAGCAATTTATAGTTACCCATTGTTTTCACTTCATAAAGCAACAGAGCCCTTTAGCTATCTGAATGAATGAATGCTGCCATAGCTGACTAATCTTCACTTCTATTTACTTTTCTTTTTCGTAAAATAAAATAAGATAGATTGAAGAATAATGTTTGATGTGTTGTTGAAAGAGAACATTTATTAAATTATTCTAACTTATCTTAAAAATATTTATGTGATTTTATAGTAGTTTAAATAAATATGATTGTTTAATTTAAAAATTCAGATGGTGACAAGATTTTTTTATTTACTATTATTTTATAAATAATTTTTATTTTTTTAGCAATTTTATTAATTCTCATCCTCGCTATGAAAAGTATTTCTAAATATTTTTAAATAAATTTAAGTGCAAAAATTTACATTAAATTATTTTTTATAATTTTAAGATAATTATTATAGAATTAACAAATTTATTTTTATATATAAGTTTGTGATTGAATATGAAAATAAAAAAATATTATTTATTTTTTAAAATATTAATTTTATTTATTTAATAATTACTTCAGCACTGACGCGTAATAATTATGCTGATGCCCGTTCACTATATAATTATTATAGTTTTTTGTGGATTATGGTCGCGACCTGATTACCATTGTTTGTGGGTGTAAATGGCCTTGTTTTTAGTTTTTGGTTTTTAGTTTTTAGTGTCGTAGTTAACATTTACGGTTATTAAAAAATCATAAAGACCTTTTATATCATAATTCATAAGCACATTTAATAAGGAATTAATATATAAAAAATAGTTAATAAAAATATATTATTTAATATATATATATTAATAATGTAAAAATTATTAATTTAATATTTTTAAATTCTATATATTTGGTTAAGTTTTTTCATTATAAATAATAGTTAACATTTTTACTTTTTTTATTTGAATAACATAATTTGTAATATATTAATTAAGAAGGATGGAACGGAGTCATATTTGTACTGTGCAAATTGCATGTCAAGTCGCTTTAATATGAATGACTTCAGAAATATATTACTCACGTTTTCTTTGCTTAAAATCAATATTTAAATAATTGTACCAAAAAATGTAGCATTAAAATAAATGATATTATTCTTAATTATATCCTCCTTTCAAAAACTTTACAATTTGTAGTGCTAGTTATTCATTTTTCTTATACTTCATCCTATCATTTTTCTTATCTGTCTAAATGGTAGTTCATGACTACATGTTCATGTTTATTAATTTTAGGTTAAAAATAATAATTATTTTTAATTCTTTCAAATAAATGAAAAAATATTATTTAGTAAATAAATTAAACTAAACACGCCTTAAACACGTATACACCTTAAGTAATAACCTGGAATCTCTAAATACTTTCATTTGAATAACAAGAATTATTTAATAATTATATTTTAATTAATAAATAAAATTTATATTGACCTTATCAAATTTTTTTATCAACTTTTTTATGTCTTTAATATTATTTTTTCAATTTTATTATTTGATAAAATTTCTTAATTATACTAAATATTAAAAGTTTAAAAATGAATATCAAAGACATAAAAAATATTATTAAGAGATTCGATAATAGAGAATGTTCAATATCAAATTTATTGTTTTCATCCTACATATTTTTAAACTGATTGATGAAGTATTTGATTCAACGTTTGTAATCTGGGAATTTTTTTTTATGTTTGATGAGAAACTAATAATTATATTTAATTGATTCTAAATCAGTATGTAATAATATGATTTTTTTGGATGGAAAAAATTTAAAAATTAATTTAGACATTTAATGTTGTTTGAAAACTTACTATTAAAATTGATTTTGGGTGTATAATTAGTAAAGTGTGTGTTTGAATATACATTTGTAAAATTAATTTTGAATCAAGGTGAATTTATATAATTGATTGTAAATAAATATGAGTACGTAGTAGTGTGATTTTTGTTTGGATAATATATATTAAAAAAATTGATTTTAATAGGTAATGGTACTTGAAAACTTACTATCAAAATTGATTTTTAGACGTATAATTACTAAAATAAATTTAAATCAAAATTGATTTTCTAATAAAGACATTGTCAACGGCTTATTAAGTTAGAGTTTGCTTAAAACAAATAATATGACTCATTTTATGAGTGATGTTAAATCTATTTCTAATTGTTTCAGTGAGACATGGGTTTACATCATGAAATTATGCTTTCTAAC
Source organism: Mucuna pruriens (assembly GCA_025330945.1). NCBI lineage: Eukaryota > Viridiplantae > Streptophyta > Magnoliopsida > Fabales > Fabaceae > Mucuna > Mucuna pruriens. The sequence goes on from JAENHJ010000158.1 coordinate 1,562,444, forward strand.
ACACATTCAAATATGATGTTGAATAAAATATTATGTTTGACTTATCTCAAATTCAAGTTTAGTCACCCAAACATACATATAAAGATAGCCAAAATAAATTTGAATCAAAATTGATTTTTATATAAGATCATAATTAACAACTTATTATGTAAGAATATTTTTGGAACAAATAATATAACTCGTGTAAAAGGTGGTGCAAAAGTTATTTTCAATTGCTTCCACAATACTTGAATTTAAATTATGAAATCATATTTATAACACACATTCAAGTATCATAATCAATAAACTGTGTTTAACTCATTCTAAATTTAAGCGTAACCTTTCAAACACATATCTAAACATAGAATTCTAATCTCATATATATTGTTTTCCTGTTGCATATTTTGAAACTGATAATTATTGAGTGAGTTTCATGGTTAAGAAACAATTAATCTAATGAATACTTTTTAACAGAAAACTATGGTAACGCTTAAGTATATAGGCAATATCGACATTCATAATATCATATAAGACATTACATGAACTCTAGAAAACATTAAATTTAGACTTAAATATAGTTGTAGTCTTGATAAATATAATTAAATTTAGTTTTGCATATCTATTTTTGTTTAGTCTTTGTAAAGCTTAAAATTTTTTAAAAATAAAACTTAATTTGTGGTAATTTAATACGTGATGTTGATCTGATTATATCAAGCCAATAACTACGTAGACTTTATTCGTGTTAAAAACATTATACGTAACATGAACTAAATTGCTAAGGCAGTCTCCTAAAAATAAATCCCACATATATACAATTGTGTGTGGATTTTCTAGTCAGATCGATATGATGTCAAATTAAAGCGTTAAAATGACTTAGACCAAGTTTAACGGAGTTATATAATAATTTCAGTTATATATTTTAGTAACTTAATTATTTTTCTTGTCAATTAATTTATTTTTATTAAATCTTTAAATTTTAGGCAAAACATTTTTTTCTTTTTGGTCCCAAAAATTTTCAGGTCAAAATTGAAATTTTGACTAGGTTGATTCATTTAACTCATTGCTTGTAAAAGGCTTAATTATATATATACCCAATTCATTAAATCAGTTTTGAAATTTTGACTAACCCGAATGGACAATCCCACATTTTAATTATTTATTTTTGTTAATGAATAAATTTAACATAAAAAATTTCTACCCTCCAATAAATAAGATATTAGAACATTCACACTAAATTTAGTAATGTATTACAAAAGAATTTTTTACATAATTCAAAAAATATATAATCTTAAATAATTTTTCTACTACCAAAAATTATTATTCAAAAATACATTTAAACAGAGAACTAGTCTTATCTTAATTAAATTTTCAATATCAATTATATATATTTGACTTTTACATTATACTTTTATGTTTTTAGTTAACCCTCCTAAATTTTTATACATATCAAGAATAAAGATATTTAATTGATATTATAAAATTAATCTTCTTAAAACGAAATTATATCATTATCAATGTAAATATCTCTTTTGTTAATTTTTCCGTATATGCCCAAAAAAATGTACCCATAATATGTTATGCAAGATTTCAAACACAAAAATACAACCAAACGCCATCTCTAATTAGTTAAAAAATATTAACAATATAATTTTGTTACATTATCATTTAATTATATATATATATATATATATATATATAAAATAAAATTATTAATTTTATAATAATAATTATTTTAAAATTATATTTAAAGTAGTTTCTAATTAGTTAATAAGTAAATATTTCTACACTCAATCTAATAGTAATAAAATAATGCAAGGAAGTGTGTTATCTCCAAAACCAACTCTGTGGAGGGTTTGCAGCGGGTTGGACCCACCAAACTTATCATGGGCCCGTGCCGCGTATGAATATAATAAATGCACCAAATTCACACCCAATACTAAACCTAAAAGAAAATAAAATAATAGTATAATTAATTTATTATTACTTATTTTAATTTTAAAAAATAATATATACTATTTTAAAGTAATTATAGATAAAAAGAAATACACTTTTCCATTATTTATTTGATACAAACTTTTTTTTCTGTTACAATAATAATATAAAATCCTTCGCATAATAATTAAATGAAATACGTTGAATAAAATTTCAAGAACAGTGAAGGTAATTGATAAATTTTATCTAAGACAACTTATATCTTTTATAAGAAATAATCTTATCCAAATAAAAAAATATGAGTTAATTCCTTTATATGCAAAATACTAGTAATATATTTTTTAACATACTTTTGTAATAAATTCTTTATTATTTATTAGAATTTATTAAAAAAAACACAAATTTTATGGATATTACGAGTCTTATTCATAATTTTATGATTTTAATCAATTTTAATAATAATAAAGAATTTATAGCTAATATTTCTTATTTTATATACAAGAATTGCACTTAAATTTTATTTTGAAATAAATAAATTTATCACGTAGAAGTTCTAAGATAAAATGTTATAAAACTTATTAGGATTTATTTAGATAATTTTCTATAAATACTTGGAGAAGAAGAAAATAAAATAAATAAAATAAAATAATTTTTTTATAAGTTAAAATTAACTTATGTATGAATTAAAAATTATTTTTTTAAAAAATTAATATAAACTAAATTTTATAAATTAATTTTATGTAATAAAAAAATTATTATTACTTTTATTTTATTCTCTTATAAATTATTGAAAATATGTAGTGAGTCTTCTAAGTCAATAAATAATTGTCATTAAACAATCAAGAGTGACTTCAAAGCTACCCAACCTAATCAATTATTCATATTTAATAACAATGTATAAATATCCTTTAAAATTTCCCTTCTTTTAAAATAATCAACAGTAATATTTACGTAAAAAAGTTCTCTACAAACTTTAAGGACATTGCACAACCACTATTATTTTTCTTTTCTTTTCTTCTCTTATTTTTCCCCACATCTATCATTTTGTCTATGAACAAATGAAAACCAATCACGTGACTTGTAAATATTTATAATACTTACCACATTCCTTTCGATTTAATCTTTGTTTAGAAGTAATACAAATACACTGACTACAAAGTTACACTAATAAAATAAAAATATTATATTTCAATTCTTAAATTTATAAAAAAAAAAAGCAAAAAAGTGTAGTGAAAGGCACTTATGTATTAATAAATCCATACAATAAAAGCCATCTGATGTACGATTTTGCTATAACTGATCATAAAAAAGCCAGTTTTTAAATTTCTGAAAAAATCTAATCTTCCAAATTGTAAATTTATAAGAACTACTTCAAAATGGAAATAAATTTGAGGTACTGACTATATTTTAGTGCTTGTTTATTTTAAATTTTAATAGAATTAATTTTAAATCATTAAACATGATCAAAATAATATGTATTCAATTTTATTTTTCTTAACGTGCATTAGAGTATAAAAAAAAGTTAATATTGTCCAATTAAATACTTCGACCCATTTTTTCTATTGATAGGAAATGTCGAAAACTAAAAAGTTTAATAGATATATACCATGAAAAATGCTAATTAGTTGCAAAAAGGTAATAGTCAAAAAATCAAAAAGTGTAATTTTTTATTGAAAATTGTAATAATACACTCTTAAGTAATTTTTAATACAACTCTAACATATTATTTAATAAAAAATTATACTTGTTGATTCTTTAACTAGTGTTTTAAGTATTAGTTAGCAACACCCATAAATTATTGCTATAAAAAAATGTAAACAACTAATCCATTATAAATTATTTTTGTAATAGATAAATTTACGTGAGATTATTTTAATTTAACTAATCTAAAATTGTATTAAATAGTTAAAAAGAACGCTGTTATTTATGATATTTTTCTATTTACGACGATTACGAAGAAAATATATGTAACTAATAAGAAAGTTATTTATATAAATTTTTAAAATAATTATTATAAAATTAATAAATTTATTATATATAACAATGATGGGTGAAAAATATATTATTTATTCAGAGTAAAAAGCTAAGGAGGAAACTGTACTCAAGAGTGAAAAAAAGGTAGAAAGAAAAAAGAAGATAAAAAAAATGCATTTGCAAAGAGTAAGATTAAAAAAGAAAAAGAAAAGTAATTGGCAGGTAGAAAAAAGAGGGAATGAGTGAGAATCATGTGAAGTGCCGCCACTCTTTCTCTCTCTATCTGTCTTTGGGTCAATCAAAAGCTTCAAGCTTTACAATCCAACAAAACACCCACTTCTCTTTTGTTTTGTTCTATTTTGTTTTAAATTATTACTATTATTCTGAGAGGTTCTTCTTCTTGCTCTTGTGTTGGTTCCATTCCAATGGCTGCAACTGCCCCAAGATTCATCAAGTGTGTCACCGTTGGGGACGGAGCTGTGGGGAAGACCTGCATGCTCATTTGCTATACCAGCAACAAATTCCCCACGGTGTTGATGCTTTCTTCCACACTTTTGTTTTGAAGATTTCAATTTTCTTAATTGCTATCATTTGTTTTGTAATTGTTCACTGTGTGTGTGTGCATCCTGAATTCTTTTGAGTTGTGTTGAAATCATCTAATTTGACTAAAGAAAATTGTTTTATGTGTGTTTGTTAAGTGCAGAAAGTAACCCATTTGTTATCTTGTGAAGTTCCATCATGGGGTTTATCTGATTTTGCTTCCCCCTATGTTGATTTGATCATCAGGACTATATTCCCACGGTGTTTGATAATTTCAGTGCAAATGTGGTTGTTGAAGGCATAACTGTCAATTTAGGCCTTTGGGATACAGCTGGTATACTTACTGGAACTTCTTGTAGTGCTTTTTTTTTTTTTTTTTTTTTTTTTTTTTTTTTTACAAAACTCAGATGCAATTCTATAGGTGTTTTTGGTGTTGTTTTCTAATTATAACCAGAGTTTCATCTCAGTAGTCTGCATAAAAAAAGGTTTGCATTAAAGGAAAACGTAAACTACCAAGATGAAACTTCAATTCTAATTGGAAAACAGCACCAAAAACAACTAAGGAACTGGACGTAAGTTTTGTCCTTTTTTGGGGAGGGGCATTAGTTATGCAGACATATAAAACTGAAAAATAGGGGATGGTGATGGGGATTTTTTTTGGTGTGGCTGATAGAATGATATATGTGAAAAGGCAAAGGTGTTATGTTGTATTTGTTTCTAATATCTTCCTTAGGGCAAGAGGATTACAACAGGCTGAGGCCTTTGAGCTACAGGGGGGCAGATGTCTTTGTCTTGGCTTTTTCTTTAGTTAGTCGCGCAAGCTATGAGAATGTGTTGAAGAAGGTATGGTTCAATGCTTGTATCTCTGAATTAGTACTTTGATGTCTTGCAGATTTCTCTTCTGTTCTCTAATTTGTATGCACTGTCCAGTGGATCCCTGAACTCCAGCATTTTGCCCCTGGCATCCCATTGGTATTAGTTGGCACCAAATTGGGTAAGTTTTCCATCACTTGAATTAATGTTTGTCTCAGCCTCGTGCTAATTTGTCTTCAGATTATAGGCTTTTTCTGTATTGAATTCTTCATAAAGCATCTTCCAAATATGAGGAAAGGAGTACCTAGAAGACTAGAACTCATCTATTTTCTTTTGATGCCAGAACCATTGCAATTGACCTGTATTCTTATATTAGAATCTTAAAATTTTATTTTGTTATGTTGAAACATATGACCATTTGCATAGATTTATTGATCTCAATTCATTAAAAAATTTAAATATCCACGGAGTTTCATGCCGGACTAAACATTTTTAAACTTAACATTTATCACAAATTTTGTGAAGATTGGCATTCATGTTGAATGTGCATATAAGTATATCTCCAAACATGTTGATCCACTAAAGAAGTTGTATTCAGATATAAATGCAAATTGCTTGACCAAAAAAATTCTACTGCAACAATGTCATGTCTTATACTATTGGTACCATCTAGTTTCATTAGAGTAAAGAACTTTGGTTCTATAAGCTTTAAATGCTATTCTCATAGTGTAGCTTGAATGTTCTTATCCCTTTATTAATTGATCAATGTTAGATCATCCCTCACGCAAAGAAGTGTAAGCTTTTTCACCAAAATTAAAACACTAAAGAAGCTTGGATCATGAGAAGGAATCCTCATGGCAATATTACAAAATTATTTCATAAAGGATTCAGTTTCAGTTAGGCTTCATAATGCAGAATGTTGACCATCAACTGTAACAATTGAATATGCAACAATGAATCTGGTTCTTTATTTGTTCTTGATTCATTTGTTACTTTGGAGAGTTTGGTGTTTCGATCAAACAAATTTCTGTCTCCTGTTCCATTCAGAAGACCTAGTCCACTGATAGTTGAATGGTTCTGCTTTGTTTGACTTCAGCACATCCTGAAACAAATCTTATGTTGCAGCATAGCTTCTATTTCAGATAATGTGTCTTGCATCTGTGGTGCAATAGCAAATTAGTATGGTGGTAAAATGATGATCACCAACCAATTAGATTTAAAAAATAAAAATAAAACATTTTGAATATCTTCTTCGATGTATGGCAGTGGTTTGACATGAATTGCTACTGATATCTGCATGTACTACTGTGTCTATGATGAGCGTGCAGATCTGCGAGAAGACAAGCACTATATGGCTGATCATCCTGGCCTGGTGCCTGTGACTACTGAGCAAGTACAAATCTTCTTTCAATAAATGTGTATAGAGTTCAACATGAAGTGATTTTTAAAAAAATTCGCTTTCTTGTTCATAACTAGGGTGAGGAACTCCGTAAACAGATTGGAGCTACCTATTATATTGAGTGCAGCTCAAAAACACAGCAGGTATGTTTATACTACCATTTTATTCTTGCAATTCTACAATGTTTCAAGCTGTATATGAAAAAATACCACACATTTCATAACTTCACTCCCACTTATGATGCATCTTACCGAGGAACCCAATTTAAAATAAAATATGGTAGGTGTGTGGAAGATATGAAAATTTAAATCAATTATGCAAAAGTTCTGACCAAAAGTGGTAATTCCCTTATGTTGCTTAGGGAATTTTAGGACCTGTTTTCACTTTTAATTACAAGATTGTTGCCTACTTTTAATTTATTTCCTATACAAATCATTGAAAACAAGATGGCAGTTCTGTAATTAAAAACATAAACAGAAAACATTTTCTCAAAGTAAACGGGACCTTAGTTCTTGAGGTAATATTATCCAAAAGATGCTAGTTCACCAAATTGATGCTATGCCATGTAGTTTGTTTGCTCATGTGATGTGTTTGTTGTCAAAGGATCTATTGGTGTGTCTCAATTTTTGGTATGCAAGATAATTTTGCGGATAAATAAATACTTTGATGTTTTAACAAATATTGTGCCTGAAATGGAATTTATTCCTAATAATACCATTGCAGAATGTGAAGTCAGTTTTTGATGCTGCGATCAGAATGGTCATCAAGCCTCCACAAAAACAAAACGAGAAGAGGAAGAAAAAACCACGAGGCTGTTTCCTGTCAGTACACTTTTTCGTATTATATCTAACGGCTTTGTGCATGTTTGGATGCCAGAAAGACCTCAAAAGTATTTTTGTTTTCAAAACAACAAATTGTTTCTTATTCTGTGTTTTGAAATATGGGATATGCAGTGAAATTTCTAAAAACACGCTTGGAACTTGTATCCAAACATAGTCGTCTATATATTTTTAGTGGTGAGGGTAACACTTTTCCTTCGACAACGCATTGTTTTCATGCCAACAATTTTATATTTTTGTTGACATCCCATTGACGGGTCCCCTCTATCTACTTAATCCAAAAGCTATCCTCGTTAGTAGTCAAAGTATTTTATTAGTGGTTATACTTAACCAAAAATTTATTGTGAGAATCAACAACTAATAAAATATTCAATAACTAGTTAGGTTAGGTTACCAATACTTAGAAAAACAATAATGAATAACCTTAGTTTATAAAAGGGGGTGTACGGAGTACTCATTTAGTGGCAGTTATAGTGTCCGCTGTGTTCACGTGATAAAAATTGTGTTCAAGTTGGCGCCTTGTTTTCAGTGTTTTATTACTATCACGAGGGTTTTAATTGCAGATTTTTATTAGTTTATAGTAACATTTTGTTCGGTGAAAATGCAGAAACATCCTCTGTGGAAGGAACATTGTTCGTCTTAAATGAAACACCTCATACAAAGGTATCACGTGCTAGGGGAAATTTTAAACTTGACGTAAAATCACTTGGCTGGCGTTTGCAGTATAGCTACTTACATTTGGCTGTTTTTAATTTAATTTATGGATAGGCTTTTATGTATTCAGGAACTATAAACACAGTTATAGCCTGTAAAAAAAGAACAGAGTGGGTTGGTTGGCTAGCTACCATTTATTTTGTTTGAAAGTGATCCAGTTTCAATGTACATACAGCATACATGAGGACCCATTATCTGAGATTTAAGGTCCTCGTGTAAAGTTAGCAAATGTTTATTCATATTAATTATTAATGGCTTTTCAATCCATAGTGTTCTTTTTAGCGAATGCCATATTGATCATCTTTATAAAATATGGTTGTGAACAAAGATTACAAATCATTTCTTTCAAAAAAATAATGACTTCTTCGCTTTATTTTGTAGTTGTGTTTATTTCACCTTTTTAAAATATTTTGAACTTGCTCATAAAATCAACTACTTTTGGAGAATAATTTTTATAATTGCAGACAAACATAATTTAGTTTTTACTTTTTTATTTTTCTAAAAAATAATCACGAAATTATTTTACATCAGAATGACATTTTTTTTTTAATCTAAAACAAACCGGTCCTACGTAACTTAATATTAAGAAATTGCTTTTATCATAAGCTGGGAAATTTAAATCGAAATCATTTGCTTGTCACAACAAAATATAAGGCGGTTAAAAGTATGGTGAAACTCATTTGCACTGCATCGCAAATTGGAACCATTTGATAGCACTAACTAAAGGTGAAGTTTCTTATTTATTCTTTATCGAGCAAAAGGTGAAGATTAGTTGGTATATTTTCTTTTTGTTTCCTATAAATAAAAATTAGTGTTTTGAGCTTTATTAACATATCAAACACAATTCAATGTTTCATTTTCTTTTCTCTCTCTTCCTCCCTCAATACCTAAACCCCATAATTTCAACGATTAGGCAAATCAGTCAGAATTTCTACAGAGTAGCTATAGAATCAAAGTTGCAGGCACTCGTATCAAGGACCGGAATTTTTTTATGGTTTCTACTGCTTATTAAACATTTAGAAGAAAATAAAGTATTAAGCTTTAAAAAATCATAAACTAACGTCTAGAGAGACCTAATCCACCACCAAAATCATCATGCCAAATACAGAAGTGAGTACAAAAAACTAAATTCCAGTAATGATGAATACACTAATTAGGTTAGCAATAACAATCTGTTGCAAATATCAACAAAATCCAGGAGACATGATACGAAAGAGTGTAATGATTAAATGTGAAGGAAACTGGGAGATACAACATATACTAACCACAACAGAGTTAGAAACTCAGCTGCCAAAATTCGTTGGTCACCCAGCTAGTAATTTATATGTATGTGTGCAATTTAAAGGAAAAGGAGAATATTTCAATTTAGCATATCTCAACACGAAAAGGGGATTTCTACTTGAAGCAGTTCTACAACCTAACTTGCATTATTAGATGGGCTGAGAAGGGAGAGTTTTGGACCACTAGATATAGATGCAACAAGTATGGGCCCTATCTACAAATGAAATTTTGATCCCGGAGCCACCTAGAACATGATGTTGGGGCAAACAACTATTTCCCCCAGAAAGATTCCTTCAAAATGCATTTGATAATCTAGGGACTGAGGGTCGGAGTCTACAAACATAATCAGGCGCTCACTTACCACCCAATTCTCCCACCAAAAGCATAAATTAGATGAAGATCTCTGGAAGTTGACCATTGCCCATCCTCAAATCACTGAAGACAAGACATTTAGTACACAAAAAATTACTTTAAGTGGCACAGCAACATTTAATTGGGAATCACCAAAGAAATAGAAAAAGAAAATTTGTGGGAAAACAAAATCTAGCAAGAAAAATGAAATATAGGAGGCTGCGAAAGAGCAGGCAGGATTCTCAATGAAAATGGGACAGAAGACTGCCCACAGAGAAATTGCAATAGCATTTATTCCTTTATCATTTAAATATATTTCTTAACAGTAAAAAGTAACCCCCTCCACTGAATTACATCAGCATGATACAGGATAAATTTTCAGATATCCTCTCGCACAAGTGACCACCTGTTACAAAGATTTGAATATACAAAACTGAACACTTGCAAGCATTTGTGATCATCACAGATTGTATGATTGAAGATTGCTATTGCCATGAGGATTGATTGTAGCCATCCCACCCACCATCAGGCTCCTTCCTCTTACGAACACTATTAGCCAGCTGGATCCTTGCATGCTCCTCGGCAAGGGCCTGTGAACTAGCAACAGAAAGTTGCCTAGATGGAAGAGGTGAACTCTCATCTCTCCCCTCTATATCTGAACCTCCAGGTCCAGCATTAAGATCTAAACCCTGCCTTGCCCATTTTCTACTGGTGTCAGCACTACCACTATTGCTACCTTCTGTAAGACCAACAACATATGGTCTGGGGTAATGGGATGAAACTGTGCCAGAAGGCCCCATTAACTGTGAATTTACTGCAGGGAAGCAAAGCCGATTGCCTGACGGTGGATATACGTAAGTAGTTGGTCCAGCAGAAAAAGATGCAGATGGAAGAGGAAAGCTGGAATTAAAAGGGAAGACAGGATATTCAAATGGAGCAGATGCATAGGACACTGCAGGAGAAGATGATAATACTGGCCCCCTATAAATATCGGGTCCAAAAGGGTTCCCACCAGCAGCAGGAGTCAACAACCTTTGTGGCCCATTTGAGGCAACAATTGAAAAGGGCTGGTCCCCTCTATCAGGCATAATTGAAGATATTGTGACAGCAGAATAGGTATTGCCACTGGAAGGAAGCCAAGAAGAGAAGTTGCCTGGCTCAGCAGTACTCACCCTAAGTCCAGAAACGGGTGGTTGAGATGGTACACTGCTCCTGGCATGCTGAGAGAACAATGATTCAGTGGTTACTTCATCAACTGAAGGTCCATTGTTTAAATCAAAGTCCCTGTGGACATTCACTTCTCTATTTGGTGGACCAGCCAATGATGACTTCACCTGCATAATTGGCACATCAATTTTATGATTACTGCTTGCGGAGCAATTGCCCACATCAGAAGCTTCGTCCACTTGGTTCAAATCAAGATCAAGCCCTCCAGAGCAGCGAACAGGTGAAGCCATTTTACTGCATACAGGATCGTGACCATCAACTACAAGAGATACAGAATCTGGGTGACGAGCACAAGCTTGAGAAGAAATATCATCAAGTATTCTTTCATCAGGCACATTCAAATCAATATCCAATGGTGCTCGACTCTGCTTTCCAGCTGCAGCATCAGGAATAGGGGTAGTTAGTGTACCGAGAGGCATTTCCATAACTTTCCTGGGCTCGGCTGGCCTGAATGCACTAGTGGCAGCTGATCCCTTCCAACCAATTTCCCCTTTACTTCTCAATAAATCTTCAGGTGGCACAAAGGGCCGCTTTGCAGCAGCAGCAACAGTGACTGGAGCAGGAATACCACAAGACATAGATGAAGCAGGAAATGGCACAGGACTGATCAATCGACCAACAGGTGCACATCCAGAGATGGCAATGCTGTTGAACTCACCACATTTCCCATCATCTGCATTGAGACCTTCATTTAAATCAAATTCAACCTTTGCATCTGCATCTGACACAGCTGCAGCAGACATGGAAGAAGCATCTGCAGTGGTAGAGGTGCACTCCTCAGCCTCCTCTGCTTCCATGGCAGTCAATTTTGATCCTTTAGAATCAAGATGCTTATCCATTTCTTGTGAACGAACACTAGGTGAATCTTTGGGAAGCACCTCTCTGGCATGTTGATCACGAACCTCTTTCACTTCTAAATTCTCCTCCACATGTTCAGCAGCAAGACTAGTAACAGTAGAACATAAACCTCGATTCTCAGGCATTGTCAAGGCATTACTTTCACACTCATTTCTTTGCTTTTTAGTCTGACTAGCATGATTCTCAGCATCAACATCATCAGCTTCTTCAGATTTCCGTTCACCGAAGTCTTCAGGAACCTTATCAACACTATAACCAGAAGAATGGATCACATTCTCATCTTTCCCTCTTGCTGAATCAGACTGCATAAGGGCAGGAGGCTTTTTAGCTGTCTGTCCACTACCACTTGATCCTTCCACAGTACAGTTATCACTCTGTACATCCACTTCCACAGCGATACAAGACAAGTTTTCAGTTGCTTCTGCCTCCACTCCCACAACACAACTGACCTTAACATCAAGAATTTCACCAGCATTCACTCCCCGATCAACCTCCTCCTGGAGTTGCTTGCTTCTATCACCATCTCTAGTTTCTTGTATGGTACTTTCAGGAAGGCTACCCAATGAAGTAGGAACAGATTTTTCATTTAATTTTCCATTGCTTTCTAAAATAGTTTCAGTAACTTGTTGCAAATCCATACTACATACATTTAGCTCTGTTGCAGCTTTCCCTCCAGATGCTCGAAAATCAGAATCATTTTCATCCTTCACCCCTAAATCACCTGTTACAGAACCCTGTTTCTTATGTTCACCATCAAGACCATTATTTGAGTGGCATTCATCCCGGACAAGGTTTTCTTCAGAAGACTTAACACCACCATTGCCTGTGCACGACTGTTCAACAGCAGTAGTGTTTCTTTCTGGAGATCCACCCGGTGTTAACAATTCAGATTTCAACATCTCTCCAGCAGCCACACTAGCAAGAAGATTCATTCCAACATCATCAGCTTCAGAATACTTAACACCTTCAATTAAAGCATTTATTGAGCTGTAAGAAGCATCCTGCAAATTTCCAGTTTTATTTTCATTTCCAGATGACGAGGAAGCAGCTTTTGGTACCTCCAATGTTTTCTTACAATCCTCGCCAGTCCGACAGCGTTCTTCATCAGTAACTGCAGCAGGTGATCCATCACCCTCATCAGAGCCAGTCAAAACATCTTTGAAATCATTACTCTGCCATGATTCAGTATTAATATCTGAGCCAATATTGGCTCGGTAAAAGTCACTCTTTTCCTTTGAGCCATGATCAAACTGATCATGCTTCTCTGGAAGGACAGGAGAGGATGCTCGACTATTCATGATTGTAGGATCATCAAAAGAACCAGCACTGGCACTTTGAGCAGGACTTCTACCTTGGTTTGGAATTTTAACAATCAGCTTGGGAGTATTCCCCTCAAGAGAAGTTCCATCATGTGCTTTTTCCATTAATCCAGGTTGAGATATTTTCTCTGAAGTTAAATTTTTGTGCGAGGAATTCCTACTTGATCCAGTTTCCCTTTGGCCTCCAGATGGAGTTGAACCTGAAAATCCATTACTAGATTTTCGATGCCGTGAAGAGCCACCAGATATCTTATTCGCACGCATTGCAGTAGAGCTTCTGGCATCCTCCTTTCCTGAACGACCTCCAGTTTTAGCATGTTCGCTAGAACAAGATTGACTGTTGTTGTGAGATTGGCTAGAACTACTACTTTTCTCATCCCTTGCATTGGCAATGGGAAGATCAGAACCTCCACTCACAGTGGCAATACGGGGCTGTCCATCTTTTAAGTTTGTAGTTGCGGATGCAGGGGATGGCACTGATTTTGCAGGCCCTGGAAATGCAGATGTTGATGCAGATCTGGTAGTATTCTCTCCTTGGACAATCTTCACAGAGGCAGTTTTGGATGCAGAAAGCTGTGTAACTGAACTCTTCATGGCAACATCAGATGATGCACCTGAATGTCTATTCCCACCTTGACCAACATCAGAAGGACGTGATTTGGCAGGCCAGTGGACAGTGGGACCAGAACCAGACTTTGCATCTTTTATATTCATTTCAGCTTCAACACGTTTCTTCCATGTATCAACTAAACCTCTTGCTTTCCTCTGAATTTCAGTGTTTTTATGAGTTCGCAAATGATTCACAGATTTTCCAATGTTGCACGTCTGTAAAGCCTGAAGATATACTGGAAGCTTATCAAGTGCCCGAAGCAATACCAAGAGAAATTCCTCAATAGATTTATCACCATCTCTAGACCCAATACCATCACCGATCTTCCCTTTATGGACCTCTTGGAGCCATTCATCAAATACAGGCAAACCCCTCAGCTGCACAAACTGACTAAGACAATCTAAGTTATCTGTTGCTGCAACGACAGATGCAAGCAATGACCGGCTAGCTAAATCTATCTTCTCGTTTCTATCAGGAACCATCAGCTGCACTAATTTTTCAACTCCTTCACTATCAACAAGCCCTCCCTTTTCTGTAATTTTGGCAATCTCTGTCTTCAAAATGTTATCATGCTTAAAATTACCAGAATCTCCATCCTCAAACTTTATTGATCGTTCTCGCTTGACAGGCTCAGAGCCTTGATCTGCCCTTTCCCTTTTCCTCCCCTTAATGTGAGATGGAAAGGAAGAAGCACTGTTCTGGACACTATCTGAAACAGATTTTAACTGTGATGTTGATGTTGGACTACCCATTGGCTTAGGAGATCGTCCGCCTGGCTGCACTGCTGCATGCATTTCTACACAAGTCCTGTATAATAGTTGATCTACTTCTTCTTGACAATCCTGGGATGAAGGGGACAAAATAAGTTGGGAAATACTGAGAACTATAAAAAGACAACATAAGACAGCAGAAACTTACATGAATATAATCTTGATCGTTTAACCACCATAAACACTTGTTTGCAATGTCATAAACCCTCCTGCACACAAATGAAGAAATCCCTGATGGAAGTTCAGCACCCTTAGGAAGAAATGCAACTTTACAAGGATGGAGTAGCGATTCAGCATCAATCTCATCCTTGTGGAAGGTGTAGAAGATCTCGTTTGGAGCAGCCTCCAATGGCACGCCCTTGCTGATTTTTACTTCAATGGATCGATAAAGCCAACTAACACCTAACTTCAATTTCTTCTCTTTGCCAATTGTCAGACAACGAATTATACCAAGAAATGGCGGGCGACCTTCAGATGGCTTGAAGAGAGCACACTCACCAACACTAATTTTGCGACCGTCCTATGATTTGAAAAGAAAGAAAATCCTTAGTGAACCATTAATGTTCAATCAACATAATGTCTCGGAGCTTTGCATTTAGAATAATTGATTTTTTAACAACTATTCAACAGCTGATCCTCTTAAAAGAATATTCGTAAGTACACATTCTTCTTTGGCATTAGAATTAAAAAAATTACTAAAGAAGCAAAAAAATGCTAGAGAAACCTATATTTAGACTTCATATAAGTTCAGAGTATTGTGATAGAAACCCAGAATAGAATTCTATTTTAGTGATTTTTGTTGAATTTAAAAGGGAGCTCAAAGAGTTTTTACAGTCACAAAAGAAAGACCAGAGCCTAAGAGATATATATTCTCTGCCTAGTTATAGGCCTAACAAACCACAATGTTCATTCACACTCTTTCTACCTGTATATCTATCTATCTATATAAACTCCCATGCACACCCAGCCTCCTAAATCCTGCCTTGCTCACGTGAACCATTTTCTCCAACTGTTAACCACCGGCCAACTCAGCTAACTAACTCATAACAGGGCCCTTTTTATCCCTTCAAGAATGCACCTTCCATATTGTGGGCCCTTTCAGTTGTTGGCCCAGTATCTGGACCTCTTCCCTTGCTATATCCTTTACCGCATCGGCATTGGAACTATAGGTTCTATCACATTGTCAAAAGATAGAGTAAGAGCCCAAATCTTTTCCGTAAAAGTGTTCAAGCAATCCACATTTAAGCAGCAAAAAATAGGGTAAAATAGAGAGTCTTACAAATGAAATCAATCAATAATTTCACATAGATTTAATTGTCCTTTACTATCTAAGCATCCCATTTGTAAAAAAAGATTATTTTAGCACACAGAGTAATATGTAACCAATACCTAAACCCAAAAAACAGTTAATCCCTCCATTTCAAAATGTTTTACACAATATTAAGAAAGTCATTATATACCCTTAATTTTAGAGAAATATAAATATCACCCTTTCACCCCGTTAATGCTCTCTCATTCTAGTTAGTAGAATACTAGAAGACAATGATAAAAGTGTAAAAAAAAAAAGTTCATCCTTCAATGATTTTCTAATGTAACAACTTGAAACAAAATAAAACTTCTAAAGTGACAGGTTAAAGTGGAGGGAGTAATAAAAACAGGATACACACGAATCTCCACGATTATAGAACAATCTGTGCTAACCAGACATCAGGATGATATAAGCTTGCAGAAAGTAGTAATCAACTCAAACCAGGTGATTTGATACTCCTAGAGAGAAAATACCTTAAAAACTACAAAAATTATACCTACATTTGGAGATTTGGAAACAAAAAATAAACAATGACAATGGAGTTATCCACCAAGTGACGTTGGCATGGATCACACGAGCACCATTAAATGACAATAAATAACAATAAATAATAACATTTACGTTGCCTCTAATGTTTCTTTTAGTAAATCAGCATAGTATCTGCCCCACACATACACACTCACATAAATCAGATCAACGGAAATATATCTATTTAAGTAATGACAAGAAATATGGTTATACTATTTACGGCGTGTTCACGTTCTACAGTCATCAACAAATCACAAAACATGTTCTTGATGTGAAAAAACATAAATGCTATAACATTATTCATTTTGATGTAAAATCATGTTCCTGATCAATTTTCAATTACACACTTGGCGGTACTGGTCTACGAAGAGCGACTTGAAGTGTCGTGTAGGACAAATTGACCAACACAAACACCTTCAAAATACTTATCAGACACGGAGACCGGAGTGTCCAGGTCTGTGCTTCATGGATATTGGTTAAGAAGTATATCCTCCAATAAATAATACCAATCACAATTATTAAATACATTGTGGTTCCCATTTCAGTAGTTTCCATCTTAATTCCTTAATCCATGCCCTAAGGTACATAACACAATCATCAGAAATCTACAATTCATCTCCACCGAAGCTCAAATAAGTTGTCAGACACATAAAACCCTTTCTCTCACAACGAACCCTACAAAATCAAGAAAGAAAAAATCAACAGTTTCAAATACAATCGTAACCCCAATAATACCTTGCAGAACGACTTCAGTGTGGACGACGAAGAAGAAGACGAAGAAACATCGGCGTTCAGAGACGAGTCGCCAAGTGTGGGGGATTTCCACATGTGCCGAGTCCCCTTCCTCTTCTCACCTCCACGCCCATGCATAGCCTTGCATTTTCCCCAATCCTACCTTCAACCACAACGAGTACCATCAAATCCACTCCTAATTCCACCCTCAGAATCCACGAAACCCTAGATCCACACAAAACCCTAGTAGGACCACAACCATGCTTCCGCGAAACCCTACCCTACCGGAGAAGATTCGATTTTGAAATTCGAGCGTCGGGACAATCGGATCCGAATGCGATAGAGGATTACGAAGAACGAATTCGAAGCCGCCTTTCGGTGTCGGAAGAGGGAAAGTGCGAGAATCTAGAGAGAGAGAAGCGAAATGGAAGAGAGAGAAAGCGTGTGGGTAAAAGGGAGAAGGGTGTACTTGGGTACTTACTAGGGGTCGGGCAGGTCGGGCAGCGCGGGCAGGGAGAATGATAACGTCACTGAGAGGTGAGGCGACGTGTGGAGAATGTGACTGGAGATTGGTGCCTAGGGAAGTGAGTCACCAGCATTGACCGGTCCATCTGCTCCTTATTTGACTTTCATCTTTTATCTCTCTCGCTGACAAATGCCAGTTTCTTTCTTTGTTTCTTTCTTTCCTTTCTTTTTCAATTTTTCTCAGTTTTTTTATTTTTATTTAAAGCTCTTGAAATTAATGAGTAGGTTACTTAACCTGACCCGAATGTGGTGCTTAGTTAGTCTTTTTTTTTCCAATAGGCAGGTTGGGAAGGGTAGAGGAGTAATTTGGCAAGCTACAGTACACATGGAAGCATATGATGGCTAAGTTAAGGTTGTCTTCAGATGTTCCAACACCTGTTACCGCAAGTAATATTTTTTATTGTGTGTGTCCCAGGAAATTTTATGATGCCCCTTCCACCCGCTCCTGCCACCACCAATACATAGATTTCAGCCTCCACACCAACATAGTAAGAAATTTCGCCCAAGTACTCCACTATTCAACAATACGGAAACTAAAGACGTGCAACAAAACAAAAGAAAAATATTTATCAAAAAGGAAAAGCTAAAGTTTTTCTTTTTCGAGTATTCTCTACCAAATATAATTATATTCGACTTAGATAAAATTATCATAAGCCACAAAACTCTCTCTACAAATATTTTTTCTTAATTATAAGATATTATCTCATTTTAAAAATTAAAAGTCAAATCATGATAAAAATAAATTAAAAAAAGTAAAATTAACTAAATTATTATTATACTAACATTATTTTACAAAAATATTACAAATAAAAACTACTTTTCACCATTTATCTATTTTTAGTTTTTGAAAAACAAAAATTTAATTATCATAATTTTTTTAAATTGTGACACATAAAAATTTATTATGTATCTTTCAATAATTTTAAAAATTAAAATATTTAATAAGCAAAACATAAGTAAAATGTAAATTATGATATTGTCATTAAAATTATATATTTTTTAAATTCATGATATAAGTTTAAAATTTTATCATTTACGTGTATAAATAAATATAAATATAAAAAGTAAATTATTTATAAAAATTCAACTACTACACACTATTATATAAGAAAAAATATAAAAAAAATTACTATTAACGTATATGTTGAAAGAGATAAAAACATAAGCAAGAGATGCTAAAATGATGTGTATTAACTATACAATAGAATCTATTTTAAATAAATATAATGTAATAAATATAAGAAATAATATTCTGATTTACACAATATGATATGTCTATAAATATAAATATCCTAATTAAATAAAAATAAATCATGAATATATAAAAAGAAGAATAAATTCTCATATATAATCTAGGATACTCTAAAATATTCTAAGATATAAAAAGTAATATCATCATATATTTCTTTAATTTTCTAACACTCCTCCTAAAGTTGAAACTTACTAAGCTTTCAACTTGTTATTAAAAGCCAATTATTTCTCCATAAATAAAGAGAAAACATAAAAATTGAGTTCAACTATAAAATAATAGTTTGAAAGGCAACACAAGGATATTAAAGAAGTCGAAAAAAGTTGTTAGAAAGATAGTTTAACCAAATAATTGGAATGACCATCAGCTAAAGAAAAGTTTCTTAGAAAGCAAAGCAAGGTTCAACATTCTCAAAATCACATTTGAAAGTCGATCAGAAAAGTTTTATCATTGAAATAATTGTCGATGGAAAATAAGTCATCACTAATATGATTCGTATGTAAGAAAATAGTCACCACCAGAATGAACGTCGATGAAAAATAAGTCACCACTAATATGATTCATATATGTGAGAAAAGAGTCATCATTGAACGTTGATGGGAAAGAAGTTGTCGTTAATATGATTTATATGTGAGAAAAATACTACCGTAATGAACATCGATAAGAAAGAAGTTACTACTAATATAATTCATGTGTGGAAAAAGAGTCACAACCGGAATTCCTAAAAAATTGTCAAGTAACGATAGGTAACAATAGATAATGATATCTACAAAAAAATCACAATGAAAAAAATGTCACCAAGAGACAATGGGTCCCTTGAGAAGGCATAGTTTCCAAAGTGCACCATGAGTGACATTAGAATTTGGTCATGGGTGACAATGGTTCACCCAAGTAGCATCTGTTAGACTCTGATAGCACGTTGAAAGAGAGAAAAATAGATGTAAGAGATGACAAAAGTGTGTGTATCAACTAAAATATATTTTATATAGATTTAATGCAATAAACACAAATAAATATAAGAGATAATATCCTTATTTATACGATATAATATGCTTATAAATATAAAGATCTTAATTAAATAAAGAAACAAATCATAAAATATAAAAGAAGAATAAATTCTAAGAGATCGTCTAGAATACTCTAAAATATTCTAAGATATAAAGTAACATCATTAGATATTTTTCTAATTTTCCAATAGTATAAAAGAAATTACTAACAACATATAAAAGTATAAATTTATTTAATTAAATTTTATTTTATAATTAAAAATAAAAATATAAAAAATAAATAATTATAATTTTTGTATAAAGTTAATATTTATATTAATTTGGATGAATAAGTGAACAAAATTAATTTTGGAAAAGGAACAAATAAATACAAAAAATTCACACACTTTATATATTTGCCATTGTCAAGATTTGAATATGAGGTTTTTTTATAAACTTTGCATAAGCTATTCTTATAAACTATCTTAGGGGCTTATAAAAATAACCTTAAAATATCTTATGGATTAGTCATAAGAATTTATAAACTCTTCCAAACCCTCTCACAAATACTTATAATATAAAATAAGTTGTACACAAATTCCTCCAACTAGGGTTTTAAAGAGATTGGTTTTAATATTTTAACTTTCAAATTTGAGTGATATTGAAAACTGTGCATCAATTATATAACAGAATCAGTTTTATATAGACTTAATGCAATAAATACAAATAAGTATAGGAGATAATATCCTTATTTACACTATATGATATGCCTAATTAGTGATAATATCTCCAATAATAAAATATAAAAGAATAATAAATCTTAAGAGATCATCTAGGATACTCTAAAATATAAAAGTGATATCATCAGACATTTTTCTGATTTTCTAAAACTCCCCCTCAAGTTGAAGCTTACTAAGCTTTCAACTTGTTATAAGAAGAAAATTTTATTTCCCTACAAATAAAGAGAAAATATAAAAATTGAGTTCTATCAAAAAAACAATAATTTGATAGGAAACTCAGGGATGTTGGAGAAGTCAGAGAAAGTTGGTAAAAGTATAGCTTAGTCAAAATAGCTGGAATGTCCATCAGGCAAAGAGAAAGTTCTTGGCAAGTAAAGTAAAGTCCAACTTTCTGAAAATCACATTTGGAAGCTTCAAATTAGTAATATTGTTAGCAGATAAAGAGTCACCACCGAAATAAACATCGATGAGAGAGAAGTCACAACTAATATGATTCATGTGTGAGAAAAGAGTCATCATCGAAACAATAATTGGTAGGAATAAAGTCACTACTTAAAGGCAAATCAATAACAAATGCTTAACGACCATAAAGTAGAAGCAACAAAACTTAACCATCAAGAACAAAAGTCAAACACAATGCTTAACCACTTAAAACAAAAGCAAAACATCTTAGTGTGTAATCATCTATGTCATAAGCTTAAACCAATGCTTAACCACCATATATGGAAGCCTTCATCAAAGAAAATTGCAAGAAACCATTGCAATACAATCTGTTTGCAAGAAACCAGATAAAGAATGGTGGATCATTGGTTAATGGAGGGTACTTGCTTGTGTTGCCTCATTGGAGAGAGAATGTAATCTAGAAAGGCACGAAAAAGGATTAAAATTGCACTAGGTATGGAATGTAGTTAGGAACACCTTTAGTTTCTCGAAAACGACGATGTTTTTCGCTCTAATGAACATTGCCAACTTGAGAATTTAGATGCAATAGAATTGGAAACACAACATATTGACAACATGTTTGGATATGCGTTATCCGATGGAATTACAATGAATAAGTAATAAAATAGGTCACAAGAGATGATATCACTCTAATATCATGTTGAAAAAAATATATGAAAATTATATTGAAAATCGTGTGTATCAACTACACAACAAATTCCATTTTATATAGACTTAATACAATAAATACAAATAAATATAGGAAATAATATCTCTATTTATACAATATGATTTGTTTAATTAAATAAGGAAACTAATAATAAAATATAAAAGAAGAATAAATCCTAAGAAATCATTTAAGATACTCTAAAACATTCTAAAATATAAAAGTGATATCATCATATTTTTTTTTATTTTCTAATATTAGGCATAAGATATTTCATAAGCTCTTCCAAACCATCTCACGAATACTTATAATATAAAATAAGTTATATATAAACTCTTCCAAATGTGATTTTAAAGATATTGATTTTAATCTTTTAACTTTCAAATTTGAGTGATGTCTTTATGAAACAATAATTTTTATTTTATTTTATTTTATTTTAAGTCACGATTTTAAATATTTTTTAACTAATTTAAGACATGAAATTTGTCTAAATTAATTCATTTACATTAAAACTACCAAATTCAACTAATATTTGATAAAAAAGACCATAAATAAAATAAAATTCATATGAAAAATTAGTTTCACGATCAATTGAAAAACTAAAAAATTTAATATTAGATTTTTTTCCTATTATTCATGAGACTTTTTTTTTTCATGTGATTTGTACCATGTTTAAGACCCCTTTATTATTCAAAAAAATTTTCAATTGAGTTATATACTTTTCATGTAAGTAAATTTAATAAGACAAGTTTCATGTCTTGAATGAATAAAAAAATGTTCAAAATCGTGTTTCAAAATAAAAAATGATCATTATTTCAAAAAGACAACTTTAACTCAAATTTAAATGTTAAAGGACAAAAATAAATATTTTAAAAGATAAATGATCAAAACAAATTTCCATGACAATATAAGGAACCAAAAAATATAATTTATGAATTCTAATGTAGGTATAGAGTTAGTCCAAGAATAAACTGACTAAAACTAAGCTTTTATGCTCACAAAAAAATTCATTTGTTATTAGATTTTGTAAAACAAAAAAATTACACATGTCAACAAAAAAAAGTCACATATGTGTTAATAAAATATCTAACATATAACTCTTTTATTTAAAATAAAAAAAAATATCTCAAAGTTTGTTTTAAGTCTCATTCACTATTTTAATTAATTTTTTTTTAGAAGATGCTCCCACATGTTCTACAATACACCATGTGAATACTCCATAATTAAAAAGTTTTTAACGTTAGTTTGCCTAATTATCCAATTGATGACATGCAATAATACTTACAGCTTCTTCTAATTCCATCAAAGTGATGATGAGTAGGATTTTAGCCATAACACAATTGGGAGATCCAAGGTGTATTTCAACACATAAAAAGGGTTTGGAGGGATGGTTGTGTTTTAAAGATTTTAAATCGATTTATCCACATATGCTAATACACGACCAATTAATACGAGCTGGCCCTGTTTAAGTAACACAAAAATACACGTCATAGCAGTTTCACTGAATACTTACATTAGTAAAGGAAATTTGTCCTGTCATTGTTGTTGGTGGAAATTTGCTTCGTGAAATTCAACGATCTTAATTTTTGAAAAGATAACTTATGATCCTAATTCTTAGGCAACAAATAAAGTTATTCGTAGGACTTAAAATCGAAATACTACTGAATGTGGGTTCTTATACGAACCAGCAACCTTCGACTTTCAACTTGCGAAGTTATGATACTTTCTAAAATTTACAATTCCATTCTGACGAAGATTTTAATTACTTCACTAACATCATGGAATTCATAAACGAGCACTTAAATTGTAATACATATTCTTCCTATTCTAAATAATGTATAAATTTGTAAGTAAAGCATTTATAACATAATTCAAAGTGATGAATTTAACATATGCAATATGATTCAAAATACATTATAAAACATCCTAATCGTTACAGTAATGTAAAAAAATCGAGGAGGGACAAGAGTGGTAGATAGAAGTTATAGAAAGAGTTGCATTGAAATAAAAGTTGGATGGAAACATATATTTCACTCTTCATAAAAGAAAGTCATTTTGAGATGTTTATGTATTTACAGTTTGTAAGTGTTTTTGACCAAATAAAAATTACCCTTAAATTATTTTTTTATAAGTATTATTTAAAGAAATTGTCTTGCTAGACTATCGACATACGTGCTAATTTATTGTTCTTCCAATGATGATGCATGTAACATCTTTTATGAACAACCCATTTTAAACCTCATCTTCAAGTGCATCTATATGTTATATGATTAGAATTCACATCACATATCCTTGTGATCATCGAAAAACCTTTTTAATTCATTATAAACTAAGAAAATCCATCAAACAAGACCAACACCCATGTTAAAATTTGATATCCCATTGTTATATAAAATTCCCATGTTTAAAGTTTTATAAATATTTATAAAGTTCTGATAAATCTCATTTATATGTAATAAACATGTGACAAAAAAGAAAGGTATCCGAAATCCAACAAGATTAAGAAGGAGAAATGGGTAACTTGATTAAGAAGCGAAATTGTGGCATGTTGCATGTACATGCTTGGCAGGCACTTATTTATGTGTCTTCTGAAGTGTTCCAAATCTCCGGGGACAAGAATGCACGTTAGAATCAGACTCAGCTGTGGCAGTTAAACATTATTGTCTGCTAAAAACGCGTAAAGCTGGTCCAGGTATTATTCGAGTAAGCCCCGGATTGGGTGGCTTGGCTTCACGTTGTTAAAGTGTTAAATCAAGAACTTTAGGGGTCCAATTCTTGAGTTTCGCTTTCGTATAAATGAATTCAATGAGTGCAAGCCCAATTTAACTAAAAAGGGACATTGATAGTGCCTCAGGCCCGAAACTGGTTTGCTTGCCACTGTTACTACCCTTTTCTACATGTTATGTTACTCTTTACACTCATAAACATCCACTTCCCACGTTCTCCTATAACCCACCCATCTCTAATTTCCCCACATTTTTCCTCATTTATTATACCATCAACTTGCTTTGTGCCTACCGCTCCCATCATGTGACCTTTCATTGTTATCATTTAAGCTAACTTTCTTTAGAAAATAAAAAATAAAGAATTATATTACAATTTCACCTTAATCTTAACTCATCTATATAAATTTGGTTTATAATGCAAGAATTATCTTATGTATGTAATTTGTTTTGATTATATTTTTTTTAATGTAAAATTTTTAACATTTTTTTATATCAATATTTAAATATATTTAATGTGAAGTTTCTAGAATATCGATGTTTAAATACATTTAATATGAAGTTTGAAAAATTAAATATATGTAAGTACTTTCACAACAATTTGATAATAAATAATTTGTAGGTCCATTGGTTATTTTAAATTTAAATTTAATTTAATTTTATAAAATCAACTAGTAAAATAAAAATTGTTTTTACTTATCTATTATATTTTTATTAAATTTTTAGTCAATGATATGAAATTTTCAACAAAATAAAATAAAATAGAAGATGATTTTTTAAATTATTTGATAAGAAAGAAATTTTTTTTTTTTCTGATTGGTTACATAGAATATATATATATATAAAATAAAAGGACATTCTTCCCTTCCTTTTCCATCCATTTTTGGACAGAAAATAAAAAATGGCACAGGAGCTACTTGTGAGTATTCTTCCTCCCTTTATCTCCTTCCACCAAATGAAGGAATAACTAAAATTTTGAGACTTTTCTTTTCCTCCTCGATCTGTCCCACCTCCCTACATAAAAAACGAAAGTTTAGGTATCTTATACCTTCCAAAATATGTAGGAGTGTAAACTTCCAACCCGAAATGTATTATCAACACTTCCATATATTTCTGATTGTGTTCATTTACACGAGATCATAAATACTCAATTGTTAAAACCACTCAATAATCAAAGATGTTAGGTCACCATGACATTTTTTTTCTGTTGATGCACGTGAGAACTCAATTCTTTATTTCATACAGCATACTTGGTTTAGCATTAGGGGGAACTTGTCATGGAATTAGAAGGGTGAAAAATATAGGGTGCAATTATACACTAAATAAATAAATTCTTAACTGGTATAGATAAATATAGGATGGTTGAAAATATAATGGTTTGGAGAAATATTGGGCCTCCATTCTGGCCAGAATACATATTTTTTATTTTTATTTTACTCATGGAATATATGTATTAGGGATGGTTATAAGTATTTTCTTTTCAACATAATTTTTTTTATATCTAAAATCTTGCTAAAAAAAACACAAACAACTGACACTTACTGGATTAATGTTGGTACACATTTTCAATTTTAAACTTGTCTATTTGCACTTCCTTGTTTTCTCAATTAATTGCTTGAAATATTTGAACCTATATCTATTAATCAACCAATCTCCTGTAATATAAACTTGTGAATTCTGGTCAAACCAACACATTCGGGCCAATTTGCTATGCCCTAAGTTGATTGGGCCAGTTAATGTATGATTACGGTGTATTAGCCCAAGTTTCTAGTTCATTACTGGTTGCAAACTAATATAGCTTTTAACTTCTAGGAAAAACACTACAATAGGATTTTTTAATTTTAGTTTTTTTTTTTACAAATTATATAACTATTATAATTTCTAAACAGTTTTTTAATTAAAAAGTCGTCATTTGTCTTGAAGAAGAAAAAAGCTCAAACAAACAGACACAATAACTATAAGGTAATATTCTCCTAAATGCGAAGGAAGCTTGCAGTTCCATCAAAAGTATCAGACCGCAATGAATATTGGATTTTCGCTAATCACATTTAAGGTTTAGCATTATTATTAAACATTTTTTTTAATGTGTATTAAAATATTACTCAATGAGAAATAACTTCCCCCAACAATGCCTTTCTTTTTTTTTTAACAAGAAAATAGTAACATTAACATTATTAAACTTGATATTTCTTTTATTTAAAATTTATACATATTTATGAAAAAATAGTATACAATGATAGTATAAAATAGTTTTACAGAGTTATATATCTAATAAAGTATTGTTGTAAATAGTAATTTTGTTAATATTTATAACAACTATTTTAAAAGTCATACTAACCATAATTTATAATTAAATAACAATATAAAACTATTTTATTTATGGGTGCATAATCATTTAACATAATTTTTATATTTGAAAAATTGTGCCTACCTCAGAAAATAACGAAAAATGCAGCTTCGAATCTACTAGATTACAGAGAATTTATGGCGTGCCATCTTATATTTCCCTATCCATTTTTTTACAAAATGCAAAAAACTGGGCTGGACTAATGGACAAGGCCTTTTTCTTATGGTCCAAATTACAATACCTGGTTTCATATTTTTTGTGGGCAACAAGACCCTATGGTCCAAATTTACTTATTTTACTATTGGGCCGGCCCGGAAGACTGGAACAATGTTCAACGCCCAACCCTACCCACACGACAACATGTTCTGCATGGGAATAAGAAAAATCACAATTAATTTAGTGTGCATACATCACAATGTAGTATTAGAGTGGGTTTGTTTGTTTTATTTTCATAATAAATTATTCTCACCATGTAATTGAGATTAATTTGGATACACATTTTTAATTATGTTGAATAATAGTTCAAAATTAATTTCATTCAATTTTAAAACAAACAGATACTTTCTCGAAAAGTAAGTACTAGCTAAATTGTAAGTTAGCATAAAAAAATAGAAGCCAAATTGTAAGCTACACAAGTAGCAATAAAGATGAATATACATTTTCTTTTCTTTTCTTTTTACGGAAGACATTTTCTTTTGTTAAACATACAATTTTGTGAACTTGGTGATTTTAATGTGTCAAACTAAAAAAAGAAAATACAATATTGTGACTCGGACAATGCTCCCTTTAGCAAAGAGGCAAGGGGAAAACAACAAGAATTCTTAAATTATTTGTCAATAGATTAACGTACTGGTTTCAAATATAAACCAACATGATCCTTTTTTTTTAAAAAAGAAATCAACCGCTTTATAAAATGGTTCGGTTGGAATCAAACTGTTTTCATAAAGTAATTTAGATCAATTTTTTTTAAACGATTCAATTTTTAGGGTTTTGTTCTGTTTTTTTTTTTTTTACACTTATGATGGTTTATATTTTTTTATGGTTTTGTTCGGTTTGTTTTTGAAATTTTTGGTTTGTGTTTTTTTTTTCACGCTTCCAAACCAATAGGTGCCATGTCAATAAAATCTTATATGAAAAAAATAGTTTTAATTATTTAATCTCTATCCTTGCATCTAGTTTTTCGTTTTAATCTTTATACTTAAAAATTCTCTGTTTTTTATGTTTTAGTTTATCCCAATAATTTTTTAGTTTCTATACTTCTGTTTTGTAATAGTTTTGCTTGGATAGAAAATTACCATAGACTAAAATATAAAAAAATCTCATGTGGACAAAAAATATGGAACTTTTAACTATAATAACTAAACCGAAAAATTGTTGTAGATACATAAAGATCAATTGATTAATTAAACCAAAATTTAAATAGTGGTTTTAAAATAATAATGGGTGACGAAAGGTGGAATGTTCTCTCACATATCCGACGTGGTTTTGTTCATAAACTGTTGATATGTAGCAGGATTATTGGTGGTGACACTGTGACCAAATTTATAAATACACACCAACTTATAATAGTAGATTGGTACTGTAGTGTTTGAATCATTCCGTCCAAAAAGCCATAATTGATTCTGTTTGAAATTGTACAATTCCAATATTTCTAACATCGTTTGTTGGGTGGGAAAGAGAAAATATTTTAAAAGAGAAAAATCGACGATCATGTGGGATCGGAATAATGGTCGGGTCACATAATAATAATAATAATAATTATTATTATTATTACTATTTAATATTTATAAAATAGATACAAAATATATACAAAACAGTAACTAATTTTTATTAAAAATAATAAATTTAATATGCAATAAATATTGTTTTTCTAAGATGATGAATTTTATAGTTAAAATTCAAAATTGGAATTTATTACATGGTGGTGGGTTAAGAAAAATAGCGATGACATTATTGATTACACTTTAGACAGTTCCAATGCGCATGAATGGTGTTCTCTCTCGTCACATGGAGGGCATTAGGGATGAGAGAGAGAGAGAGTGAAAGAAAAGGAGGGTCCAACAACCATGTATGTATGTATGTATATCTTGTGTGTTCAAAGACTTGTGAGGTCATAGTGATTTCGTGATCCATTCAAGGTAGAGACTATGGGTTTGTGTGGGTAACCCTTCAGAAACTTGATAGCAACCCCTACTACATTGTGCCATGCCACTTCGTCGCTTTTCTTGTTTCTCTTTCTCATGCTTCATCACCAACCTTTATTTTTATTACCCACAATATTCTCAATTTTTTGTCTTTGATTGGATACCATCGTCACTTCCACACCATCATTTTCTTTCATTTTTTTTTTTTGCTTTAGTTACACTTCTAGTTTTTTTATAAAAAAAAGTTACACTACTAGTTTTTCTTTTCTTTCCTAATTTCATGAATTTTCATCTTTTTTTTTTATGAATTTGATTTAATTATTTTAATCATGTAACTTTTTATCTATATATTAATTTAATATTTAATGAAATTATGGCAATGCAATAGTGTTATGATAGCATGATGTATTAATATGACAATATGTTAATATTTTTTATTAAATATTGAATATTAAATTAACATATATAAATAAAATAATTGAGATTAAATTTGTGAAAAAAATTAAAATATGAACTTTACAAAATTAAAAAAGACTACGTATGTTTTCTTTTATCTATTAAAATTGAACATAGTATTAAAAGATTTATAATATTTATTCACTATGCTCAACCAATTGATAGACCCATCCTATCGTATTTGAGGTTAATGCAAAATTTAGAATATTTTAATAATTGATTATATGTATAATTAATTATAATAAGAATTAATTTTTATTTGTGAAGAAAATTCATTTTAAGATAATTAATTTCGCTTGGATAAAAACAAATAAATTTTCACACAATAATTTACAACGAAGGGTACATGCGAAGCTTAAGAAAAAAAAAGTAGTTGATAAATTTGGGAGTAATTTGATAATAATATGTTTTAGGGAAACGAAGGAGTGATCGGAGAAAATCATAAACTTCTACTCTTTGAATGCTTAAAACTCAGTTTTTTTTTTCATTTTTTTTAAACTAAATTTCAATTGATGTCCCAAACATTAAAATTTAATAATTTAAAAAAAACAGTTAAAATTGAAAAATTTAAAGTGTGCAAGCAAGGTGGAAAAGTAGAATTAAAGAAAATAAAAAAAAAAAAGTTGTATGTGTTTTGTTAGGGTTTGGTAAATCCAAGTACTTGAGCATATTAATAGCCATCTTTATGGTTATGAGAAAAATGCAAGAATCTATAGGCATATGATTTGGACATGTCTTAAAGTGGAAGAGAAAGGTGATATGGACAGATATAAATATGGTTACGAAAAGGACAAGGTTAGGCAGCTCACTTTCTAATATCTTACTCCCAACCTTCAATTGTTATACCTTTATTTCTTTCATCTAATACAGACAACCTGTCAGGGGACCAATCAATATGTCCAACTAATCTTTCTATCTCACATTATTGAAACAATCATGTGGGATAACAAATTACTATTGCAACCACAACACCACTCCTTTTTCTACATCATTTTTCCCTTCTCTTTCAAACTAACGGCTAAATTCTTCTTAAGCGCTCCACCATTCACTACCACCTAACACACATTTTAATTATCCATTCAAAATACTATGGCTTAACTCTGCAATTTAACCTGCCCCTGTCTGCTTTTTTTAATTTTAATTGATTAATTTATTAACACTTTTTGGTAATCAATATCTATGTAATAGATATCAGCATTTTCTTTACGTGCTTATTAATAAGATATAGACCAATATAATGAAAACAATACAAATATTTGAGTAAAAAAAATTACTATTCATACCTGTCCCTTTTGTTGATATACATCGATTTTTTTAATCAGATATCTATTTATTATTACATAGTCCTTAACCACAAATAATTCTATCCAATTATAACTATTTAATTAGTTTCTAGACTTTAGAAAATTTTTCTTAAAAAATTGTTCGCCAAAGAAAAAAAAAATAGTGTTAGATATATACAATTTTTTGCAGTATTTAAATTTAGGAGGGGATTGTGCCTTATTTGAAGATACAAAAAGTCTCCAAACATGAAAAAATATTTACAAAAATACTTATATCTATCTCAACTTATTTTAAGATACGAAAAAGTCTCAAAACTTAAAAAATACTTATATTTATCTCAATTTATTAAGACGAAATTCAAATTTACAACATAAATTTAAACTGACGCTCATTAAAAAAATGAAAATGAAAATTTATACTAGATTCTTAATTACTTATACCTATTGAATATTCATAAATTGATCCCATTATATTAATATATATATCTTTATTCTATTCCTGGAAGAGGATGTATGGACCCAATATATGTAAGAGGAATTCTTGAGGGGTCCTTCACGAACACGATACTACATTCATTTCCCCTTAAACATGGTAGACTATATTCGATCAATCATTTAATTTTCAAACTTACGATATTGTCGTGATCAAAT
Organism: Mucuna pruriens; assembly: GCA_025330945.1. Classification (NCBI taxonomy): domain Eukaryota; kingdom Viridiplantae; phylum Streptophyta; class Magnoliopsida; order Fabales; family Fabaceae; genus Mucuna; species Mucuna pruriens. The sequence goes on from JAENHJ010000158.1 coordinate 1,593,831, forward strand.
AATTAACACGAATAGGATATGAGGCTTTTTGTTAACTCAAGATATCAGGCATTCGATACTATACTGACATTAAAATATGATGATATTTTAAAACTATAATAAGCGATATGATTATAATATTATTTATATACTTAATTTAAGAGCCTCGAGATTAAATTAAAACGAGAATGGTGTTTTAAAAATAATATAATATCATAGCTATAATAAAATGTTATTATTTATTTAAGATAGAAATAAAAATTGTAAATAGAAATAAGAGTACGCGAAGTGTCTAAGTATATAATTACAATTTTAAAATATTCATACTTTCTTACTCATTTTCAAAAGGAGTTACTTTTTATGCATAAGACATATCTATTTAATATAATGATTAGAAATCACAAAAACAAATGTTTTAAATTTTTGAAAGACTTATTTGATCGTAATGACTTTGTAAGAGTAAATTTGTGTCGAGTAAATAATTAAATAAGTGATTTAGCTCTTCAAAAATAAATCTTGGTATTTTATTTTAAAATATACAACATTTTAAATAATATATACTTATTTAATCTTAATTAATAAAATTAAATAATTAATATCATAAAAATAGAAAAGAAATATATACTCATAATCAAAAGTAAAAAATTCTAATTTTATTTAAAATAAAGTTTGGTTGTTATAACTATTGTTTTAAAATCTTAATTTTGTAATTAATATAACTATATATAATTAAGTGATGTGAATCCTCGTATAATGAATGTAACTCAAAGAAAAACATATAATATATCTAAAGAATTCAAGAAAATAAAAACACAAGTAGGAGATAAGGAATAATAAAATATTCATACAAACAATCAATGACAATCTAATTAGAATCCAAGTCTCCTAGATTAATGTTACATACTTATTAGGTCATTTACTATTCTCAAAATGTCTAAGGATTAGACAACTATGCAAAAAATTCTTCAATGAAAATACCCTACCATGAGCATGATAAGGAATCTAATATTCACTGGAGCATTATGACAACACATAAGAACCACAAGGTCTTTTCAAGGTTATAATGGGGTCATGGGTTGAAACATAAGTGTAGGTATAAAACGAAAAGATATGCATAGAGTATCATTTAGTAAAATTAAGAACATAATTTTAAAGTATGAATAAGCAAAAGAAATCATAATAGTTATGCAACAAAGGATGAATTTCATTCTTCATTTTCACTACTTTTCCTTTTCAATTCTTTTTTTTTTTTTTTACCAAATGAATAATTTTCTTTCTTTTTTTCTTTCTTTTCCCACTAAATTTTCTATTTTTTGGATTTTTTATACCCAAGGAAAATCTCAATACAAGGCACAAATTTTCATCATTCATACTCTAAAAGGCACCATTAATTATTCAATTTAATTTAAAAATAAAGGTACAAATATATATATATATATATATATATATATATATATATATATATATATATATATATGTGTGTGAGTGTGTGTGTGTGTATGTATGTATCAAATGACTCAAAAAGGGTAAATAAGGAGTATTTCAAATCTAGCTTTAGTGTTTAAAAAATGTGTTATGTGTCTTGATTATATTCAAACATGCAATAAGAATTTAACAATCTCAAAAGGGTTCAAAGTCAAGTAAGTTCTAGAGAGCAAAGTCTTAAGGAAAAATCTCACTTAAATAATGAGAGAGGGGCAATGATTTACATACCTATAAAGGCTTAAGTCTCATATTCAATAGTTCTACCGCAAGACTTCATACGAGTCGGGTTTCTAGTTTAGCACATTCAAAAATACAAATTATCCAATGATTTAATGCAAACGGAATATAATTAAATATCCTACCAACAAAAAGAAAAAAGTAAGCAAATATGTCATGCAAACATGTCCCAATAATGAGTCCTAAAATACAAATGAAAAAAAAAAGATGTAATGCAAAATATTAACTACCCTAAACATAAAGTATTACATTGTCCTTAATGTAATGATTCAAGGGAATAGAATAAAAAAAAACACTTGTGATGATTCAAGGGAATAGAATAAAAAAACACTTTGCAAAATGAGATATTTGTCCCTTAACTTCAAGGACCAGGCTCTAAGTTTTCTCTCAATTTTGTTTTAATCAAAATTGTATTAGCAATGAGGAGATAAATAGAGTATGGTCTAAGAAATCCATACATGCAATAAGCGAGAAGTTTTTATTCTATTTGTGAAATATGTTTTTTCTTTAAATCCTTGTCTTTAAGCAAAGTACTTATCTCTTCCAATTTATTTCGATGAGAAGAAATGTGATGTATATAATTGGACATTTCCTCTAGAGATTATGTCTCATATTTCTTTATTTTCTCTTCCTTGTCCTTATCCTTCTGTTTTGTTACTTCAAGAACCTTAAGGGGCCTCACAATGAAACTTACATATTGAACAACCGATCTTTAGCATCTTGTTGTGGACTTCCATATTGTCTATTTCTTTCGATCTTTTTTATAAGACTTGATTAACTAATTATAATTATTAAGATAATTAGCTAATATAATTAATAATATTAAAATTATCCTAAATTTATATTTTTTTTCGAAGATTACCCTATTTTTATAAAAATTTTTATTAGTTTTAATTTTTTTATTCTCTCCCATCGTTAATATCTTTATTGCCTTAATTTTTATTGACTATACATATGTAAAATCAAAGTATAATTTATAAAATACTCTTCGCATGAAACAAAGCTAAAATTTCAAAACGCTTAAGATATTAACATATTTTATTTATTATTAATTGAGTTTAGAAAGGACTAATACTTAAGGATATTTTTGTAAAAAAAAAATTAATGTACAAGACATAAAAAGGACAAAAACAAAGTTCTAATTTGAATTTATAAAAAAATATCAAAGGGAGTATCTTATGTGTTAGCTCCTTGATGAAATTATTGATGCACTTGTTGTACTCATTGGGTCATGAAATTCTCATGAAGAGTTTCAAGAATAGACACCTACATTTGTGCATATGGTGAAAAGTTATTTCCGCTTGAAAATTCAAATCAAAATGTCACTACAATTCACAAATCTCAAAAAAATAAAAAATAATAGAACTAATTATTACATTAACATTAGTTAGAGGTGGAAAAATCGACATGAACTTTTTAAATAATATATTTGAAAAAATTGAATCAGTTTGATTTGTCCCATGAGTTATGCAGGTTAGGTCAAACAACTAAAAAATAAGTTTGAAAACTACTAAACCTATTTTAACGTGATATTATATATATATAAACATGTTTGTGATGTTGACAACTCTAATATTTCTCCTATCACTCTGATTTCTCTTGCTGTCCCACTATATAGCAATGTACAACTATTACAACATGACTGTAATTACTTGCAAAATATTAGAATAAGCAAAAAAATGGAAGTAAAAAAAGAGATAAAAAAAAAAGTTCAACCTAATAAAACCACACAAATTGATAAGTCAAATGACACCATTTTCCACAACGGTGCAAAAAAATGATAGAAGAAATTATTGTTCTAAAATTTAAATTTTGTAATTAATATAACATCATATAATTAAGTGACGTGTTACCAACATTGAAATTAATCTCTCTCTAAATTCATTGGCATAAACATACTGTATGAGCTCCTTCTGTTTGTATTATTTCCTTATCACGTAATTTCACTTTTAAATTCCGTTTACATAGTTATTCAATCAGAGAGCTAAGTAGTTTCCGTAAACATATTTTCTTTGTCAGTAAGCGTATCAAAATGATTTGAAACTGACCAACTAAAAAAATTCAACAAATTATATGTGTGAGTTGGTAAACAAAATTAAAATAGAATAATTTATGCCAAGCTAGAATTTCAGCGAATTTGTAGTGTGCCAGCTAGCAATAAGCTGAGCCAATCCCAGAGTCTGAAATTATCATAATTATTATTTATTTTTTAATTATAAAATTTATTTTAAACATCTATTATATATATATAATAACTATTTTAATATTTTAATATAAATTAATTAAAATTTTCATACAAATTAATTAAATAATTCATTTAAAACTAATATTTTAAACATTTTTTTATTGAGAATTTTAAACATAAATGAAAGTAAAGAAGATAGGCTAACGGAAGAATACTATCTAAGTTGAATTGGGTCATTAATTTATCAATTCAAATTATATTTGATCTTTTGATCCATTACAGCCTTAATTGTATTTGGTGCTATGGGTTCTGTTTAGTCACAAAAGTGACTATGGAATCCTAGTCATAAAAAAATAAAGTATATAATTCATAAGTACATAACAATAAGAAAGGAAATATTTATTATAAATCACCCTTCAATTTTAGAATTTATTATAAAAAGACAAATCTATTACGACAGTTATTTATACCTATAAGTCATTTTGTATTTTTTATTTATTAAAAAATAAAATGTACGGAAAAAACAGGCACCACACCGCGGATTCAACGAGAATATCTCATTTTGTTTTTACTCTTGTCATTAATATTTTTTATCCATGAATTTTATTAAGTAACTATCACGAAGTTATTGGCTTGCTCTGAAACAGTAACCAAAATGCAAAAAGTGAGCCAAACTCAATATTTGTATAAGTTGTATTTTTGTCCAACCGATCTAAACTATTTTACTGTTGGTTGTTAAATTAACTATTTTTTTATTTATTTATTCTAAAAGTACTAATACTTGATAAAAATAACTTTGACAGTTTTAGGAGATGGTCCATTTGATTCTCTTTGTACAAATATATGTTGATGAAGAACTGAAGATAATGAAGAAGAAACAATGAATTTAAAACAAAGTGCTAACTCTCTACGAGTGTACTTTCCTTCTTGATCGTATACGAATAAGCATATTCATGTACGTGTTTCCATGTTGCTATGCCTTTTTCACTCAAGTCAAGTTTCGCGAAATTTTGGTCTCCAACTTGATATTTCGTTCAGATAAAGGACAACTAAAAGGGAAAGGGAAAAGCCCGTTCTGTAACTGTAAGTGCGCTTTTTTCTTTTCTTTTCTTTTTTCAAGAAAATCTTTTGCCTGAAAATGGCACATGATTCATGGCTCCTTTCTTGAAAAGTTAGCTACAATTCATTTTGAATTATTCAATATAATTCAAGCATATTTATAATTTAATTTCAACTGCATATTTTACATTAAAACATACGGACAATTTGTGCTTTTTTTACTTTTAACATTTAATTAGGAATTATCATATATAATAAAATCATTGATTTTTATAATGTTTTTTTAAATTATATATAAAATCATTTTTAATTATCAATAATATCTGCTACAGTATATATATTATTATTATTTTTATTATATTATATTATGAATTCAAAGTATATTCATTAACTTTACTAAACACTAATCTTCGTCAGAAAAAGGTAATTAATTCTAACGTTGGCAAATGGGGAGAACTTATTTATGAAGAAGTGGAAGAACGAATCTTCAAGAATTTCTTATAGGAGCGTCTGAGTCAAGCAAAGTGAATGATACAAATGCACATGGCAAACATTGCAAAATAAAAAATATTTATTAAAATTATTATGATTTTATTTGATAATTTTTTTTTAATTTTAAAATAAAAAATTATTATTAATTATCATAATCAATTCTATTAACATTTTTTTTAATCCTAAAATATAATCTGCAAGTTTCTTTATTCAATAAAAAAAAAGATAAAAAAATATAATCACGTGACGACGATACACTACATATAAGAATAGAGTGAGGAAAATCTTTGATAATTATCAAGGGTTAAATTTTCAATAAACTCTTTTATAGATAAAAACACACAAAAGATGAGGCAAAATTTATGGTGGACTAAAGTTTTAATAATTCATTAAAATTATAGTTAGTTAAACTCCTAATATTTTATAGTGGATAAATCAAAAGTCAAATCTTTAATAATTTCTTTTTAAGATATTTTTATACTTCAAACAAAAGGTTAGATTTACAACAAGTTTAACCTTCAATAATTCCTTTGATAAATTATCGAGGGTCAAACTTTCAATAATTCCTTTTGAGGAGTGTTAGTGACGTATTATTTATTATAAAAGTGACTTGTTAAATAAAAAGTGAGACTCACAAAAAATATGATTTTAAATAAATTTCAACTAATAGTAGAAAGTGTGTTAAAAAAATGTATTGGAGAGTGTGTTTCTATTTATGGATTTCTAGATAAAAAGTAGACGGAAATTGAAATGACTTAAGTTGATGTGTTGCATTTTATAGCATATTTTACATAGTGTTCTTAGATGTTTTGCATGCATTTTGTGTTAGTTTTAGGTTATATTCCATCATTATTTGCTCAATTTATCTTGTTTAGGATTATTTGTTGCATTAGATTGTATTTTGTGATTTTAGGTGAAGATTGCTTGTGAATTAAACTAGGATGTAATATGAAACTAGCAAAAAGAATTAAGAATTCACATTTTGAGATATTAATAGTAGTAACATTCATCGAAAGGATCATAGTGTGATTAAAGTGATTTTGGTATCTGCAAAAAGCTTAAAGAAATATTTACATTTCTTATGCTAAGGTCGTGAACTAATTCGGCTTAGGTCATGGATGAATTTGGATTTGAAGTTGGAAACATTGTTTTGTTATGATAACTCAACATAGGTGTAGTGTTTCGAACATATTTTTTAGTTGTAGGAATTGAAACAATGTGAGACCAATGCCTAAATCTCAAGCACAAATTTATCTACAATTTCAATTCAGATACAAGGTCAAGAATCTCACGAAAATGGCCATACACATGAGCACATTGCAGTGCTCTATTTTCTACAATTTATTTTTTTTAAGTTGAGCTTTTGGACCATAAGTATAAATAGACCTTCTAGGTTACATTTTAGACATGGGATTCTATGGGGGAGGATTACATTTTAGACCTTCTAGGTTGAAGATGATTTTTCTTCTTCTACTCCAAGTTTGGATATTCATGCTTTCCTATTTTGTTTTCTTCATGACTATGATTGAGTAATCACTCTCTTTTCTCTAATTGAGGCCTAATCGTTGATAATTATTGGGTATTTAATTGAATTGTCTTTATGTTCTATTGACTTCTCATCTCAATTCTTTATTATTTTTCTTTACAAGAAATTATTAGCCACCATTTTTCATAACCTTAAACACTTAAGGAATTATTGAAAGATGAACCTAAACGTTGAATTCATGAGAAAAGAATTGTTCTACCAACTCCAAAGACACAAGCTTAGGTAATCTTCATACCTATTCAAATGAATTTATTCTTTCAAAGTTAGAGACTTTTACTTAAAGACTTGTTCTTCACACCTTTTGTATTTATTTGATCCAAATTTTGCTTTAAAAAATAGCAAATTGAGTGTTGAATATGAAGTTCCAATGTATTTTAGAGAGAACTCATTTGGTGTTTGGTCATAGGCTTTGAGGACAAAGGAGAAAGTGTAAAAGTTAGGGGGGAGGAGAGATGTCAGAAGGGAGAAAAAGAGGTGGATGGCAAAGAGAGAAGAAGGGTGTGGATTTTGATGAAGTAAAATATGTTAGGGGTTGGGATGGAATGAAGGGGAAAAATGGTTGGATGTGATAATTGGTGGTTAGATGTGATGTTTGGTTCCTTTGGTGATGACCCAACACCTAGGTTCATGAATGAGGTAGATGATTGATGGTCTTCCTTTTAATAGTTTCCCTGTGATAAAAATTGTTAAAAAGTATTAAATTTAAATAAATTTCAAATGCAAATTCTTGAAGTTTTAGATTGTCAAAAATTATTTTTTAGATTGTTATAAATTATTTTCCAATAAATTAATTCTCACGTTTGTATGAACACTAATTAAGTTAGTACATCTGTTTGGATAAATTTCTTTGTAACTACTTATAAAAAAAATAGGAAAGAAAAATAAAATAAACTTATTTATAAGCTAAAATTAGATTATGCATGTACTAAAATTAGTTTATTCATAATCTAATTTGTAGAAATTCTCTTATATTAACTTTTTCAAAAATTAATTTTTAACTTATTTATAAGCTAATATTAACTTATGAAAAAATTTATTTTATTTTTTCTTATTATTTTTTTCTTATATAAGTATTTATAAAAAAACTTACTTCGAACATATCCTAAATTCAAAATTTTCCAAAAAAAAAAATGAAAGACTGAATTTATCAATTTAAAAATGTAAAGATGAAGATCAAGTTTGATAGAAAAATATAAGGATTAAAAATATTTTTTTTCTTTTAATATATATTAAACATATAACTAACTTAATAAATATATCTTTAGCCGTAAGTAACTACTTCTACTATATATTCAACCTTAGAGGAAAAATAAAAAGAGAAATCACAAAAATGTATTGCTTTGCCCAACCGATTTCTAGCATTTACTTCATTCCTTAGTATTGTGTAGCTGAAGTGTTGTTTTTTTTTTGTACATGTGCGTTTCATAATTTGTATTTATCATAAAAGAATTACTAGTTTAGACTTCCTCTCCCTCTCTATTCCAAGCTTTGCTTATTTATCTTATATAATTTAATAATATTTATTTAAAAGAAGAGCTACCCTGTTTTTATATGTATGTTTGTTAACTTTTTCCCGAAATACTTTTCACATATATATGATGATAAAGTTTAATTTTAACTTTGTGGGTTAAAAGGTGAGTGATATTATCTTACATTAAGAGCATAATCTTTATGTGATCCAGCTCTAATCATTGTATGAGAGACAAAGTAGAAAAGGAGAATTCCCACTAACTCATTTTTATTTTCTAAATTCCACACTCCCTTGTCATCATGTCAACAACCGAAGAAGCACCAAAAAGTAAACTGCATATGCCTTTAACCTCTTCCTCGTATTCAATAGAGATACTGTTACATTTTACTCTGATACTCTCATAATTTGTAATTAACAATATTCCTAATCATATTATACACCAGAGATGCTTATTACTCATGTGATTTTGGTTAATCAGATTGGGATTTCGGGAATATTAAAAAGGCAATGGCTGCTTTAGACACGAACTTAGGAATAATTTGTTATGATTTCGGCACGAGTTTGACTTTATTGTATAATTGCCTATCAAATTTGTGATTAAAATTTCATCATTTGGAGAGAAACAAATTGAACAAGTTTTGAAGCTGTTACATGCTTGATGCTCAATAATTAATAGCTCACTCATGCATTCATTAATTTTGTATTTGTATTAAGAACTTTCACAAATGTATTTTTTTTACTATGAATTAGTATATAGTTAAATAGATTTGTTTTCTTATTTTTTTTCGCAAGAATATACAACCGTATACATTAACGCTGACAGATACTAGTAATTAAGAATGCCGTGCCAATTTTTTTTTTTCTCGTTTTTAAGGACTTTATGCAAAGAATTGTGTTTATGTAACACATAATTAAAACTGCTATTGAAGAGCATTAACAATAATATTAGCAAACTTTTACTAAATGGAGAACTAGTTAAGGTTGGTATAATGATAAATTTGGATAATGTATACAAGGTTCTGAGTTTAAGTTTTATTGTATTTAAAAAAAAAAACACTTTTACTAAAGGGAAAAAGGCTCCGATGTAAAAAATCTAAAAAGGAAAAGATAAAATCATAGCTTTCACCGAACCAAATCATTGTTTAAAAGAAAAAAGTATGAAAAGTGTATACAGAGACAAAAATTACCTACTGCAAATAATTATAAAATATTAAATTATAACAATATAATTCTTTATTAAATTTTTTTTTTTTTTTATGTTTCTCTCAGATAAACTAAATTGAAATTTTATTTTCTGTCATATCTTCTTTTTATTTAAACGTCTTTTCTATTTCTTTTCTTTTCTTGTTTCATTTTATTTTCTCAAACCAGAGATTGGAGTGCAAGAGGGCTACAAAAGGATGAGATTATGACAAGCCTAGAGATGAGGACAGGCACAGTGACATACTTTCGTTGTGTCGGTGTTGTATTGAGATGAGATACAAGTTTTGATAGATTTTGTTCTCAGAATAAGTATTCTATGCAAAATATTTGCGCTTTGCTTTTATTTTTTTAATCTACAGACTGCAGTTATATTATATATAATTTGTCTGTTTTATTTACACCAAAATATCTCTTATTGAGGATTTTTTTTAAGTATAGAAATTATCAAAATAAATATTATTTTTTAACATTTTTTATATACAGTAGACACGAACTCTTGACTTCATACATTCATATATTTGAAGAATTTAATTATCTATTGACAATATCAGAATTTGTTGGTATATAATTTATCTTTTTATATCAAATAATTTCCCCTTAGTGGTAAAAAATATTTTCCTACTGTTTAACAAGACCTCTTCTTTTTTCTCGATGACAAGTTCAAGAAATAGTTTGTTTTTTATGTTGTTTTCTATTTTATAATTATACATGAAATAATAAAAACAGCATTTTTTATTTTTTATTTTCTATTTGTGTTATTTCTTATATAAAATTTAAAATAAAAGAAAATAAAAAATATTTTCTGAAATCAAATACCCCATAAAATTTTGTAACTTCATTTTCAAGTACTCAACTAGTACTTGTCTACTTAAGAAGGTTCATCCAATTTTTAATGGAGCTTTTAGAAGTGTGGAGTGACAATGGCAGCTGTAAGTCAATAACAATAATGACAGGCAACACCGTTCTTTCAGTGATTTTAGGGATAAGAATCAAAATTTGGATCAAGTAGACTATAACACTGTTTTTTTTTTTTTTTTTCACTTCCGTTATCAATTTAATTTTAAAAAATCCTTGTCAGTGAGTTACTCCAGCCCTTAGTTACCAATTTTTTTTAATCAGTTGGATTCAAAAAGGTTATTAAATAGAATTAACTCTTATGTAGCAGGTGGTTGGGTTTTAAAAACCCAAAACCACACTCTCACTCCCCCTTCTTCCTTGACAACTGAGGTGAACCCCTCTCCCTCCTTGTTCTTTCATTTCTTTTCTTTCTTTCACTCTTCAAAAAATTCTCCTACACTCTATAACTCAAAGATCTAAGGCAAAGTGAGTTCTGAGGAGAAATGCTTCATATTTTTACATAGTTTTTGTTCTAAACACTTAATGGGTAAGTTTAAATTTATTTTCTTCTTCTCTTTTCTTATGAATGTAGAATGTTTCTCTTCCTCTCCTAACCATTTTGCTTCTTATGTTTGTTTTTGAAAATGCTTTATTGATGGATTCACAGTGTTCCATTCAAGACCTTGCTTAAGGAACTAAGTTTCTTCCACCTTCCACCTTCTAAAGCTTTCTTTTTCACATTCTCTTTTGGGTAAGGAAGCTTACTTACATACTCCCATTTTTGTATTGTAATGTTGATTCAAGTTATGTTTTTGGTCATTATTGGTTAGGATATGTGATTGGTTGTTTGTTTGCAAAATTGTGGTATTTTGAGCTCGCTGTTAGTTTGATTTTTGCTTGAACATGTCTTCATATTTCCTTCGTAACTCTTCCTGTAGTTTATGGATTTGTGATCCGATTTTGGTTTTGGAAAATAGACATCTTGAGCTATGAAATAGGCACAAGAATTGCTTAAAAATGTTAAGAAATGACTTCTAAGATTGGATTGAAAGTTGGATCAGGTGCACTGAAAACGTTACTGACCTCTGAACCTTGTTTTGACTGTTTCGGCTTCTGTGAATATTGTTTGAGAAATATGAATATATGGTTAAAAACTAGACTTAATAAGCTTTAAAATGGTGGGTCATAAACCTTTTAATTTGTCCAATTGATATGGTAAAGGTTGGTTTGAATCTAGAGCATGTGCAGAGTTCGTTATCTGATTGACGTTCTGAATATAGTTTGGTAAAACACTGATATCTCTTTGAACCAATCTTATTTGAACATGTGGCATACATTTTGGGAAAATAGACTTCTGAAGCTATCAAAAAGTGTCAAAGTTTATAATTTTTGGTTTTGATTTGAAAGAGAAAAATATAAATAAAGTTGACTATGCTGCAGAAGTCCGAATCTGACCTCTGCCCATTCTCAAATTTATCATGTTTTCTGTTGATTTTTGTTTTGGATGAGGGTCGTTGTTTTAGAAAATAGAGATTTAAACCTTTAAAATCATGTATTATTTTTTTGTAAAAAAAGTTGTTTAAGGGTCCGAATCTATGTTTAAGTTTGGGGTCAAAGTAGAGAAAAACTTCAGTTTGACATTCTTTACCTTTTAAAGTCAAGCTTAGTGATTTTACCTCAAAATGATTTGTAAAAATTCTAGAAAAACATATATGTTATTTAAAATTGATTTTATATGCTTAGATATACATTTTCAGAATTTATTAAGTTATATTACATTTTATTATAAAATTTAGAATTTAAAAGCTTTTTGAGAAAATAAGTACATTTAAGTAATTGCACCTTTTATAATTAATGACTAAATTTTGTCTTAAAAATTTATGAGACAAGGGAAAATTTCTTAAGTCAAGAACTAATTTATTTTAATGAAAATTATTATGAGGTTTTAGATTTTGGGCATTTTAAAAATTAATCATGAATCTTCACTGATCTTGAATTAATTATTAATCGTGAATGCAATTTAGTGATTTTACTTTGACAATTATCTTGAAAGATTGTAAAGAAATTTCTAAATGTCCAAACTAATCTTTGGATTAAAATAAGGTTTTGGAATTGGATAATTTGATTTGAATAAATTATAGCGCTTTAAATTTTTAATAATTAAATGAGAGATCAGAAGTATTTTGGCTCATTCACAAACCTTTTTATATTAATGAGAAAATCCAACAATTATGGTGAACTTATTGAGGTATTAGTTTCATTAAAATAATTAACATGCATAAGTATAATTAATTAACCGATTACATAAAATTTTATAACACTATTACAAAAAAAACATTGAACATTAAAAAAACTATGTTGCAAAAAATCTTTTTAAGAATTTTCAAAAGTATGCCTCATATGTCATGGCGGTATTTTTGCTTAAAACCTTGGAGGGCCATGGAGTGATGGCGGACATAAAGTTGCTAGTCTAATTCACAAGATAGAGGTTTAAGTGGTGACACTTGTTGAACTAAGTGATTATGTTGCGTATGATGATAAATATATGCATTTATGCATGAATCCACGATTGAGGTAGATGACGAAGGATCTCATGTCGTGTTGCAAGCAAACACATAAGTTGGGGTCACTTGGTGGGACCCTCAACCTAGTGCTAGAAAAGTTGGTGAGGTGTAGCTATTGATGGACCTTGAGGATAGATAGACGGGAAAATCCCGCATTATAGACCAATGTCATTGCAAATCTTGTGTTATGGTAAGCTACCATCCACGTATGTCTTTCCTGACAAACCACTACACTATTTATGTAGATCGAGTTTTGTGATGTCCTTCAATGGTTTATGGCACGTGCCACCTTTCGAATATGTAAGGTCCATTACTATTGTTATACCATGTTAAGGGACATGTTTGCATTGGTCCCTCGAACTGTTCTAAATTTTCATGGAGTCAAGTTTGCATATACTAAATGACCATTATTAGGTTTCTTGGGTACGTGTGTGCCTTATTGGCGGAAATTGTTGTATGAATTGATTGTGTGAAATTGTTATAGGTAGTTGTGGAATGAATTGATGTGCATTGTTTGTTTGTAAAAAAAATTACTTGTATAATTCTATTTTATCTTGGAAAGTGCAAAGTTCTGTTTTATATTCAAGTTTGTTTTCGTAAGCTTATCCTTGCATGTATATTTGTATGTATGTGACTGTGGTGATTATGAGTGTGGAGTAAAGCAGATGACTTGGAGGTGCATCCACTTTTAGTTTCTAGATATAGATCCTTTGTATTGGAAACCCCATCAACTAAGAAAAACTCTGCCCAATGATCTTGAAGACTTTTATTTGGTTTTAATGTTATTTTGGGTGTTGTTTTAGTTATGACCAGCATTAGGGAATTGTGAGTTTTAAAAGGATATTATTTTACTGTTTTGAAATATATGTTTATTTATATAATGAAGTGACTTTTCAGTAGTATCATGTATTTCTCATATATAGAATTTTACGATGAGATTTTGTATACAAATGAATTTATTATTTATCATGTAATAAAGTTATATACTGGTTGATGTTTATATTCTCTCTCTATATATATACATACACATATTTTCATAAACAAATTAATTAAGAGATTTTATTAAAATTTAAATAAATTTTGATAACTTTGTAAAAGTCATGTAGCAACAGTAGGTTATTACACAAACAGTGTCATCATCCTTTGGGAGTCCAGTTCAACGAAGGTTGTTACACAAACAGTGTCGTCATCCTTTGGGAGTCCACTTCAACTCATCAACCATTCATCTTGGACACACCATTGAGACAAATCAATTTTTTTAATATATTATTATATCATATATATAAACTTGATAAACATATAACATTAAACATGTGCAAGATTGTTAGTGTTCTATATTAAAATATATTCACATACTTCGACTGCAATGTGTGCATGACATGAGAGTTGCTACCTAAACATTCTCCCATTGCAATTTCACACAGGAAACAAAACAATAAATGTGAGCAATATTTGTTAGGAAGTAGTTAATCAGAGAGGTACATTATAACTCAACAATCCTACTAGTAGTGAGAGAAAGACAGAGAGATTAATTTTTGGTATTAGCAAAGAGAATCTCCATTCATTTTTTGCTCATTTCTGTGTACACTTTTATCGTTTCTCTCCCAAAATTAGATCCGCTTTACTCCACGCTCCATAACAAAGATCGTCTACCCTCCCTTTTCCTTTTCTTTTTCACCCCTTTTCTTTCTTTTGCTGGTGGGGGCACCTCATTTTGTTTTTTTTCTTCATAATCACTTAAAAAAGCTCCTTTCTTTGCTTGGCCTCTCTAATTCCATTCTTAAATTATGCAATTATTGTCACCATTTCTTTCACCTCATTGCTTGAGCAAAAGAGAAACCCCCTTTGCTGTTGCATTTTCATTTCCTAGGCATAGTAATTGTAAGGAAGCTCTTTCTTGTTTTGCTTTTTGGGGATTTGATTTGGGTTTGTTGTACATTCATTGATTGTTGGAGTTTGTTCATTGTTCAGAGTTGGGAAGAGAAGGAGCAAAAGGTTATGGCAGGAGGAGGAGCTCCAGCACCGAAAGCAGATGAGCCACAACCTCATCCACCAAAGGATCAGCTACCTAATATTTCTTACTGCATTACTAGTCCTCCTCCATGGCGTGAGTGTTCACATTATTTAGATTCAAAAGTGGGTTTTCTATAAAATGAATGTTAATGGTGTTATTGAAAATAAAATGGTTCCTTTTCAGTCCCTAGGTTGTGGATTTTTTTTATGAAAGAAATTAGTCATTTTTAAGGTGGTTGAAAAACAAAGAAAAAAATTGCCTTTTTTGCTTTGGGGGTTTGAGTCTAGTTTTGTACTTTACCAGTGGCAATCTTGGCTTCTTTTTACTCTTACTATTGATGGAGCCAATTTGAAGTGTTGTTACCAATTTATTTGAAATGATTTTAATTATATATATATAGACCAATGTCCTTTTCTGTTATTTTACTACTACTAAATTTGCCCCACACTTTTTTAATATTTTAATAGCTTTGAAAAAAAAACTATATTATTCATATTATTGGATTTTGGGGCGTTTCACAGTCAAGATTGAGCAATGTTAATGGATTTAAAGTAAGTGAAATATTTGGCAGACATTAATGACATATTATTTGATAATTTGTGGTTTATGTTTAAAATTTTAAGAATCTCCCTACCTCTCCTTTTAGTTGAGATTTACTTTGCTTTTGTTTTTCTTCCTTGTTTTGACGAGAATTTTGGGGACATTCTGATGCAGCTGAGGCCATACTTCTTGGTTTTCAACATTTTCTTGTGATGCTCGGCACAACTGTGCTCATTCCCACTGCTCTTGTTCCCCAGATGGGGGGTGGCAATGTAAGAAGCTACGGATTAAATATACTTAAAGCAACAATTTTTAAATAGCTTTATATGGAATATTATGAAAATCTAACCATATGATTGAAGATGCTTTTTTCTCCTAGCCAAAAATTATATATAGAAAAATGACATTTCAATTTTTGCAGGAGGAGAAGGCAAGAGTTATCGAAACACTGCTTTTTGTAGCAGGTATTAACACATTGCTGCAAACACTGTTTGGAACTCGACTGCCTGCAGTAGTTGGAGGGTCTTACACCTTTGTTCCAACCACAATCTCAATTATCCTTGCTGGCCGATTCAGTGGTGAACCAGATCCTATAGAGGTCTTATGATAAGAACAAATCTAATACTAAATGATGCATGATTGATATGCTTGCTATACATGGCTACCATATATATAATCATATTGTATATCCACTTTTTATGTGCTTAATTACATCGGAAATAGAATAGTGTGAATTTGATTCAAGAACCACCATAAAACATTAGATTTTGTGCTTATTTCTGTTTTTGGCTTTATTTTTTATTATCTAATCAGAAATTCAAAAGGATAATGAGGGCAATCCAGGGTGCTCTTATTGTTGCTTCAACTCTTCAAATAGTACTGGGCTTCAGTGGTCTTTGGCGTAATGTTGCAAGGTTGGCCAAATTTCTTACTTAGTGGATGCATCATGCCTTTTCTGTCTTTACATGTCTTGACAATGTCTAAACTAAAGTGTAAGCTATATTTAAAGAATAGACTTATATATGTATTTAGTCTCTTAAATTTTGACCAATTTTGTTTTTTGTCCTCCAAATTTGAAATTGCTTTTTTAATCCTTATATTTCAAAATAGTTGTTTTTAGCCTCTTGCCTTGTGTGGCAAAGAGTCCAAGTTATTATTTGTCATAGTTGAAAATCGAAGAACATTATTAACCTTATAGTTTCTCTTCCAATGTTTTTCGATTTTTACTATACACGTGACAAATGATGAATTGTACTCTATTTATTACATAAGGTGAGGGACTAAAATTAATTATTTTAAAAAATGTGGGAACTAAAAAAAATTATATTTAGAGGATGAAAAATATAATTGGCCCAAATTTGAGAGACCAAAAACATATTTAAGCCTTAAGAATTATCTTTGCTATGCATGCTTGTTTGCATGGTTCCACCAAGTTAAATTGATCTTTGAAGTGGATGGATGTTATAGCCTAAGTGATTTATTCATTTGGATTTGGATTAACTTGCACAAAAGCCAAAAAGAATTGAATAATCTTGTGATTGGGTATAATGTTCCGTTTGATGTAAGTTCAATTGTTTCTTCAGGTTCTTAAGTCCACTTTCGGCCGTTCCTTTGGTATCACTTGTTGGTTTTGGGCTATATGAATTAGGGTTCCTGGGGTAAAGCCTTTTGCTACTTATTTACAAGTTTACAATGCTCAGTGTTTAAGAATTGATTAAAGTTTCAATATTGATTCCTGTCTTTGGTTTAGGTTGCTAAATGTGTGGAGATTGGACTGCCTGAGCTTGTATTGCTAGTATTTGTTTCACAGGTAGAGACAGAGTTGCATATACAGTGTCTTCTAAATTTCTAAATCTCAGCACTACAATCCTAGTTGATTTTGTTCTCTTGGTTTTTTTACTCTTTTAGTTTTCTAGCATGATGGTTTCTATATATGAGTTTGTTAACTGGTTAGTGGTTGTCATGCAGTATGTGCCCCATGTGCTACATGCAGGGAAACATATCTTCGACCGTTTTGCTGTTATATTTACAATTGTAATTGTGTGGATTTATGCTCATCTACTTACTGTTGGAGGGGCCTATAATGATGCTGCACCTAAAACTCAGATATCATGTCGCACCGATCGTTCTGGACTTATAGATGCTGCTCCTTGGTTAGTTGTGATTTAATTGAATTTTAACTCCTAATGGCATTTTTTTCCTGTGGCAATTGTGTTGATATTTCTCAAGTCAGATTCAATTGGATCCTTGAGATATATTTTTTTTAATTGGTGAGAGTCTACTACCTAGGTTTAGCTTTGTAATTTGAAACTTATCGAGAAGAGTTTGTCATGGATTGAGTTTGCAGGATAAGAATTCCATATCCTTTTCAATGGGGAGCACCTTCATTTGATGCAGGTGAAGCCTTTGCCATGATGATGGCAGCTTTTGTTGCTCTTGTAGAGGTAATTTCGTCTTCTTTATTAACAATTCCTTTTTATTTATTAAGTTGTTTTCTTTCTTGTGCAACAATTATCCAGTTATATTCTATATTCACCATTTTCTCTGGGTCTCCTGTGAATTTTATCAAAGCATTACAACTACACATTCTATATTCATCATTTTCTTTCGTTATATCTTACATCATATATCCTTTTGTTCAAATTACATCTTCAAGTGATATATAGCCATTGATTATGCTAAAGTTCAACCAACACATATTAGTCTCACCATATGTGCACGGTGACATTCTTGGGATTATCTGGCTTGTATACTTGCGTATTGGCTCAGTATTAGTGTTATGCAGTTGCTAATTTGCATACTTGAATTAGATTATTTCTAACCCTCGCTTGTTTCATTTGTTACAAACAGTCCAGTGGAGCTTTCATTGCTGTATATAGGTATGCAAGTGCAACACCATTGCCGCCATCTATTCTCAGTCGGGGTATTGGTTGGCAGGTACGAAAATGGCTAGTACTTTATCCGTGAAAAAGAAGTGCATTTATAGACAATAATAGTGGTAAAAGGTCATAATTGATTATAATGATTTTCTTACCAAGCAACTAAGTAGAACTCTCAAGTATAATTCCTTGTGCATCTTATTTATGCTTTCAGGGAGTTGGCATTTTGTTATCAGGATTGTTTGGAACAGTCAATGGATCGTCTGTGTCCGTGTAAGATTGAAATTGTGTTTGCATTCTCTTTTACCTTACATTACTTAAACACAACTTCCTTGTTGATGAAAAGAACTTTTGTTGGTTTTCCCTACAGAGAAAATGCAGGTCTTTTGGCTGTGACACGTGTTGGAAGTAGAAGAGTGGTGCAAATATCGGCTGGATTTATGATTTTCTTTTCAATTCTTGGTGAGTTGATGAAACATGATGTTTGTAATTTGAATATCTACTTTGCCTTATCTTAATAATTTTCTTCCTTTTTAACATTGGCTAATTTTTATTTTACTATGCAGGAAAATTTGGAGCAGTTTTTGCTTCCATCCCATCTCCCATTATTGCTGCTTTGTACTGCTTGTTCTTTGCTTATGTTGGTATGTTTGATTCTTTAAAATATCCTCGTACATATGTATTTATACTTTGATTTATTATGATACCTACAAAAAGCACCATGTAATGTTCCCCTTTTGCTCATCGTTTGTAGGTGCGGGTGGTATTAGTTTTCTTCAGTTCTGCAACCTTAACAGTTTTAGAACAAAGTTCATTTTAGGCTTTTCAATCTTCTTGGGCTTGTCTGTGCCACAGTACTTCAATGAGTACACAGCAATTAATGGTTTTGGTCCAGTTCACACAAGCGCAAGATGGGTATGCATAAGATGAATAAAATTGAGTTTAATTTCTATGCACCATCGAATTTTATACTGTCAATCAATAAAAAAATTACTATTAGTATGACTTTTGAAATAGTTATGGTAAAAGTTAATAAATTTATCTATATAGTAATTTTTATTAAATGATTAAATGACAGTATAAAATCTTTTTTATCATATAAAAACTATGATTTGTTCTTACCCTTTGTTTACTTTACTAACAATCACATTTTTATGTACATGGAAGTTCAATGATATAATCAACGTGCCATTCCAATCAAAACCATTTGTTGCGGGTGTTGTGGCATATTTTCTAGACAACACTTTATTTAAGAGAGACGCTTCTACTAGGAAGGACAGAGGAAAACATTGGTGGGACAAGTACAAGTCCTTCAAGGGTGACACAAGAAGTGAGGAGTTCTATTCATTGCCTTTCAATCTAAACAAGTACTTCCCCTCTGTTTAATTGTGCACAAGAGCTTAAAGATTATAAGGTGGTTGGTTTCATCTTCACCACGTTTTAGATCTAATATTTAATTTAATCTTGTTACACGTCATAGCTTTATGAATAGTCCATCATATTATAGCATTTTGTAATACATTGTTGCTGTTGTTGCTGTAAATCTGATCAAGAAAGTGGATTGACGTGGCAAATGTGCATGGTTGATTTATCGTCCCTTTGATTTTTGTCATGTTCACTTTTGAATCTTTTTTGCCCCCTCCATGCATTGCATTTTGGGCTCTATTATCTATTGAACTATGTTGTACTAATTAATCTAGGCATAAACTCGCACAATATGGATAGATAAACAAAATTGTTTTAGCTTTTATTTAATTAAAAAAATAGGTAATTTTGTGTGTTAATTTCAAAGTTTAGAGTAGTCCATTAGATCATATATTAAAATTTAAAAAGGTGCTTGTAAAATTGCCAATTGTTATGGGTTGTGTTAACTAAAAATATAGTAAAGTTTAGGTCCAGTTTACCGATTGACATGTGCCCAATTTATGTTTTACTAAGTATATTTTGCTATTAAATATTAGTATTGAAAGAAATTATGATTTTGTTTAGGAATAAAATTGATAAAGATAGATAAGAAGGAAATGATTTTAAGTGGTATAAAAACATGAAAAATAATCTATTGATATCATTGTCATAATCATGTTAGAATATAGAAGGTATATACAATGGTTATGATGTGTTATAATATGGTTATAACTTAAAAAATAAAGGCTAATAGGAGATTCTGAAAGTATATATTAGATTTATGTTCTTCTACATAGATTACGTAATATCCTACCTCTGCTCTTATCATATTGGTGTCACAGGCCCATAGCTACTTAGTGCTAACAATGAATTAAGATGATAATCTTATCAATAGTTATACTTGTGTCAAGGTTTGAGAGTTTCATTTCCCAGTCAAAAACTATAATATCGACACTTTGGTAATTTTGTCATGAACTAGTGACATTTTAATAGCTAGAAATTGTTGTCTTAAGAATGAGCATTGTTCTAGTTAGTATAATAGTTTATAATTTATATTATTTGAAAACAATTCTTACCACTATTAGATTTATATAAAATATTGATGGAAAATGGAATTTACTAGAGATTATGGTAAAATTTAGAAAAGAGAGCTCTAATTACAATATGGAAATGCAAAAATAATGTTGAAGAAGAAAGAAAATATCATAAAAGGTAATCACAAGTTGGTGGATCAATGGGTACAAGTTGTTTAAATTTAACTAATAATTTTGAGTTTAATTTTTGAGGGCGAAGTTGTATTAAATAATTAAAAAGAGTTTTATTATCTATAATAGTTTTATTTAATTTAAACTAATTTTTTTTTTTATAAAAATACATGTGATATATAAAAAAAACATATATTCTCTCCCAAAACTATCCAAATCATTGCCTAGATTCTTTCTTATCTTCCTCTCTTTTATCCTCGTCTCTAATCGTTTCCCCTTCATTTTTATCCTCCTTGCAATGTAAGCAAGGTTGTTACAACTAAAATCCTTCTTCTACCTTGTATATTTCTCACATGATCTAGTATATGAACGCTTAACAATACTTCCCTCTAAAGGACCTTGTCCTCCAGGTGGAGGTTGAAATAACTATCTCTGGGGTCCCATTGTTTAAAGCATATTGACTAAGCTATGGTTGAAGTTGAATGATTATATATCATTTTTAGTGCTCAGTTTTTATGAACATTTTTGGTCGTGGAAGGAGGTCCTTCACATTCACCCTTCCCTTTTGTTGGCCCACTAATCTTGATTCATGCAATTGTTTTCAACAACTTATTATGCTACCAAGTTTTGGGCCATGGCTCAACAATAACTTGCCAAGTTATCTTAATGGGTTGGGCAGAGCTATCAAACTAACAGTAATTTTAATTCACTTTTGGGGCTCTATTTTGAAGCTTGAACACGCTAAAAAAAATGGGGATGAAGTTTGGTTCAGTTGGGGATTCTCCAAATAGTTGCAACATGTATGCAGGAGAAAATTTTTGCCAGAAAAGAATCTAATCATGCTTGTAACTATTTGGCCCATTGTTCAAACTTAATTCTTGTCCAGATATTTTTGTTTCTTGCTTAATTAATACTACTGATGGAATGCATTGGCTTTTGATATTTACACCTTTTTTTTTTAATATTTTAGTATTTTATTTTATTTTTTAAAATATCTTTAGTAAATGTTTGAGAGAATCATTCTTGCATACCTAGCGTGATATGTCACATACAATAACTATCATGTTAAATTTGTGACACTCTTCACCCACGATACTAATAAGTACTAAATACAATAAACTTAAAACAATTTAAATTTGAAAACATATATTGACCGACAAAGAATTCACAAAATCTGGTAATTGAAAACAATCATACAACCCTAATGATAATTTAAAACCAATTTCTAATGTCATAGAATATAAATTAAACTACGTAATCGTAAAGTAATAACAAAAAGTGACATGATGTCACATGTTTCATCAGAGCATAAACTCAAAAATAAAAGAAAAAGAACAATAAATGAGGAGTCACATCTTAATCCTCATATTCTTGTCCAACGTTACCTACAAAATGACATTCAACCCAAATACGGACAACACACAATAAAAGAGGAGAAATGTACCTCACTTAAGTTCGTGGTATGAACACAACGTAATGTTTATTTTGACTAACATGTTGTCATTTGCATGACATGAATAATCATATTGACTGAGCATTAAATCAATTGGTAATTAACGGGGTTAAGTCTACTAAATGGAACTAATCCTCCAAACTCTGAACAACTCATGCTTGAATATCTGCTGAGAAAAATTTCAATAACTAATATTAAACTATCAATATTGCTTCTAAGAAAATATACCTAAAAAATGGTACTAATATAGTTTTAAATGATTGTTATATATTAATTTGGTGGATTGACACAATAACTTAAGCAGCAATACGTTTTACATGAAAACTTATGAATGAAAAAAAAAGAAACATTTGATGTTCATTGACATTCAAGTAATTACGGTTAACAAAAATATAATTTTAAACAAATTATTTCATAAATAATATAAAGTAACTTGAATGTAATGTAAACATAAATGATATCTTTTAGTTGAGAGATAGAAACTACTTTTATATATATATATATATATATAGGCATCTATTTAAAGAGTTGAATATTTATGTTTTTTAAACTAAGGTTATTTTATATCCACGAACTCGAATATCAATTTCTAATTACATATTTACAAAATAAAAATTTCTTTTAATCATACGGAACTTATTAATTACGATAAGCGTAAAGATATTTAATCTAATAGAAATAAGATTAGTGGCAAACATGACCTAAGAGAGATAGAAGAATAAAGGTGGGGCATGATGAGATTTGAGTGACGGGAAATCTGATACGATTCTCGCTTCACCGATTCATCTAATCTCCATATTATTTATTCTCAGTTTAACAATCCACCATGAAACTGATCATGCTCCATAACCATCATATTATTATTACCTTTCTCCGTGATGAATCCAATTGAGATTTTTCTTAAAAAAATTAAAGATTTTTTTTTTCTATAAATTATACAAATAAAGACAAACTCATTCATTTAATTTTCAACATGTTATATTTTTAACTTATTAAAATTCAAAAATAATCAGCGGTTTAATTATACCAGAATAACACCGAAAGGACAACGTTGAATAATTGATAAGATGTTTCTATATCCACCATTATAATAAGCAAGTTAGATTATTATAACTCGTTTTGAAAAAAAAAAAATCTCTTTCTAATCTAATCCAACTCTAACGTGAAATGAGTCGAGTTAGGAATTATAATTATTGTAATGATTCTACTTCCTAGTGTAAGAGATAATTAAAATGAAGTGAATATTAATTTAGATAATCTTAAAACAACCACTACTATCAAGCATCTTTTTAGTGTTGTTAATTGTTTGATCAAAATCCCACCTTAATAATAAAAAATAAAATAAAATAAAATAGTATGTTAAATTAAGTGAATTTCTTGAAAATTTAAGCGAGTGTCAGATTTTTTATCAACTTGGAAAGAGTTCAATGAAAAATATACAAGAGATGTGACCATGTACTTAATATCTTGAGATTTTGGATGAAAATGTAATGTTTGGTTTTATTTTTTTTATAGTCCTAATCATTAGCTTTGCCTAATCTTTCTAGGTGTTTCCTAACTTAAACTTTTATTAAATGATATTAGAATCGGGTTAGTCTTGATGAGGGAGTGGGCCGGGAGTATATAGAGGCCTTGTATGAAATATCTTTTAGATAGTAAGGTTGGATAAATAGTCTATCCTGTTAGTGATAGACATTACAAAAGAGACCTAGAAATTGTTGGAAATTAAGTGTGAGTAATTAATTTTACTTTGATCAGGAAATAGCTCAATGAAGAATATGTGAGAGGTGTGACCTATATAGACAAATGCTTAATGAAAAATATATAAAAGATGTGATCTGTATTACATTAATTTATACTCAATTATATTTTTAAATATTATATCAATGACATAAATAATGCAAGTGACTTTTTTTTATTTCTTTTAATTTTTTTTGATTGTTTTATTTATGCCTTAAATAGTTGGATGATGAAGACTATTAAGAGTACACAAATTGTAAATACATATTTATAATAAAAAAATATCAATCATATTATAAGCAATATGATTTAGAAAATTGGACAAAAAATTTAGTAATAAACAATTCTATCTTCTAAATCTAATATAAAACAAAATTTAATCAAGAGCAAACCTTCACACCTAAAATTTTATTAGGTTGGGAAGTTATATAAGGTCTATTAAAAGACCATTAAACCACTCAACTTGCATCTCATAAAGTTTGTTATACTTAACACATAAACACATAAGATCTTTATTGCTTGTTGATGTCATGCAAACTTAAGATTCTAAAATATTTCTGGTTAGAAACTTATACACCTTACAAGATTTATCTCATAGTCATCAAATATTCTAGTGGTGACTCACCCACATTCAACTATTGGCTCATCTCATCCTATTCCTATAAGTAGGTCACATGTAGAAGCATTAGGGAAGCACATTTTTCCATATACCATTACTCACTAATTAGGGAATCAAATTGCTTTTGTAGGATGATGGACCATCTTTGGTTAATCATTTTGGGGGTTATATGTGAGAAATGTTAAACTTATTCCCACCAATGTCACCATGGTTACTATTCTTGATGATCAAGTTGTCGACTGTGTTCACACAAGAATCTAGGTTTTATGGAACCTTCAATATATAAAAATCTCTACATTAATAATGCATGCAAATAAAACTTTATATATATAGGAAGCATATTAAGTAAGTAAAGTGTTTATATGAAAATGTGATATTAGTAAATATGGACCATATAACTATATATGTAAAATTTATATTTTATTACACTACTTTTTTTAACATATAACATGTTATTTAAAATATAAATAACTATTATATTATATATTTATGAATGTCTAAATGATCTAAATTTTGGTATACATGATGATTAGAATAACAATAATTTTTGTATAAAATTATTAAAGACGTTGTTTTGTTAAATTTAGTGTTTATTTTAATTTTGTTTGAGTTTCTCTTTTCTTTAAAAAGAAAGATTAGGTCAAGCACATTATTTAAAAAGTCTTTAAAATTAAGAAGTTTAATTTTTATAAAAGAAAAAAAAAATAACTTCTTAAAATAAAAGTTGGATAAAGGAGTTTATTAAAAAAAGTTAGGTCAAATATAACTCATTTTTGGTAAAATAAAAATTTAGGTAAATTGAGTTGAGTTCTAAAAACTTATCAAGGTCATGATCTTTTAAATTTGACGAACATTTACGAAAATACTTATAAATTATTTATTAATAAATTTCTCACATCAAGGACTCAATAACTTATCCTCGTTTAGTGAAAGCAGTAGGTTATAAAAAGATGAGTCTAAAAAAGGTATCCACCACTTCATCTCTAATCTCTTGACTCTCATCCGTACTATTTTGAACCTTAAAATTTTTGCATGTGCGGAGCATAGAAGACCACCACTATATTGAAGCTTTAACTCAATCCCTCAGAGTCCTCCACGGAAGGTCCATTAAACTCCTACATGTGCTCAACAATTTCAAAGGAGTATTGTAAATGTGTAAGATAAGATAAAATGGAACTTTTTGTAAAAAAAACACAACAACTAAAAAAATTGCCGATAATGGTATAGATTCAGACTAAATTGTAACAAAAAACTTATAACTTATTATTATTATTACTATATTAAAACAAAAAGTTTTGTCTGGTAAAAATATTGAGCTCGATATTATATAACGTGAGATAGCTGCACTCCTCTATACTTTACACCGAGTTTTGTCTGGTTAGAAAGATTTTGAAAGTGTATATTTTTTTTTATAGAACATATTTTAAAAATAATTAAGAAAAAGTTCTTTTGAAATACAAAAAAGAACCACTAAAAAATATTTAATTACTGCACAATTGAGTTAACAATATATAGTTTTATATAAGATTAAGGGATAAAATTTACTTAAGAATTGGAGTTAAAATTGTGCAAGAATGTATTAACATAGATTAGAAATAGAAGAAGGTAGCAAGCCCGAATAAAAAATAGTGTGAATTGAATGAATAGAGCATATTCTTAGGAAGGTGGGTAACACGAGACAAGTAGGGAGAATAAGGTGAATATGTGTGGGCCTTAAAAAGGGGAAAAGGGGGCATTGGACCACAATTGCATGCTGTTTCAATTGTAATCTTAAAAAGCCCAACAATGAGACACCCACTCATTACCTGTCGGTGACGGCGGTGATCACATACGCAGCATGGCCCCACAACAGAACAACCTCATTCGCGTTTTCAATGAATAATAAAAGTTACAATCACCACCCACCACCATGCATAAAGCATAATCTTTCTTTCATTTCCCACGCTCGCATCTCATTTCACTCCACATGTTCTTTACTGTTTTATCTATATATTTAGTTTACACATATTGCATAATACATGTATTTAGTTTATATAGAATCTAGGATCGTTTTTTCGTCTTGGCTTTATAGTATGCTACTATCTAAATTAGCATGATCGCACGTGAGAAAATTCTATTGGAGAGACAGTATCTACTTCAATGATTTTTATGTCTAAAAAAAATTAGTCTTTAACTTTCAATTAGAGAATATAATTAATGTAAAAAAAAAATTCCCAAAAAATTCATCTAATGCTTCTCCCTAATTGGGTTAAAGCAAGGGCGAAGCTAAAAAAATTAGCATGGGTAGTTAAATATCTACAGATAGTTAGATCTTTGAGTATATTGATTAAGGTTTGATTTTTTTTTATAGTATGTATGAAAAAAAATTGTTCAAAGAGAAAAAATTAGGGTTAAATTTATTTCATATTCTTTAAGATTTTGTCAAAATTAATTTGTCTCCATATTTTGAAAATAATATTTTTGGTTCTTTTAATTTTGAAATGTAGTAAATTTGATGTTAACTCTGTACTCCATTTTGACTTGACTAAAAACAAACTCTCATTTAAAAATATAAAAACTAAAACTATTATTTTTAAAATAAAAACTAAAATTAATTTCGACCAAATCTCGAAAGAGTTAAAACATACTTTATCCTAAAATTTACATAAGTGATTTTGAAGGCTTTATATTTGATTATTGACTTAGAAAACACCTCTAGGTAATGTTTGGTTTTGAGTATCTATGAATTTTAACTAAATTACTTTCCTAAGAATCTTATTCGTAGATTTCTAGTAATTTTTATAAAATATGTTTAGTAGTTATTTATCTTTCTTAAAAGTAGTATTTATAATTAATTATTATGGGGAAGTTTTATTTTTATCTATGAAAACAGAAAAGTTTGGTTTTTACTAGTTCACAAATTAATATTTCTAAAAATATTTTATATTAAAAATATATTTTTATCCTCACAAGAAATTTAATCCTCATATGTTATTTTGGCTATGTTTAGTATGCTAGTTAAAAAGTTAGGTAAAAGTTGAAAAATTAGTTCAAAGTTAGAATGCTAGTTAATAGTAAAAAGTAGTTAATAACGTAAAACTGTTAAAGTTAATTTGTTGAATTATAAGTATCTAATAAAATTATTTATTGAAATAGTCGATAAATATAAAAAGACAAAAATAGTATATTTATACAATATTTTTTATATATTTTTATTTAATTATATATTAATTAGTGGAAAGTAAAATATCTTAAAATATAATATTAAAAATAATAGAATAAATAATATAAATAGTATAATATAAAAAATAGTAAAAAAATAAAAATAAACATATCATCTATCAATATCAAAATCTTGAAGTATAATATTGAAATAATAAAATAAATATTATATCTACCATTACCAAAAAATATATATATATATATATATATATATATATATATATATATATGATAAAATATTAGAAGTTAGAAGTTATTTAAAGTAACATCTAAGAAAATTATTATAACCTACTAAAAAAAATTGTATAACAAATATTATTAATAAAATCAAATAAACTTATTAACTAATAAAAAAAATTAAAATGACATGTCACATTTCTGAATTAAACACTACCTTAATATGCACAACAAAATTAAACACTACCTTAATATACACGACAAAGATTAACACCTAATCTATATAAATATCTTACAAATGTAAGAGCTACTGTCTATATGGTGTAAAATTCCTTTAAACCCTCTTACGGCCCTATTTTTTTCAATCCCTATATAAATTTACCTTTAATTAGACATTTTATTTATTTTTCATTATGCCGTTGATATATGAATATTGCTTATTTTCCCATTTGACTCAGCATATCTAATATTAAATATAGCTTTAAAGTTTGATAGGACTAACCAATACCCAATAACACGATGGAAATACTTCAAAGTTTGATTGTAGTATATTTATTATTTAAATATTTTTAAATAATATTAAAATGTGTATATGAAACCAAGACATGTAATTAATTAATTAGAATTTATAAAAATTCTGGCTAAAATTTCAATTTAAAGTGTAAGCATTTTTACATTTTATACATATAGTTTAGATATTACTATTGTAATTTTATTTGAATATGTAATTTAAATTTGAGATGACTTGTTCAATTTTAATTGAGATTAGAAAAAGTGTACAAGTTTAGGTGCTGAATGGAATGTTAGTTTTTAAGGATAAATTAAACAGAGTTATTATAGGAAGAAGAGAGAAAAAAAAATACCATGCATCAATTTGGTCCTTCAAGCGTTTCTCTCTCCTAAAATATTGAATATTTATAATTTAGTTCTTCGTAACGTCAAAGATTGGTTTGAAGACTTTTTTATATTGAAATAACTATTTAGTATAATTTCTAATATTTAAAAATTATTTATATAATTTATTTATTTTAGAGATGATTTAGGGGAGAGAATAATACTTTAGGAACGAAATTGATAATTTTTTTTAAAAAAATGTATTTGAACGAAATTGTAAGTTGTTGATATTTTTTTTAGATTACATGCATTTTTGTGGAGACAATCATATTTAAATTGGATAAAATTATTATTGAATGAAATTTTTTTTCTTTCATTTAACACAATTTCATATTTAAAACTCGAATTCAAAATATTAGTGAAACTAAATAATTCGTATTAATTGATCCATGTGACTGTGGATTAAACACTCAGTATAATCACAAATCGAGAATTAGGGATTTGGAAACAAATGTTATTTTCAGATAAATAAATGTTGTGCTGGAAAAAAAATAGAAATATGAAAAAAGGTTAAGATTATTACATATCAACAGTACTGCATAAACAAATATTTAACGAACGGATAATTACAAAATTTTGAAACTATAAACATCTAATTAAAAAATTTTAAATTATAGGGACTTAATTAATTATTTAATGACATTACAGAGTAATTTAATTTAATTTAATCCTAGGTATTCTAGGGACGACAAAGTTGTTTGCACTTCAAGCTAAGATTCAACCGTTGCATTTGTTTGCCGATGGTAATTGGAATTAAGGTCTTTAGGGAGCTTACCTTTTTGTTTTTGAAGATGCATTGGGTAATTAGTTTATTCATGCAAGCAATTGCTAGATAGTAGATTTTGTACCCTTTAATGATGGTATACAAAGGGGGAGAATAATATATAGATTA
Organism: Mucuna pruriens; assembly: GCA_025330945.1. Classification (NCBI taxonomy): domain Eukaryota; kingdom Viridiplantae; phylum Streptophyta; class Magnoliopsida; order Fabales; family Fabaceae; genus Mucuna; species Mucuna pruriens. The sequence goes on from JAENHJ010000158.1 coordinate 1,623,907, forward strand.
ATGAATAAATGAAGATACATATATGAAGTTAGGAGCATAGCATATAGTCTCATGACATAAACATTACATTGAATTACATGGTCTTATTGTATATGATAAAACCAATTTTATGCTATTTTCTTTTTAGTTTTGCTCTATTACTTTATGGTTTTTGTTTGCTCTGATATAGTATCGTCTTTCTCTAATACTATCTATATCGTTTGTATGCCTAATGTTTTTGCATTGATAACTTAGTCATCTCTTACTTTAAGTACATATAAAGTGTAATATTTGAAGTATGTCATTACTTCTAATTAACACCTACTCTGATATGATTTATATATCTGTTAAAGCTTATATATACATAAAAGGTTTTGAATGATCTAATGAAAACCTTAATGCTCCATCTAATATATTAGAGTTATATATGTTCATATAGTTCTGATACATAAAAGTTAAAAATATTTTTCTATTTTGCAATTTTTTTTTTTACTTGTATTGTGTAAACAAAGCAACAACAGCTTTGAAAACCAGCAACGGAATATATATTCACCCTTTTGTTATCTTTAGAGTATATATATGCTTTGATATCGTCGTATAATATAAAAGCTTTAATATTGATAAATGTTATTCTTAAGGCAAAATCTTTGTTTATCAATTTATTGGTGGTTGGTCATTATAAAAAAAAAAAAAGAGATTATTGAGTCAAGGACTATCCAACCCTAAAGTTTTAAGAAATCAGAATTAATATAATAAATGTGTTATAATACTTTTATTTAAGTGCATAGGAAATATATATACCAGTTAACAAAAGTGGTGATGAGTACAAAAAGTCATATATTATCTTATAAGGCTTTTATCCTAAGATCACACAAGAGTATTGTCCCATAAGTATCATTCTAGGATTATCCTAAAAAATTTAAATTTTAGGAATGTTATTTGTTGGACCAATTAAATAGAGACAAAAAGCTGTAACATTAATAAATGTTATTCTTAGACAAAACCATTATTCATTAATTTATTGGTGGTTGGTCATACTAAAAACGAGAGATCATTGAGTTAAGTGTGAGACTCGCTTTTTGTCCAGAAGCGGAACAATCCCAAATGTTTGAAACAAGGGACCCACGGTTGACTCACAGTTGGCAAAGTGATAAGCTAGGTGGGAAGTCAACTATTCAAGGGAAACATGAAAGCTGAGAATGGGGGACAAAAGAAAATAAAGCAGGCGCAGAACGAATGTTCCTCTGGAAAAAGGAAAAAGGCAAGGAAGGGTTTAAGGAAGGAAGGGAAGCAGACGCAGAGCTTCAACATTGAGCAAAACGCCATGAGGCAAATGGTAAATACGTGGGAGAAAAGTTCATGACAAAAAACCCGCCCCTTACTAACCAAAGAGCGACAAGGGTTTGCTCTCAGACGACCGCGCTAGAAGCCATACCTTGACCTGTCGCTACCACAATTAATGAAAAGTGCTTTGAGGAGCCGAAGAAGCGTCGTTGCATTAAATGATCGTGAAAAAATCGTCATCGCATTAATGAGGGAAGATCGGCCAAAGATATCCAAGATGGAGACATGAGAGAGGGAAGACGCCAATAAAAGGGTTCGAGATGGAATGAAGAGGGGGGCGTCTAAGGAAGAGAGGAGAGAAGGCTAAGAAAAAACTTGAGAAAGAGAACAAGTAAGGAGAAAGAATAGCCTAGAGTCTCTACTCGGCGTGTCCGTTAGCTTAATATTACTCATCCTAAAGCTTTGCTAGATACCAGGTAAGTAATCCTGAAACCCATACCTTAGCATTTGGAACATCCATGATGGTCTTTTCTATCCTTTGAGACGAAGTTGACTTTCCAATGGAGGGCTTGCTTTCAGAAACCTCCGGAATGGGACCCTCTCGACCCCTTCTAGGTCAACATCCATACAATGTAGCCAGCTGGATGGCTATCGTCCAGTAGTTAACCGAAACACTATCGGCACCACGTCTGAGCCGAACCCGTCTCGGCTCAAGTTGTCCTAAACTAACCTTTCCCTACAAAACTACGTGGATTTTGATTTCTCCATAACGAGATACGTAGGCACAAGAGAAAAACCCTCTTGTCAAGTCTATTTCCCCCTCACGTTATCATTTGTCCATATTCCGGAAAGGGTTCCAAGTCATTTATTACCCTAAGGTTAGCCACAAAGATGAGAGTGTCACTAAGGTCATGCATTTAGGTAGGGTAACTATCATGTGATAGACGTGAGGGATGCAACGCACCCTTACGTAATTGGCTCCCGAATCTCATAATCTTTGATCCAGATCCAAGCCTTATCCATCTATCACGGTTTTCTGGCATTTATCCCTTAAAACGTCGATGACGACTTAAAACCCTCCATCACGAGGTTGCGAGTTGGTCGCGACATCAAGGAATATCCAACCTTATAGTTTTAATGATTAATAAACAATGCAACACAATAATATGTGTGCCATAAATGCTTTTATTTGAGTGCATAGAAAATACATATATCAACTAAAAAAATGTTGATAAGTACAAAAAAAATCATATATATGATCCTTTAAGTCTTTTATTGAACATTGTCCCATAAATATCATCTTAGGATCATCCTAAATAATTCAAATTTTAAGAATATCATTTGTTGAACCAATTAAGTAGAGCCATAAAAAAACAAGATAAGTTAAACTTCTAAAAATATCATCACATATAAAAAAAAAGTTTTACCTTATCTATATTTTTCCCATAACAAAAGGATTATAAAACATCTTTTGTAATCTAAAATTCAAGCCCTGCCAATTAATAATTTATTGAGCAGCATCAACATTCATATTAAAGTTGAAGTGCTTTAGGCAAATGTTTTCCCTTTTAACATCTATTAAGCATGAAGGCTATAAATAGTGAAGGATTTGAATGCAAATAAGAAATGAACTATTTTGAAAAATTGCATTCAATACTTTTTTTTTTTTTTGCGAAATCTCTTAGTCTCGTTGTACTTTAAATGTAGATACTTAGTTGAGAGATTGTAGCTGTCAGTCTTTACATTTACTTCTCTTGCTATAGTAGTTGCTAATTAGTATTAGCTTTCATTGAAAATACTTGCTGAACAAAGCCTAAAGAGGTTCATAACAGAATAATTGAATTAGGTGCCTAATAAAACAAATATAAATAAATAATATTTGAGTTGTGAGAAATTAAGATCCTTATAAATCAACTATTGTTAGTGAAAATTTTTGATAGGTAATCAAAGATTAAAAGTAGTATCGAATTGTAAAGGTTAACCAATATAAAATGTCTAATATAATCTCCTCCTTCTTCCTGATTTTTATTATCTTTGGAAGTAACCCAAGAAAAAGTTGTTTTGTAAAAAGTGAATTATTTGAAAAACAATTTTTTTTTGCCTAAAAAGGTTCTTTCGCATAATCAGATTCCTAAAATATGATATATCATATCTTCATAACTTCCGAAAACCTTCCCCGTTCTTCTGTTGTCTTTCAATAGTTTTTCAAAGCTTTGGATCTGTTTGAAAAAGTTTTCAACTCTCCTTCTTGCATTTTTGTTCTTGTCTTTTAAAAAAAGTTTCATGCATATTATATTATTGACTTGTCTTTCAATCACTAATATACAACCGCAAATAAACTCATTTGTTTTGCGGTAACGAATCTTAATATTTTAAATGAAATTAATTTCATATTGTTATCGAGTAAAATAATAATAATAAATAATATTTTAAGTAGGATTTGAATAAAAACTCAAAATCAAATATAAATTCTTATAAAAACTTATTTTATTCAAAATTTTAAATTATTCTTCCTTAGTTATTTTAATATGCCAAATAACGACATATATATATTTATATTATTTCAATGTACTGTATATATATGTTATGGGTTCCGATTCAGGCATGATGATGAAAGAACATGGACAGTAGTCTCTAAAGTCTAAACAGGAGTGATGAAATTCTCATGCAATCCAAGATTTGGCGATAATCATTGGCATTGGTGGTTGTGGTTGTCAAACATGGGATGCAACTCACGGCTGATTATAGCTATTTGACCACTAATGCACCATCCTTGTTCCCGAGTAAACGAGACCAAAAAGCAGTAACCAATTGATAATGTCCATATTATATGTTGGAAATCGTTCAAAGATTAAAATATGTACATAAAACAATAAACTTGTCATTGAAAAATCCGACTCAAATCAAAACCACCCTCATGTGTATTCCTTCACCCATCTTTTAAATTACGTGCAACAACCTTTGTTTGATGTCCCAATTAAAGAAATTATTATGGGATGTTTGTTTCAAGACGTAAAAATGTATTTTAAGGAATCGCATTCTTAATATATATCATGCTTATGAATATTGTCATCATGAATATGTTTGATTAGTATTTTAGAAAAGAATTAGAATTTATTTAATAAAAAATTTAAAAAATAAAAGAAGAAATGTAAAAGATTATAATAAAGTGAATATAGGTAATTATTAGTATAAAAAATAACGTACAGTGAAAAATCTAAAACTCTAAGCTGGTAGAGACAGTTAATTTAAAAAAAATAAAAATTAATAATAATGATTACATATGAAGATGAATAAAAAATTAGGGACGATAAATTCAAATATATAAAAACAAGAGGTTAAAATATAAAAATTTAAAATATTGGCTGTAATTTTCTTAAAATTAAAAATATATTTACATGCATTCATTCTAACGTAGGCCCATGACTATCCGTAGGAATATAATATATTTATATTTTATCATAAGAATGAAAAAAAAACATGAATATTTTATATTCAAAATTTTAAACTAAAGATAGGAATAAGATCTTTGCAAGTTAAAGTTTTAAGAAATAATTTTTATCTCTGGAAACAAACAGAAAAACCTATGTATTAGGAAATGAGCATATTAGATCTAACAAAAATCATAACATGGTGACGACACAATCATATAGAATATTATATTAAAGGAGATTATTACTGGAATTAAAGAGGTTATGTTAAAGGGTGCAGTGGCATGCACTGAGGCAGAAGATGATAACCGACAAGAGACATGGCTTAGGTAATTGAGTGGTCACATGCATGGCAATTACTTTGTGAATAGGAACATGTCATTTACCCAAACACGGTAGACCCAAGGGAATGTAACGTTTGAGACCTGCACATCACATCACCTAAGCTGCCTCGGTCCCACTGTGTTCCCTCATTACCTCATGCATCCAATCCCTGCTTGCCACGTGTACCCGCGTTGTATACCTTTCTAATTTTCTTCTCTTTCTTGGTCCAAATTGCCCCGCCCTCTTTTCAGTTACATTCCATTTGTATTTCCGCCTCTACCTACAATTCATATCATACTTGGATTAGTTGTTATTGTCCTCGCTGGTCAAACTATGTATTAATTCATAACCTATAATTTCATATTTCAGAATATTATATTATATCTTAAAAAAATCATAAGAATTCACTTAAAAACTTACCAATTTGTCAGTGTATTCAGATTGATTCGACTAACTAGTCTGATTACCAAAAACTAATTAGGTCATACTTATTCTATAATATTTCTGATCCAACAGTTGGATCACTTATATCACCGGTTTACGATTGGACATATTATTCTTTTTTACTTTCTGTAATTTTATTATAAAAATATATTTTTAGTTAGAGATGGATCGCATTCAACAATATATAAATATAAACTAAAGTATTAATTTTTATATGTAAATATTACTTGTACACTCAAAATTTTCTAGATCCATAACTATTTTTCGTCGATGATATTAAACTTCTTAAACAATCTCCAACGGTAAGTTCTCAGAATTAAGAACTTGTTATAAATTTCTATAATTAAATTAAGTTTACCTATGTGAGTGCCAAGTGTATAAAATATGTTCTTATATAAGAATTGAGTATTTAATATTAAAAAAATATTTTACTTGTCATAATAACTAATAAAAATAAATAAAGATGCGGGGTTTGAGAGTTAATTATTTTAAGTTCTTTAAGAATTTTATTATTGGAATAAAAAATTCTTAAATATTCCTATATAGTAGTGTAGGGTCCACTAAAATTAATAATGAATTCATGGATGAATTTTCCATTGGAGATGCTTTAGGTAACCAATAAAGTTACATTTTTTTATTAGAAATATAATATTTAATTTTATTAATTAATAACTAATGCTATAATTTTAATAATATATATTTATTTAATTTTTAACCGATTCTGTTTAGACCCTGAAAAGCAGGAAGTATCCATATATTTAAGTATTTAAGCATCCAAAAGAAAATATGAGGATAGGAGTTTGGTCGTGGTTGAAAAATTGTGAGTGAGTGGGTGCTATAAAGACTAGTAAGCGGTTCAACATTCCCATTCAGCTTTCTCTCATTGTCACTGCAAGAAAGGAGATGGGAAATTGCCAAGCCATCGATGCTGCAACGCTAGTGATACAGCACCCAAATGGAAAAGTAGACAAATTTTATGCACCCTTGAGTGCTACCCATGTTATGAAAACCAACCCTGGTCACTACGTTGCTCTTCTCATCTCCACCACATTGTGTCCAACCAATAACACTCACACCCCGGTTCGATTAACTCGTATCAAGCTTCTCAAGCCCACTGACACTCTTCTTCTTGGCCAAGTTTATAGACTCATCACAACTCAAGGTTTCTTAATTTCAAATACTCTTTATTATTATTTTTTTTTTATACAACAAAATTTAAACTTAATATTTTGTGTGTATTACTTCAACTCTTGAAAAAGTTTTTTTTATTTTATGTTTTTTTTTTGTTATTTCAAATATAAGCCTTTGATTAAAGTGCTTCTTGTTGGTTACTCTCAGAGGTCATGAAGGGTCTGAAGGAAAAGCAAAAGGCAAAGATGAGGCAAAGCGTGTCAGAGTCAGGTCACAAGCCAGATTTGGAGAAGGAGAAAGTAGCAAGAAATTCTGACATGGAGGACAGCAAGGTAAATAAATTTCAACCAATTTTTTATTTTATTTTAGTTTTATTATTTCCATTTCCAAGTAGTACATCATTTCAGCCAGAGATTTGTCAAATCTTATAGAACGGAAGTTAATGAGTGGTGCTTGATGTGTAGTCTCTCTGGTTATGCCAATAAACTTTTCAGCAAGAAACATTGTCTTTTATAAACAGTGAATTTTATTATTGGGGGTATTTGATAGGAGTTTGTAAATCTGTTCAAAATTGTTTTCGCTAACAAGGCTTGACTAGTTTTTTGGGAACTAGCAACTGACCCACTTCCCCATGAGCAAAACAAGTATTGTATTTCAAAATGCAAGCAATTACCCACTACAATATCCTGCTGGTGAAAATTTAAATAATTTGTACATGCCATAGGTTCAAATCTAATCCTTATTTTGTTGTATGCCAAAAGGAAAAATATTAACAACAAATCTTTTTAGCATATTGTTTTAAGTATATATATTGTTATAGATTAGAATTTAATAAAAAATTATAATTTGTAACTTCTCACAAAATTTTAATTAATAATAAAATATGTTAGAAAAGATATGTTATTAGCGTTATACTTATCCCAAAAATACAAGTGCAAGGAATAAAATTACTGGATTTTGATTGAGATTTATTGTATGGTAATATGGACTAGGTGATGGCAGGCATATAATTGTTACTTGTATTTGTTTTTTCAGGTAATGACCAAACCCGAAAGAGCTGGACCAAGGATAACAGCACCAACTAATAATGGTGGTGGTGCCACAGCTAAGACAAGATTTTGGCAACCCTCTTTACAAAGTATCTCGGAGTTTGCCAGCTGATCTGTGTTTTCAGTGTTACCCACATGTCGTGTGAGAAACAGAGGACCAACTCAGAAAAAAAATAAACAGCAAAAAAAAAAAAAAAAACTCCATGATTGCTTAGTCATGTGGAAATTATAAATATAGTACACCCAGAAAGAACAGAGATGATAAATTTCTCCTCTGGGTTGAGGCATAATTGTGTATAGTAAAGTTGACATATCCTATATCTGTTAGTGTAATTAGCTATTACTTCCCCATTGAAATCAACCTTCCTCATCACAAATTCTCTATTATTCTCTTACTGTGATTTCCCCCACATACATTTATTATGTATTGATAATTTTTAATATTAAATTAAAAAATATAAATTTATAACATTATTCATTAAAATATACTGGCATAAATTAGTCACACTGAAAAATATCGAATGGGGTCTGCATAGAGTATAAATCCAACCATGGTCATTAGTTTTTCAACTTTTATAATCATATTTATAAATTCTTGAGTATTGAGATCTTGTGCAGTTGAGAAAAATATATACGGCCACGGTGATCGCCTAATCTTAATCATTAATATTTTGGTACATAATCATTAATTTTAAGATCAATAGCATAATTTTACATTTTTTTTTCTTTAAGATGCATTCACAAGAATCATATCGCCAAAAATATTTAAATATTTTAATTTAATCACCAGAATATTTCTCTGTATATTTTTTTTGGTCTCCCATAATTTCTCCCCTAGCCTATTGGATCAATGACCAATCACCAACAAAATATTTCTCTGCATATAAATATGCATGCTAGCACATAAATTTTCTTTTATTTATAGTTTATCTTTAAATTTATTGATATGTAAGAATTAATTTTAAAATTTAATTGTAAAACTTTTAATAAATTATTCATGTTTGAAAACTAATTCGATCATACACATAAATTTATAGATAAACTAGAAATGCAGAACGATTCAATCACGAAGTTGCTATAATTTTATTTTTCATTTATTCAAACTAAGAACAAGTTGCCCACCATAGAATATAAAAGATGTAATTATAAATACTATGTGTTTTGTGCATCACATGTGTATTTTAAATTAGGTAAAATGTAAAATATATATTAACCAAAAATTAAAATTAAAATTAAAAGGAAAAATATTTTTAAAAAGTATAAAAAATATATGCATATGTGAATATAAGAATATAAATAATAAGTGTATGAAGTGATTTTTTTTTATCATCATATAATAATTCATAACAAAGAGTTTTCTCACGTGATACATTCTCATAAAAAAAATCCAAAAAACTAAAATTATAAAATATATATCATTACTTGAAAATAATTTAAATTTATATTTGAAAAAGATGTTAAAAAAACAAAACATTACTAAGAAATTTAATCATTTTCAAGAAATTAAATTCTAACTTAACATATAAGAACAAACTTTATTTGATCTTCTACATAGATACTACCTTCTAAAAATACCTGTGTCTGGTATTAATCGAAGAAATTTAAATATGAATAAAACAAATTAAGAAAATTAAAAATTTCTTTAATCGAAAAATAAAAAATATTAATTTGATAGACATGCATGTTTGATAAAATAAAGAAAATAGATGTAACTATATAAGAGGAAAAATATAAAAATATGTTATTTTAAGAATAATGAATCAAATAAATAATATAAAAATTACTCATAATGAAATATTTCTATTTTTTTTGTTGCATGTGATAAAAATAACTAAATGTGTGTTGGGAATCACAAATGTGAATTTTCACGTAAAAATGAATGTTACTAATTGTAACTTTTGAATTTCATGTCATAAACGTGATTTTTTAAACCGAGAACATGTTTCTAAATATTCTATAAAAAGATACGAAAAAAATATCTTGATATAAGGTCTAATATTTTTAAAATACTTGAAATTATAATAAAAAAAATTGGCTTGTGAATCGAATAATTGACAAATACTATGTCTTTTAATGTAGTTAAGAATTTGATATCTAATCTTACGTGTAGGTAAGAACATCTATAAAAGAAGTTTGTCCGTTTCATAATAAATTTAATATTTAAAGAAACTAGTATTTGATTTTTAATAGAAAATACACGGCAAGTTCAAAAAAAAAAAAAAATCGTGTCCACTTTTCTTTATCAAGAAATGGTTAGACATAAATTTTTTAAAGCATAAAAATCATCAATATATTATGTAACTTTTAATAATTATATATATATATATACAGTCAAAGCTTCTATTAATGTATTTAAAGAAGGCAATGAAAACAAACTTTGTTTGGTAAAAAGAAGTTGTGTCCTATGTGGAGTATGTATGACTTTAAACATCTATACACCCAAGGGATATCTTTTAATTTGTTGCACTACAAGTAGAAGATTTCTTTATATACCCAAAAATAAAAGTTAAAAGGACTTCTTCTCACTGTCCATTGCATCATTTCTTCCTCCACTCTTTCTTTCTTCTTTTTCTGTCTATAGCTAGTAAAGTAAAGAATCCCCTTTATTCTGCCTTTTTTGTTTTTTATTTCTAACTTCATGATCCATATTGTTCCAAGTCGTATAAACAAAGTTTTTTTTTTTTTTTAAAGTACACATTTTGGGAAGGGAAGATGAGGCTACTACTTTCCTAATTCACTATACTTATCTCATAATTATTGACAATGAAAATCAAAATTAATCCTTTCAAGCGAAAGCAAATAAACCGTGGCAAGTGATGTTAAAATTTCTTATCCTACTAACTGAGTGAATTCAGTGAAGAAAAAGAAAAATTAAATAAACCTTTTTTAATCACATAAATAGAAGAACAAATTACACTTTATTTTTATAAATTTACCTTTTTAAATAATCTCATTATTAGTTTTTGTTTCACTTAACTTTTTCTTAAACTTTGAATTGAATTGAAAACTTTTAATTAATTTTAATTAACATTAATTATGATTTATGCTTGTTACATATTAATTACCCTTTGTAGCTTATTGTTTCATTAACCTTTTTTTTTTCATTTGGTCCATCTTAAGCTATCTCTTAAAGTTATTATTCTTCCAGAGTAGAATTTGATAGGTAGAGTTTATATTTTATTTTATTTTCCATTCATGAAATCGTGTTTTTTAAGAATAAAATTTTATATGCTTAAAAAAAATCTTAAAATGTTAGAAAATTTTTCTTAGGAATATTTAAAATTTTTCCACCTCTATGAGAATCTTGAATCCCCACATTCTCCTATAGCATGCATGTTTTATTGGGAAATATGGTTTAATTTTTTTTTGGAAAACATTAATTTATTGAAAATAACTTTTACGTAATTCGTACTAAACATAGATATCTAAGATTCTCAAATTAAAATTCCGCGAAAATTAAAAGAATTACTCCTTCATGGCTTAATCTAGTTTAACGTTAGGATAAAATAATTAAAATTTAAATCGGTCATATTTAATTGAATTGGTAAACAACCTACATATTATAATGAAGATTTAATTGAATAATTGATTTGGTTTGGATCAAATAATTAATTAAATTAAAAATTAACTATTATATTTTTAAGTTTTATTCTCATATACTGTTATCTTCTTTTTTTATACTAACTTTTGAATTTACTACTACAAACTAAAATATTGTCATTTTTCAATAGGTTTAGACAACAATTAAATCAGCTCTAAGCATTGATATTAATTTTTAATTAATACATAATTTTTTTCTTAAAATTATAATTAGAGTTTTTATGAATGTACACTATCTGTATAAATTTTTTTTACATTTTTAACTAATAAAAAATTATGTTTGATATAATTTTTAGGAAAATTATTATTAAAATCAACAAAATTGTTATATATATTGATTTGTTATTAAGCGATAGTATATTATTCGTGCATATCATATTTTCTTTTTATAGCTAGTTTTTTTATTTGTCAAGAATATGACGAAGAAGTTGAATAATAAACATAACTAAAGACATTTAAAAATACTGGATAAGGACAAAATACTCAAAACCTTAGTAGACTTAGAAGAGAACTGGATAAGGTCAAAATAAATGAGAAAAAAAGGGACAAATTTTAGAAGAGGTCTAGATATTAAAGTCTAAAATATATTTTATGTATACGTTGAGACAATATATTAAATCATTATTAAAATTAGTATTTTTTCTGTGTGTCGTACTTGATAAATATTTTTTATATAATTAAAATTTATAATAAATAATTATTTTTAATATATAAGTTATATTATAATTAAAATTTATAATTAATAAATATATTTAAATATATAAATTATATTTTAGATCCAGAATGAAGAATATAAATTATGATGTAAAGATAATTTTAATTATAGACAATTTTTTTAGTAAATAACTACTTATATTCAATTTAGACATAGAGATAAAAGAAAATAAACCAAAATAAATATATATATCGTCAAAAATATTAAATATATAAATAAAGATAATAAATTGAGACGGTTGAGAGAGAAAAATTATTAATTATAATAATAGTATGTGAAATGTAAACTCTTAAAAAAAAGAAAAAATATTAAAAATATTTAATTGAAAGAAAAAAATATTAAAAAATCTAATTGAAAGAGTGAAAGACTTACTATTTAAATTAGGTATTAACTAAAAAAGTAACATTTTAAACTTAAATTAAAATTGAGAAAAACTAAACAATAAAAAAAATTAAGAATAGATATTTAAAAAACAATAAAATTACATGAAAAAATGAGATCATGTGTAATACATGTTAGTTACGAGTGTATAAATGAATTGAATAGAATCAAATACTTGAAATTCAAACAATTTATTAAATAAAAAAGTTAGAGAAATATTAGAAAGAAGTTCTTTAATATATTTTTAAATATACATTTTTATTGATTAAAATTTATTTAAAATTATAAAATTTTGTAGATTTCACGTCATATTTAATTTAATGAATCTTTCTTGTAGTTTATAATAAATTTTAATTGATAGGAGAGCGTGTACCACATAGAATATGTTATTCAGTGTTCTTATCTCACGTAAAAAAATTATTCAAATTTGATATATTTATTTAACCGAGTCAAAATTATCATTTGAGCTTAACTTGATTAAAGCACATAAAACTATTAATATTAAAACTACAAGTCACTTAAATAATTGAATTGAATTGAAATTTAAACTTACCATATATATTTATTTGGACAAATTAATTATAATAAAGTTTGTGGATAATTGGTGAATATGCAGCTAATATAATTATACCCTATATAGATAGGATAAGACAATTGCAACCAACTGAGTCCACTCGTGCACTTCCTACGCATGAAAGTTTGTTTCACTGCACGAGGAGACCCCAGATTGTATCAAAACAATGCATAGAATTCCCTCCATTTGCCCCACCAACCTTTCGCTTTTTTACTTTTTTTTTTCTCCCTCACTGCTTTGTCGTTGTTTAAAAATTCAACAACATCACGCAATTCGTCCTTTCTTTCCATCTCTTTTGTTTGTCTATATCCCTTCTTTTTCCTTAAACATGATGAACAATCATGCTAGATGCGAATAGATACATAATTGAGCTAAACATACTTTTTCTCTTTTCATATAATGCATGTGAAGAATGAATCCAAGCCCAGTCTCAAATTAATTTAATTAATAGTTTTAATTTTAAATTTTAAGTATACTGTGTTATATACTTAGAGTATATATGATTTAAAAAAAACAAAGAAATACATTTTTAGCCTGACTTACTACTTTCTTAATAAAATAACTTTTTCTTTATTTGAATGCAAGTTATAATATGGCGTACATGCTTTATATTTTCTCATAACTATTTTTATTCATGATATAACGTGAGGTTCGAATTAATCCAGCAAATATTTCGGGCTATGTATGATTTCTGTCTCTCATATTTTGTTTCATTCTCTTTATTGCATACTTTATCTTTTGTAAAAATGAGAGTGAGAAAAATGAAAAAGTCTTTCTTTTTGCAGTGTGTCTCTTTTTGCCTTTCTCCTTGGTTCCAAAGAGATTTCATGAAAGCAAATTCAGCAAACATAAATCAGACTGAAAAGTATAGAACCAGTGGATGAGACCAATCATTACAAGAGAGCACATTTCATATTTCACAAAAATGTAGAAACTAAATAGCCTTAAGTTGTCCTAGAATCTTTAATTTTGAGCTAAGTATCACCAGGCAAAGGTAACAAAGTCAACTTGCATGCCATATGAAATTCTTTCTCTTGATTGTATCAACTAATCAGGTAAATTTAGAAGGCAACTATAATGCTATCTATGTCTTAGGCACAATTTTCACAAGAAAGAGAAAATATAGCGTGTTTGCATTCCCGTTTTCAACGTGGTTTTTCATGTCTTCTGTGAAGCTATGTATTATAGCTTTCCTGTATTCAATAATTTGGACGTAATTTTTTTGCTTCGAAACGTGTGTCAAACATACTGAGAGATATTGCATACTAACTACCTTAAAAACTGCATGTGGATTCACAACAAGCATTAAATCAATATATGGTGTGTTTAGATATATGTCTAAATCCAAAAACATGGATAAAAAATGTGAAAATCTATAGCAATATAAAATAGTTTCTACCTTAACGTGAGAATTAAATATAGATTTCAGCTAATATAACCCACATCCAAACATGTTCTTGATGTGTTAGGAAACATTTACAAATGATGCTAAAGCGCGTCACAAGAGAAGCTACAAAGAGTAGTTTCTACCTTATCATTCAAACACATGGTTACTAGTGACTAGTGAGGCTCTATCTTTATTTAGTATAAGTTAATACTTCAACTAATCCTTGATAATTTCATGAATAGAGTTGCTCCTGATGTTTTTCTTCCTAGCTGTCAATTAAACTCAATTATGAAGAAATTCATTCTGCTGATACAAAGTGTAGAATTTCTTCAATGTAAAAAACCAAAATCAACAGGAAATTGACCAGATTTTATGACAGTAATGAGAAATACAAACTTCATAAAGCTTCAAAGCAAAATGCAGATGGGTCAGCCGTATGATTAAGCCAAACTAGCCACTAATTATTTCTCAATTATCAACCGCAAAATTTGTCTCAAAATTTTCACATACATAATAAACAGAGAGAACTGTGGATTGAAACAATGGCATTTGATGCCTGGAAAAAGAGTCACCACCTGAACTTGTATTGCCACTGTAACTTAAAAGTTGCATGCTATTACTCAGTTGTTGTGTTCTCAGTCACCCCTTCGTTATTTTCTTGCTTGTCAAGTTGGCTGAAGTTACCTTTCTGCTTGAACAACTGAGTATGATGGTGCCTACAATAAAGGCGATGTTCATGGGCCACATAATTTGATGGGCTAATGACACATCCTCCATGAGTGCACCTGAAACAAGCTTTATGGTAAGATGTTCCATCAACAGCTACCTGAAATAGAAGAGTGGATAGTGCCATTATTAATATAAGACATAATATGGTGCATAACACTAAAATTGTTTCTAAAGTTAACAAGAACTCATGGTCTAAAAGTAGCTCCCTCACTCCATGTCTCTTCCTCTTCTTTCTGTTGCACCAATGCAACCATGTAATGATAACAAAGACATGAATTGAGACTAAGTTGTTGTTGTGTGATACAAACTGGATCAGATTGTAGACAGATTACAGAAATAAACTTTATTGATAGAAAATCATGTCACACTCCAAGTTTTCAAGAGATCTTATTCTCTCCCAAAGACTTCCCAAATTCAAAGACAACTCTTCTCCTTCTCAACCTCCTTTTATTTATAAAATTCCTAACTAACTAATGGGTAACTAATCTATCATAGCTAACTGCTACCTACCTATTGTAACTAACTACTAATGAGGTTACTAACATCGTGCCTCCTTCTCCACCAACAGGAAAGTAAGGGGTTGACATTGCCATTTGCCAGTAAGTATACAGAAATTAAATGAACTTACTCCTTGCTGATTTTTTCCCATACTAAAAATAAGGTGACAGAGAGAAACAAGTCTGGGTTATCTATTCATTTTCTTGTATGATCAGATCACAGAACGAGTATCTTGTCCTCTAATTTCTGAACTGTAGTGGAAGAGGTTGCTTAAGCCAGTCTTCTATAGTTTACTCCAAGATAGATTTTTATTTAGTTGCTTAATTCCATTCTGTTAAAGAGTTTTATTTTGATATATGGCCCGTTTAAAGATTTTTAAACTGTAAAGCAATTAGAAATTACTCAAAATGTGGATTTTTTGACCAGTTTGCTAATGTCTACTCTTTTGTACTAATTCAATATTTGACTTCAGAAAACATTGAATACAGTAGGTGGCCAATGGCAAAGCTGAAGCATTGTTAAGTCAGATTTCCTATGGTTCTAAGCTATGATTTGCTTGATGGGCTCTCTATGTAGAGTATCAGTGGTTTAGTTTTTATTTTCATTTTTGCATTAGCCAAATTTAAGTCTAATTAAGTTCTTACACAGATTCTAGATCTAGATTTGAATAAGGAACGCGAATCTAATGATATTTGAGAGGGAGGCTAAGATATTATTTAGGTTAATAATGTTGAGCAAAGAAGTTAGATATCTTATGTCTTCACATGTATAAAGATCTAAATTTGATGAAAGTATACAGAATAAAGAGATTCTGGGACTTCTTAGTTTACTCTACATAATAATTCAGAAGTAACAGGACTTCGACAATAAAGATCACCTTCGCTTGATATGAAGAAAAATTTTATGAAAATAGTTATATACCTTTTCAATTGGGTACACTGTTTTCTTGCAAGCAACACATTTTTCCTGAGTTCCAGCAAACAAATTTGAAACCTTGCTATTGGTTTGGACCTGAAGAATTCCAGACAGAATTTACCATATAAGAATCAAACAGAAAGGAATAAAAGAACTTCATTTAAGAACACTAAATAAGAATTCTAAGAATGAGAAGGATTATTTTGTAGTAAATCAGATATGGAAAACCTGATCGGTGGATCTTTCAAGTCTAACAGTTCTTGGAATACCTACAACCGAAAAACATAAAAGGTAAGAGAAAACAAGAAGAAATAAACTTAGAAACAGGATGAACTGAATAATATATTAGAAATTGTAAGTGTTTATACATCAGAAACAACTAAATAACAACAATTCACCTTCAAAACTTTTGTCCAAGCTGCCAGTCTTCTTAAAGAGTTGATCAAAATGAGGCTTACAGTATAAAACACCCTCAAAGGAACAATAGTTACTCAACTGCAGGGTTGCATGAGGAGAAGAGGATTAAAGATATATCCAACAACTTGATCTTTGACAATTTCAAGCTTTAGGCTTCTAAGAAAAACAACCATCCGAATTCACATTATGTCCTATTTCATGTGACTAGATTACAGATTCTATTTCTCAGAACATCTAAATCATTGAGTCAAATGGACAAACAGGCATTGGTTTCTATTTCATATGACTCACAGAATCTAACATAAAAAAAAATGAACTAATCAAATGGACACTAGAAATGAATAACTGTAACTTAATGTGCATCCCATTTTCAAATATCACTGAATAAGACAGCATTTAGGTTAATGGCATGCTTTGCAGGTTCAAAGGTGAATTCATAAATTTCCATCGTGTAAGGACAACAGAATACCAAAGTATGCTCATTGGATCACGCCAAAAGGTGTCCAGATGCATGATCATGCAAGAACAAGAAATTCTAGGGTTAAGAGAAAAATTTGGAACGGCAAATGACATATGGAGAAGAGTGTGAACAAATGAAGAAAAGGGGTGAATAGCAGCTAATTAACTGTTAATTAATAAAAATATCAATCCTTGATTCCACTCCTTTAGATCAATCACGAGCCTTTAACTACTCAAGGCCACAGTATTCTCCATAATCCTTCTCAAAACCATGTATTTACTTCTTCATCCTATGTCAACCTTGATTTTCCTCTCTAATATCTACTCTATCTCCCATCCTCAATTTTAAGACTAAACTGCTAATTTTCTCTAACAATTCTATTCAAATTATGCATAAAACACTTTTATAATTGCTAGAAACAGAACAAACTTTCTACTAGGTAATCCACATCAAGTTTCCTAAAGAAACACTCACCAGGCACTGAAGCATAGATCATCATTAATCCAAGAAAAGAAACAAGTGAATCAGATAAATTAGGTGCACCCCAAATTAACAAAGATGTGGGTTTTCTCAATAAAACATGTGGGGACGAAAGTCAAATGCATCATCACACATATACACACAGAGAAAACTCTAGCTAAGAGCATGGGCTTGAGTTTTTTCTTGGTGTATTCTGAAGGAAGAAAAAAAGTGTCATCTAACCTTAAGGGTACCCTTGCAGTGGTAGCATCTGAAGCAGGATTTGTGATAGATCTTGTTGTCAGCAGTGAGCTGATCCACCAAATACACTGTCTTCTCACATGCTTTGCACTTCTGGGTTGTCCCTGCAAATGATGCCATCTCAAGTTGAACAATTCAGAACCTCACTGAATGAGGAGAATACTGTTTTTGCTTTCCTACAGCTACCACTCCCAGTTTCTTCTTTTTCTTTTTCTTTTTCACACACACACACAAAAAAGTGTTGGGAAAATTAACAGCTCAGACTCAAGACAAATTCAGAGGAGCAGTTAAAAATGCTGGTCATGCATATGATGCAGCTAATTTTGAAACTTACTAGAGACAAAAAATAAAATATAAAAATAAAAAGTTGTACTAATAAATCATAATCATAATAATGACTAGTTTGGTGGTGACGGCTTCGGCCTAAGTAAATGACCAAAGTACCATTGATGACATTGACTGCAGGGATCTCATTCAGTGGGCAGGTAGTGACACATTTCTTTCTGGTTTCTACGCAGATTCGAACATATCACGATGTTTACGAAAGTTGTCGTGTTTTCACTGACCTTTTCAGGAGTAGGTGTCTTGCAGCACATATTCATTATTTGATTCTCTCAAAATTAAGAGGTAATCTAATTTTTAATAATAATGATAATAATGATTTTCTCATACATGTTTCATTCAATTATAATGAAACTGGCTAACATTAACATTATGTTCAACATTAGTACAAAAGAAAGAAATATTCAAATGAACTCTGACGTAAGAGGAAAATGAGTGTGAAAAAGTTAGAAAATATACCTGAGAGCTGTATGGCATGTTTATATTATTTTTCTTTAAATTATGGCAATGCTTCTTAGGAATAAATGAGTGAGAAGTGCTTCTAGGAATAAATCTTGTAAAATTCATTGTACCTACAGCACCAAAACTAGTACATCATGATTGTATTGGGAATGGTGTAATACTAGAAGGTTCTTAATGTTAGACCTTACGAGTTATTTATTGAGCTTGATGATGTTGGATCAACGCATTGACTCTATTTTCTTTTATCATTTCGAATTCAAGTAGTTTTATTTCTTTGCACTTCGGCTCAAATGATGTTGTAGTAATGTTTGGTTTATTTGTTTTTTTTGACTAACTATCACATTTGATCTTACACATTGTTTCCATTGTGTACATTTTTATTGAATTTTTGTTGCAACAACTCATCTTCTCTATTCAAAATTTTGTGGTATACTTATTAGTTAGAGAGAAGTGTGAGAGCAATCTATGCGCTTTGCCCATGCATCAAATTGAAAAAAAAAATATAGAATCTTTATTAGAAAATGGAAAGTTATAATATTGAAAAGTAATATGCAATATATGGAAGTTAGAATGCCTAATCTAAGGTGTCAAGTGAAGGCATTACTAAGTGTTATAGTAGTACAAGTATTTGATACAAGTAGTGTTAACATAGGGCACTATAGATTAATTAGGAGAGAACTAATCTCGAGAGGGAAATGCAAAGTGTAGACTTGGAAATTGATAGAATCCAAGATGTGTTGCATTTCATATCATATTTTGCATAGTATTTTGTGTAACTTTGTATAAATTCTCTATTAATTTAGGCTTGATTATATTCTTGTTTATATTAAAAAATTCAATTTGGACTTGTTGTGTTAGGTTTGATTTTGTTTTAGGATTGAGCACTTCTAGGATGGTTTGGCTTTAGAGATTGAAGGATGAAGGCATGGAGAGGTTAAAACCAAGAACAAGAGTTTGGAAGCAAGTTGAAGCTTAATCATAACAAAAAAGTCCATACCTAAAGTGTGGGAAGCCCCATAATTATGCAAAATTGAAACATAAAAAAAATAGTGTGTCACACTCAAGATGTGGTATCCCCCTCGAGTGTGGCATGCACCAATGAAGAGAATTGCTTGGCAAAAGGCATCATACCTAAGGTGTGGTGTTCTCTACATGTGTGACGTACACCAAACTTTTTTTGCATTTTTCTATTGTATTTTGTATGGGGTTTGACCCTTCTTGGACCTTAGGTATAAAAAAACCTTTTAGGGGTTGTACAAAGGTCTTGAACCTTGCATATTAAAACAACTTAGAGAGGGAGCATTGGTTTTCTTCTTCCTTTCTTCTTTTACCACTAAGTTTAGATGTTCATTTTTATTTATTGTGTTTCTCTCATAATTATATATGAGTAGACACTATTTGTTTCTAGGATTGGACACTATTTTTTCCTTATTAAACTTAATAATATGAATTGCCTGATCATCATTGAAAGGTGAACTTAATTGTTGGTGTTGAGTCCAAAGCCCTTGTTTAATTATGATAGACCTTCTAAAGATAAACTATAAGCTTTTTATGTTAAACTCTACTTATGAGTTTGCTTAAGTATATTTAGAAATAGAGATTCAGTAAAGAATAATAATTGAAGCGAACTCAAAAGATTGATATTAGTTACTAAGAAAGCTGACAAACTTGAAGCATAAAAGATCTAAAAATGATTTATATTCCTAGGCTATATAGTGAAATGAACTCAATAAGCTCAATGAATGAAAAGAATCTTTCAGCCAAGTGAAGGAATCATTGCTCAAGAATAAGAAAAATATTGCTCTCAAATAAGCAATCATGAAGAAGAAACATGTGTAGGAAAATAGATAAGTTAGAAGAATAATCTTATGCTCAAAATGATCTTCTAGAATATATCTTAAAAATAGTATGAAGTATCTCACAAGTAGTTTGACATGAAGTACTATAAAGTTGCAACACACTGAAAATAGAACTTTATCAGCAAGAGGAGAGGTTCTAAAGGTCATAACTTAGAATCTAGAAATATGTTTGAAACAATCTTAGTGTCTGTGGAAAAATTAAAGAGAGATATACATTTATCATGAAGAAGTCATGAGTTGGTACAACTTGGATCGTGGACGAATTTGAGCTTGAAGTTGAAGACATTGTTATGTCTTGATAGTTTAACATAGATGTAGTATTTTAAGAATAACTTAGGATGTCGAAATGAATTTTTTATTTTAGTTTTTATGAAAATCTTAAAGAAATATATACATTTCTCGTGAAGAATTTATGAACTTATATGACTTAGATCATGGACAAATTTGGACTTAAAGTGGGAGACATTGTTTTGTCATGACAGAATGACATAAATGCAGTATTGTAAGCATATCTTGATATTTAGAGGTCTAAATGACATAAAACATGTGCCTAAATTTTAAGGAAAAAATTATTTACAACTTTCATGGAAATATCAAAAGCCAATTTGGACATTTGAAAGGGCCAAATAAATCATATACAATAACATATGTGACATGATCTAGCATGTTACACATCATAATGATGCAATACAAGTATGTCATGTTATATCACCAAAGTATTCCTATAAGAATAATATTTGATTATTTTCTATCTACATTAGATAGCCATATAAGAATAGATCATCAGATGCAGATAACCGCATCAAAAAGCCTCATCAGAAAGTTGTTGAGATAAGTTCATAAGAGTGTATGTTTAGAAAGATATTCAAAATGTTTGCTCAAGTGGTGATTGTAAAAGTCAAAGTGAGATAACAACTTTTCTGCAAAACACGAAAAGCTATTATAGTTGAACCATAAAGTTGGAAAAGCTCTCTAATTGTCATCTAACGACTATATGGTCTTGAATAGTCTATATAATGCCAAAAGATAGCTACAAAATGTGAAGAAGTGAGCCTATACACTACAAAAATGTGATTCAACTCCTCTCTCCACTCCAAAAAGCCTTCTAAACTTCAAAAAGGTTGTAAAAGGAGTGTGTTTAGCTAAGAGCTTCAAGGTTATTCACTTAAAATAAGCGTGGTTAAGTTGTAATATCACCATAAACATCATCTCTTACACATGTAAGCTATATTTATTCCTAACTAACTAGGTAGGGATAGGTTTGGTTGAGAGAGAAAGGTTATGTGAAGCCTATAGAGATTGGGTAGCTTACCGTATATGCTTAGAATGCATCCTATAGAGGCTAGAGTAAAAGAATATTTGTTTAAGCATGTACAAGCTGAGAATAGTAGTTGTTTATCTTCTAAGAACAAGTGTTGTTCTATGGTTGATAGTAACCTACAAAGGTTGATAATACTTGTTATTTTTCTCCCAAGAACAAGTGTTGTTTTGTGGTTGAGAGTAACTTACAAAGGTTATTGGTAACCTCCCAAGACCAAGT
Organism: Mucuna pruriens; assembly: GCA_025330945.1. Classification (NCBI taxonomy): domain Eukaryota; kingdom Viridiplantae; phylum Streptophyta; class Magnoliopsida; order Fabales; family Fabaceae; genus Mucuna; species Mucuna pruriens. Next base: position 1,646,148 of record JAENHJ010000158.1, read on the forward strand.
GTTTGATGTTGTGGTGTTTAAAGTGTTTGCGTTAGTATGCTATTTTTCCTTCCACAGACTGGTGTAGTTACGATTGAGAAGTACCTACATAGGTTTAGAAAACTAGGTTGTTGTGTATCCTAAAGAGGTAATGAAAGAATACTTGTATGTTTGCTTGTTGTAATGGAGAATCTCACCTAGTGATAGGACTAAATGTAAACCTTATGTGAATCAAGATAAATCTTATGTGTAGTATTATCTTTCCCTCTCTATTTAAATTTTGCAATTAACTATCATGCATATCATTTCTTCATCAGAGCATTCTGGACATCATAATACATATTTAGGAAGATTCTAAGTAAGTTTAACTTGATTTTAAATTTTCATGTTTGAACTGCATAAACTCTATAATTATCAAATCTATTTTAAATAAGTTCAAATATTTTATGCATTAAGCACATAAGCTTTAGAAAAATATGAAACTAGATGCCTAATGAAGTTCATTTATTGGGATGCTAGAGCCCTAGGTAACGAAGATACTAGGCTGGTCCTTAAAAAAATTTCTTATGCACAAGCCTGGATATGTGTTTCTATTAGAACCATGGATTCCTCTTTATAATTTTCCTACCTCACTTTGGAATAAAAGGGGAAATCATATTTCCTAATTTACGGTGTATGTGTGCTAAATATCTAAATCCTATCATTACCTTGCAGCAATGTTCTTTCTCTATTCTCTGGGAGAATCAAACTATCTTTATCTTGGCTATTTATGCATCTACCTCTTATCTTTAAAGGAAACAACTTTGGGTGGAAATGTTTGCCATTCATCTTCAACATCTTGGTCCCTGGTTTTTCATAGGAGACTTTAATGCAGTGTTGGGAGCTCATGAGAAAAAAAAGGGGGGTTCTTTACCTTTTAAATCTTGTGATGATTTTAAAGCATGGACTAATAATGGTCAACTGACTCATTTATTGACTAAGGGTGCTAAATTCACCTGGTCAAATGGTAGAGTTGCTATATGCCACATTGAGATGAGGTTAAATAGGGCCGCATGTAATGATGAATGTCTCTCTTATTGGAACTGCATCCCTTATTGTACACTGACTAAGAGTCAGTCAAATCATCATCCCTAATTTTTTTCATTATATCAGATAAAATTCTTTAAGAAAAAAGAAACAAGGTAAAAAGAAAAGCTCTTTTCTAAATACTTATATTAGCAGAAATTTAAACAAAAAATAAACAATAATTTAGCAAAACTATAAAACGTGCAACGAAAGAGTGTAAGTTCTAAACCTGCAATAAAAATATAAAATTGGTCTCTTTTCTTTATTTTAATTTATTACCAAAGACATGAAATTCTGAGTACGCAACTATGCATGAACTTGTCCGTAGACAATACACCTAGTAAGTAATTGCGTATTAATTAAGTTTAGTTGTACTCATTTAGTTTAAGTAGTGTTATTAACATGGGTTGAGTACCCCTTATATATTTATTAGCATGGGTTTGACTCATTTTCAAGCAGTATTTCTTTCCCGAATAATGCTGGCCATGTCACCTCACCTACCTATGGAATAACATAATTAGTGAGAACATGAAGAAAACAATTAAGACCTTATGTGTACTACACATACAAGTGCTAGTAGGTAACGATGTCATTCTTCCTTCCCTGATCTCGTCAAGAAAGCCAGCCAGCCTAATCACCCTCACGGAATTCCAGCTCTCAAAACAATGAAATATGAAATGTTAAGTTAAAGAAACTACAAAAATACCCGATAAATATGCCTCAATTAATTGACAAATACACTAAGTTTTAGAAGAAAAAAAAATTGAATTTAATTCTCATTGAATATATTTATAAATCGAGATGAGAAACTTTAAATATATCAAAGTCTCGTATTAAAAATTAATTTGATATTCGGTCTAAAGGGCCGAAATTTCTAAGAATACCCCGAGTTCCATCACAAAGCTAAAGGCTCTAATTACGGAGGTTAAAAAAAAAAAAATCTTAGCTTCCCATAAAAATGACTATCAGATTCATTAACATTTCAGGCAAACAATGATTGTAAAATAGATCATCACAACTACGCCCTCAAATAACTGCTCACCCTCAAATTTGGTTATATGAATTCTATCCTTTTTTCAGACCCAAAGCCACAAATTTGTGATCTGCCAATCAACATTATCATCAGAAACTCAACAGCTTACATCTTGAATGGTGAAAAAACTACTGATGCACAAGCAATTTTGGTTCAAATGTTTTTCTGCTTATTTTAATACGGCTAATCATCATGATGCCTAAATTGTTGCCATAATACAACAAAACAGAAAACTAGCATCCCGATATTTGCTTCCTCCAGAACTTTCGAACGTTACTGTTTCCGAGCTTCTTCTCTTGTAACAGCTCTGACATATATTTCGTAACAACATCCTGAAACATCATAAAAAAAAAACATACAAGAACATTGAAAAAGATGGAACAGGAAGAGAAACTAGAATGATTGTTCCAAGAGAAGTAACATTAGAAGTTAAAACTAGCACATATTCAGTCACATATAATACATAATGCAGAATACTTGTGTACAGAATCGTCAATTAATGAGTGCTATCTTGATATTATTCACATATCTTCCTGGTTGTGTTGTGAACAGTGCCAAACATAGCAAAAAGTGTCCGTGAAGTGCAATAACTGAGAATCAAGAATTCAACAAGCTAAAAGATTTCAACGTGATTGTATAATAGACCTTCAAAACTAACCAAACACTAATTTCAAACAAACATGATCACATTACTATTACCCAATGTTAAAGTTGCTAACATTTGAGGAAATGATCAGTGTAGAAAGGCCACATATACACACAAAATAGGGAATGGATCCTCTGCAGTGATATTATCACTGCGTGAGATCCTAACCATTCAAAAAAATGTATCAACATACTATATTTTATTTTAAAATTGATATTTAAAAGAATAAATGGTGATATTGTAACACTTGAGAAGATTCAAGTTTTTTTCCACCACAGAAGAGATAACGCTATTTATTTATATATATATATATATATATATATATATATATATATATATAAAAGTTCAAAAAGATAAATATTACTCAAAATTCACCAACTAACCATCATTGATAATAAAAATTCATAAAAGTCAAGGAAAGTAAGAAACAAAGTGCTTAAACCCTCTAAAGCATAAAGTACTAGACAAGTAGACATTAAAATTCAAATAGTGTAGACAAATACAATAACTCTTAAATCTTAATAGAAATCTTTTGCCATGGTTTTGCTGGGAAGAATACAAAAGGCAGAAAAAGTCAAGAAAAATATTGCAGCTGTCAACAAGAAAGAAAAAAGAATCAGAGAAAAAAAAAGGGTAATCGAAGTTAAGAGAAAAGAAAAAGAAAAGAAAAGAAATACTTGAAAGAAGGTCGCTAGAGAAAAAGGAAGATTGCCGGCGGTTGTCAGAGAAGAAGGAAGCAGTGTGGATAGAGAAGAGAGAGTTAGCATTGCCGCAATCGTGGCTGCGACAGCTGACGCAACACAATAGTAGCATTGTTGCGCCTTAGGTCTGTTCTGCTCTGCCACTATTGATAACTATGAGAGGATCCATTCCCACACAAAATACTCAATAAGAATAATGACCTATTGAGTCATCATAAATGGCCCTGCCAATATCCAAAAATGCTCCACTCCCAAAGGATCATAGTAGTTAATCTCGAATAGCAAAGTGGAGTGGCCAGCCCCCGAACTGGGATAGCGGGATGACAGATAGCGGGATGACCACTATTCTAATATTTTATTTATATACTAAAAAATTATTAATATAGATATATATAAGTTCAAAAAGATAAATATTACTCAAAATTCATCCATTAACTACCATTATTAATAATAAATATTCATAAAAGCCTTAAACCCTCTTAAGCATAAACCATACTAATTATACAAGTAGACATTAAAAAGACAGAGAATAAATAAAGGCAAAGAAGTTAAAAAGAAAAAAAAAAACATCATTGTTGTCACTTGTCAACAAGAAAAGGGGAATGAAAATAAAAGAAAAAAGAAAAAGAAAAGAAATTAAAGAAAAAAGAACTTGAAAAGTTAAAACTTCAAAGGTGGCTAGAAGCAAAACTGTCGCCAGAGAAGACCAAATCTCGTTGGTGGTTGCCCGTCGATGGTCGTCAGTGGTTGCACTGGTGGTTGCCAGAGGAGGAAAGAGAATAGTAGGAGGAGGAGAGTTAAGGTTTGGGGGGAAATGAAGGAAAGGGGGTGCTGGAGAGTTTTGAAAGTTTTTCAGAACCCTAAAAACCCCAAAATACCCTCACTAACATTTCAAACATGAGGGTATTTTGGGTTTTCGCAGGTCGTCACTGTTGCAGACAAGGAAATCCCAAAAACCAAATCGCGAACCACTCCGCTCTGCCGCGACCTTGAACTGCGCCACAACGACAGCGTTGTCGCACCTCGCTGCCACTCCGCCGCGATAGTGACCACTCCGGCCGCTATTGATAACATAGAAATGGATTAAAGAGAATCACGTCCTCTTTCAATCGGGCATTTTTTCAGAAAATTTCTTCATTATGTACTTTTCATAATCTATATTCAGCAACCCCAATTTATTTTTGAAATAATCATGTTTCAGCAATCAATCAGCAGAGATATACTGGATTTCCAAAATCACTAAAGGCTTTGCCCAAGACAAACATTAAATATGGCTCAGATCATATCCAATTAAGCTGTTCATAAGTTTGACGTCAGAAAAACAAATTTCAACACAAAGATTGGAACAATGTATTCTTTCCTTTGAAGCTTACCAAAAACTTTAAAACTAACTCCCTTATGCACATTTAGCTGGTTTGTTTAGTTTGGCAAACACCACCACCATTCCACCCTTACCTTCTCAAACAACCAGGTAAGATTAAATCACAAAATTTTTTACAAAAACATATCAGACAAAACTTGATCAAATTCTCAAACCAAAGAATTGCGTGCAGATGTTTTTACTGAAATTCTGTAACTCAATCTCAATGGAGGCTATTTGAGGTTGGAAAAACACATTGTCATTAGCTGCTTTGAGAACGTGATGGCAAGAATATAAAAACTTCAACTTAAGTTTTATCCAAAAATTATTATGGTTATCAAAGTTAGTTTATTAGGACTACAAGAATAAACTTTACATTTAGAATGGTATAGAATGAGAGTAAGGCCAACAAATTTGAAATGAAAAAAAAAAAAAAAGAACACTCAAAGGAAAAATCATGACACTCATTCAAATGTTAGGCAACTACCAGACTGCAGATTTCAGACTGCTTCATCAGCAGTCTGAAATCTTTCAGCTCATTAACAAACATAAACTGTCAGAACAAAGTCTGGCTCAAACAAACATAAAATATTTCAGCTCATTAATAAGCAATTTCAATCCTTGAGAGATAATAAAGCACCCTCACAGTTTCATTTTTCAAGATCGAAATCATTCAACTTTCATTCACAAATCACAACACCCCAAACAAACCCATTTCTTTCGCCAAATCAGAGTTAAAAAGCAGCATACCTGCAACAACAACAATTGTCAGAACATCCCCAATTCTTTTGAGCTGTTTTACACTCTTCTTATAGGATTTGAATGGCTTCAGAGCTGAATCTTCTGCCAAGAGCTGCCACAAAATCCAAGCAGTAAAATTCAATGCACAAGCAAATGAAAGAAATCACGAAACTGGTGCCTGCTAAGCGATACAAATGAGCCAAAACAGATTATGCATGTTAAGTGAAGTTCTACAACGAATTCACATAAGTTCCAAAAAATGGAAATATTTTCCCTTTTTTATTTTTTTCAACAATATATGGAGAAGCAAATATTTTACCCATTCATTGCAATACTCAAGCTAAATGACGAATTCGTCGAGACGGGATCAGAATCCGATTTCAGCAATTTGCCTAATTCCGAATCCCAATATTCGTTTACTCAATCCCTAAAATTTTTAGACTATTTTAATGTATGAGGTTTTGTCAATCCCTAATTTTTCTTTTACAATTACAAGGTTAAATCAAAGTAACTATAGGTTGAAATAATGCACCAAATTAATTGAATGTGAAAAGAAAATAACAAATCTAAAAAAATAGTTATGCCTTACAGCTTTTTCACGAGGGCCAGGTTCAACGTGGAATCGGCGGCGGGGGAAAGAAGACAAATCTTCAGTCTTCTGTTTCCACAAACGGAGTTTTCAGTATAAGAAAAAAGAAATCAAAGAGAGAAACTAAAAACCGAAACGTTCTATGAAATTGATAATGATTATGATTGGATATGTTGTAAAAACGTTTAGGAATACCTGGGTGTGAGATCGAAAATGGGAAGCAATGGTTGTTTTGTTCAACAAGAACGCCATTTTTTTGAAGGAATTTGATGTGAAAACGACGTCGGTCAAGTTCAGAGCTCCCGGATGCAAAACTACTCTCTAGCTAGGTGAAAGGAGAGCTCACAAAACGAATTATTTAATAAACCATCCTCCAGATGGGAATTTTGGTTTAAAATATTTTTTTCGTTTATTAAAATCAAATAACACATTTATTTTTAATAAAATTTAATATAAAATTATGTAATTTTCACTTTGTATTTAATAATTTTTAATTTTATAATTTTCACTTTGTATTTAGTAATTTTTATTCTCGTTATCATTCTCTTACATATCTTCCTACTTTCTTATAAAGAAAGTATTAAATGAAAACAATAAATATATTTAGGATTTTGTTAACCAATTCTTTAAATTTTTATTGAAGATTGGGTTGAAATTGTACTAGAAATTATGGAACACTACGCTGTTATACTTTTCAGTAAAAAAAAATCACTTTTGATTTACTTAGGGGATTTGTTAGCATTTTTCATATATTTAATATCTTGAAAATATAAAATATATTTAATATTTATGTATAAAGAAAGCAGGAAAATTCCTAAGAAGATTTTGTAGAAAGATTTATAATTATTTTTAGCTAATATTTAATTCTTACAGATGTTTATTTTTATATAACTAAAATTTATCATAAATAATTTATTTTAAATATATAAATTATATTATAATTAAAATTATGATAAATAATTTTTTTAGAACATATAATGTATATATTATATTTAATATAGACAATTTATATTGTAATATAAGGTTATTTTTAATTATTGATAATGTTTTTTAAAATATATTAAAATTTAATTTAGAAAATAAAAAATAAAAATAAAAAGAGATAAATAATTAAAAATTTTAAATATATAAATAAAAGAAAATGAGATTAATTTGAAATAGTCAAGAAATAAGTTTTTTGAACTAATGATTAAGTTAAATTTAAAACATATTTTAAAAAACTAAATTAAATACTGAATATATAAAATTATGACAAGACACGTGATTCATTAAAAGCAATATTAGCTACTAAAAATACGTTTATTTAAAAAAAATCCTAAAAATATTATTGTTAAAAAAAATTACCTGAGGAAACATTTTCAAGAGGAGAATTTAGATTCATAATATAACGATAAATTTATTCTTTGTAAGGAAATGAGTTTCTACTTTCCAATCAGGCTTTTACATGCGTCATTAACTTTTAATTTTGAGCCACTATAATTCGAGTGAAAATTATATTTAGGATTCGATTTTTTTTTACTCGCCCAATTTATATTTCCAGAACGTGATTATTAAAGTAATCAAAGTTTTTATTATATTAATAAAAGTTACTCTGATTAATAAGAATCATATTCATATTTTAGTTTGAGCTTAGTAGCAGGTGTGAAGACTTCTTTACTGATTAATCTTTAAATACTGATATCTAACTCACTTAAAATATCTATTAAAAAAAGCTGTCTTTTATTAAAATAAAATTACATCTCAATACTCATATTTAAGATTATTAACGAAGTTAAAATAACCTCTTTTCATTAATCTACATAATGTTATATTTATGTTTCATTTGACAAAATATATTTGTTTTGGCGTTTTGGATGAATTATATTTATATTTCATTTAGTAAAGGAGAAAAAAAATATAGTTTTTTTAAAGGGGAAATGAAAAAAAAAATTATCACTCTTTAATTTGTTTAACAAAAACATAAGAATAAAAGTTAATAACTTAAAATAATAAAAATTTCTTTATTTTTTATTGAGCAACATTTTATGCAGTAACATATTTGGTGTAATTACCCATAAACAAAATATTTGGTGTAAATTAAATTTTGAGAAAATATTTAATTTTTAAAAAAATTTCTTAACAAATTAATAAGAATAAATATTTTTTCTACAAAAAATGAAACTAAAAAGGTGATTTTCTCTACTCTTTTCATCGCAATTCTTCTCGAAAAGAGAAAAAAAGTTATTACAAGTAATATGAAATTTGTTCTTCCCATTCTTTTTCATCCTCTATTAAATGAAATAAAAAAGACTTCTCTCCCTCAAAGTTATTTTAGTTTTTCATTTAAATAAAATTAATTCTTGAAAACTTATTCCTAATATATTAAAAAAAGTCTAGAGACTAGAGATTAAAAAATTGCTATTTTACATTTGATCCACGACACTCATTCTAATTTCGTTCTTTGTAATTTAATGTATCAACTTAATATCCTGTGTAGCTAACACGCAGATATATAACAATAAATATTAATTAAGATTAAGTTTAATATATATATAATTCATAAAAAAACCTTAAATCAATAAAATTTACATTATAATTATATTTAACTATAATTTAACCCAATAGGTTGACATAGTGACTTTACACATCACTACGATTACATAACAGATAATGCTTTATATAGAGGGAATATTTATTTTCGATTCACAGAATGTGCAAAATTTCTCTCAAATCCATATTCATATATCTATGAAACTATTAGTCATTGGCCTAGTAGGTCGAAAGAAATTTGTAAAAAAATATTGACTATAATTTTAGTCCCTATTGTGGGTATTATGTGAGTTTTATCTTTTAATAATTTTTAACATAAATTTTATTATTATTTTTAATTGTTATTCATTTTAACATCAACTGGTTCAATTATAACTATTTTAAATCTTTTTCTACTTAAAATTCACTCGTTAAAATATATATTTCACATAAAATCCTTAATTTCCTCCCCTTCAAAACATTAACTTTTTCATTCAACAAAATTCCTTAGATTTTATTAAGCTTTTAGCTTTTGAGCCTTTTATTCTTAATTTAATTTTTCTCTTATTAGTTAGTTTTTTATTAGAAAATAAAAAATAAATAAACAAGATATACAAGAAAAATGTTGAATTTGAGTGTGTGATCTTTAAGTACTTTTAAAATCTTTTCGCAAGATATATAAGTTGACAATAAACATTGATTGTTAAGCGTGCAAAAACATGCTAAACATGATAACAAAGAGGGAAAGAAAGAATCACAATAAGTATTTATCTTGATTTACTCTACAAATTAGAACTACATCTAGTCTCTTTTACAAATGTATTTTTTCCACTAAGTTAATACATCTTACAATCAAGTATTCTCAAGCATTTGCAGACTGTATAATCACTTGTAATCTACAACTCATATTATAAACAAACAAAATATTCTTTAACATTAAGCCTCACTAGGGTTTCATATAAAGGTACGAAAGATTTACAAGATAATCTTATTGAGTGAACATAAAGCGTTTAAAAGAGAGCTTTAACTTTATTAAAACAAAGCAAATGCATGTGTCTATGTGTGTGTGGAGAGAAGATAGTCATTGATGATATTTAAACAATGAAAATTTGGAAAGAAGATAGTCATTGATGATATCTAAACAATGAAAATCTTAACAACAAATGCCTAAGATGTCTACTTTATGTATTCTCTAGTACTATTTATCTTTTTTTGTTGGAGAGAGAAGGTACAATCGAGTGTGTGTCTGTGGAGAGATGTCTTAGCAATAAATGCATGAGATGTTTTCTTCACGTGTTCTTTTGTATTGTTTATCTTTTTTTGTTGGAGAGAAAAGTACAATAGAGTATTCTAACACTTTTTCCTTAAACATGATCATATATATCAAGGGTTTTCTTTAGAGAAAGTTCTTCTTGCATGCTTCCTCTTTTCTTCATACTTCTGAACAACACATATACAATTGATATGTTAACTTTGTTTTTTATGAGAACAAATATCAATTTTCTTCAAACAAGAAAAATGCATAATACAATAAGATAGAAAAGAGTGTTAGTGTATTATAAATCATTCATTTTGCATATAATCTCTTATGAGAGATAAGTGCGAGCAACTATATATATATAAGCACAATTAATGACACAAGAAATGATAAGTTATGAGATAACAATGTTTGTGGACGCTTTTGTTACAAGCAATTAATGAACGCTTTAGTTACCAAATGTTTGGATACTTTTCCAAACATAAGCAATACTTATGAAGATTTTTAACTAAAAGTATGCTTTATCAATTTGTATACGTAACACACGATTAGCTCACTGAGATAAACATTAAGTAATTTATGTACACTCTAATAATCCTGTTGTCTATGCATAAGCAATACTTATAGAAATTTTTAAGTAAATAGTAATCCACATTGAAATATGAAGTATAACTTAAAAATTAAAATAAAATTTTGATCAAGATATATAGTCAAATAGATAGTAAATTTAGAAAATAATATTCTAATGCATGTAAATTTTATAAGATAATATTAACTATTTTTATTACTATGTTAGTGAAATTACTAAAATTCTATTTATAAACTATTGAAAACAATATTTTAAATCTCGTTGGGACTTTAAGCCTATGGGAGGAAAATAGATTTTAGATTTAATGGAATCAGGATCTTTTTAACATCCAATAACTACTCCTCATGAAAAGAATTCACAAGATATCTTATTCAACTTCACTGCTATTTATAATATTTGTTTTATTAATTCAATATTATACTATTGATAATGATAGGTGATAGATAGGTTTATTTTATTTTTCTATTAATTTTTAATATTATATTTCAAGATGTTATTTCATTAATTAATATAATAAAAATATTACATCTACTTAAGTGTATGCTATTTTTACTTTATTTTAAATTTAGTTGAAAATATTTTAAGATATAGTACAAGATTAATAATAAAATACACAATATAAAAATGAAACTAAAAAATATACTTAAAATAATTTATCTATAAATATAAATTATAAGAGTTTAAAATTAATTAAAAATATAAAACTATAAATACTCAAAATATATTTTATCAATAAAATAAATTCATATTTACCAAAAAATAAAAACATATTCACTTATGTTATTTTATATTTATCAACTACTTCAACATATAATTTTATCAAGTTAACCTAACAAACTTTTAGCTACTAGTTACCAACAGACCATTAATTTTTTAGCTTTCAACTACATTTTTAACTAATTTTGCTAAATATAATCATAATATATTAATTTTATAAAATAAAAAATTCATACACGTGTATATATATATATATAATAAATCAAGTTCAAGACATAAAAGATTTTTCAACCTAAAAAAAATTCTTATAATGAAGATAAAAATAAAGAAAAAAATAGTTTTATAAGATAAATTATTTTCAAAGCTATTTTATAACTTATAAGCTAACTTATTTTTTTTAAGTTATTTCAAATGACTTATGAAAATAAGTTAAAAACTATTAAAATAAACTCATGTATCAAATAAAGTTGATAGTTAAATTAGATTATAAAGTAGTTAAAATAACTTATAATCTATTTAAATGATTTACCAAACACACTTTGATCAAAGTAGTTTATAAGTATAATGATTTACTAAACATATTCTAAGTTTTAGTTATCTTATAAGTTAGATTTATCCATCACATCCTAAAATAAAAGATTGAGAGAAATAATTTACTACTTTAATCTACGAAACTAAGAAATCTAAAGAATTTAAAGGAGCAGTAGTGATAATTTCATTTCATGAAATAATGTTCTTGTCGAGACTGCATGTCATTTTTCAATCCACATTCAAATCCCGGGGATCCTCAAGTTAGTTTATAGTCAGCAAGCACACAAATTTAGAAAAATACATAATTCCTTCTCCCAAACATCCTCTTACAATTTAGATATTTATCTAAAGTTCTAAACTGACGAGTCCATGAGCGGATACTATGGTAGCTCTAAGGAGTTAATCTCAAACTAATAAAAAGAAAATGCTTGAACTTATTTGGACCAATTCTTAATTTCATGACGCGGATATTCACATGGATTAATCGAAACTGCACGCTTTTGATTAGTTTAATTTCATGAAGAGATAAGTAAGTAATTCTTACCGTCGTGCAAGGCTGGTAATCTACTTTTCGGTACAATATATATTTAATCACGCCACTTTCTTAATGGCCTGTAAGTCCAAATTTTATTTTTTCAAAAGTTTAATAATTAAAAAAGACAATTTTATACTCTTCAATTATAAATAAGTATTATTACGACTTTTAACATATTTATTATAAAAATTAACGAATTTATTATAAATAATAATTATAATTAAATAACATTATAAATTTATTTTATATGGAGAGTTTATTTATTACTTGGCGTTAAAAGAAAAAAAAATACATCATGCAATCCGGGCTTTTTACACAATGAATTCAGCCAGTTGAAACAAAATCTGAACCTCAAAAACGGTGATTGTCATTAACATTGATGACCCCGAAGTTGCCACGTATTCGAAGCGTTTGCGGTTAAGAATGAAGTACGAGAATATGGACTCTGTTTTCTTTCAACAGAACCTACCACATCACAACCCAAAACTAAGGAAGAATGGCTCTGAGAGTCGTAGTAGCTGCTTCTGCTTCACGCATACCAAGGCCTCAAAATCCACCGTTGATTTCACTTATAGACCACAATGGCACTCTCAAATTCCACAACACACCTTCTCATCCACGCCCCAACGCTCTTCTGCCTCTTCCCACACGCTCTCGACGCTACATTCGAGCCATAAGTGAGGCAACCGTGGAACCTGAACTTTCTAAAAAAAAACAAAAAGAGTCACCTAAAGATTGGAAGATTAAAATGCTCTACGACGGAGATTGCCCCCTCTGCATGCGCGAGGTTCTCCTTTGTACAAATCATAATAATTAACACTTGTTTAATTTTGGCATGCTAGTGTTATGTCATGTCATGTGATTGATTAAGTGTTTTGCATGTTGTTGACAGGTGAATATGCTAAGAGAGAGGAATAAGAGTTACGGCACAATCAAGTTTGTTGATATAGGCTCAGATGATTACTCTCCCGAGGAGAATCAAGGACTTGATTATGAAACTGTTAGTCTTTGATTGCTCTATGGTCTATGCTAACTGATACATGTTATGTGTTGCATAGATATTCGAGGTTTCAAACAACTCTTGCAGGTTCATACAGATACAATACCAATGATGAGTGTTTGTTTCTGCTTTTAGGTTATGGGAAGAATTCATGCTATTCTCTCAAATGGAACTGTGGTTACAGACGTTGAAGTATGGTTTCTTTCCTTGCCACCTTCTTCAATAATAATATCATGATCTGGATACAAATGCCTGCTTTTGAATATTTACATCAGTTCTATGTTCAGAATTTTTTATGGAATTACAGAAAATTTTGAAATTAGAACGTCACTGACAGTTTATGACTCTCTCAGTTCATTCTTGATCACAACATATGCATTATATTGTTGTACCAGTAAGACTTAAATATCAATATCGAATCATCCCAGTTTCACCATAAATACTATCCTGCTGCTGAATTATGAACTTTTTGTACCACCAATGATTGATTATAGTCGTTCAACAACAAAATTAGATGTCCCAAAATGCACAGGACTATTAAGGGATATATCCTGTGAAATATGAATCTGTTTTTGTTGAGTGAAATTTGTTACTTGTTACAACATGAAACTCTACTTTTACTTTTCTGTGTAATGAAGTTCTATATATTCACATATGCACGTGTTTAATGGTGACGGGGCATTCTGCAGGCATTTAGGGAATTGTATGAACATGTTGGTCTTGGTTGGGTTTATGCCATTACAAAATATGAACCGGTAAGTCTCCTATCATTCTTTTGAAGGACTTGTTATCCTGTTGTTCATTCAACTTGGAGAAATCCTCGCTTTATTGCTTACTGCAGAAAAGATAGCTTATTTCTTTATATATTATTGTTATTAAGGAGAAAAACAACATTTGCAGATTGCAAAAATCGCTGATTCCATATATGGTGTTTGGGCTAAATACCGTCTTCAAATTACAGGTTAGAGCAATGTGCATTAATAATTTTGCACCAAAAATTTCCTTGTAGTTATATTTATAGACTCAAGAATCAGACACACGAAATGAAAGGAAAATAACTATTGTATTATCATTCACAGAACTCGATTCAACCACACACCTAAAACATAATTATACTCAAAAAGGAAAAATACAACCTGAACCACAATAGAAACGCACAAGACCTCAATTCCTCACACTAAGAGCTACACCTCTTAGTTACAATTTTCTCAACAAACTCCATGTTGCCCTTCATGATCCCCTTGCACTCTCTTATAAGTTATAACCGTCCATCATATGTAGATATTAGAAACCACCCCCTAATTAGCATCTATCAGGGTTGGGTTTTCTTCCTTCTTACATAGATCTTCTAGGTTTTCAGGCCAAACTTCTTCATTCTGGGCTATTGGACCATCACATAGTTCTATGGCTACAAGTAACACCATATATAGTTTTTGACTTTAGTTGGGCTGATGCAGTGTAATCTTTATTTAGTTGGAATAATGTAGGCACTTTATAAGCCTGAGAAACTTGGAATTATTGTGATAGGATATCCTCTAATCACACTTGATGAAAAAATAAATCCATCAATGAGTGAAATTATCACTTGCAGTTGCATTTTTCATTTCTAACTACGTGGCAATAATTTGCACTGCCTGAGAGCAAGACATGCCTCTATTGTTATGCTAATCAGTATGATTATGCTAAGATTCTCTCAACTTATATGTTAATTGTCCATTTTTCGGTTTCCAGGACGGCCTCCAATAGAAGAAATATTAGAAGCTCGAAAGAAGAAGGTAGACATACTCAGCACATAAAGTATCATGTAAAGTTCAGCATAGAATGTGTTTGCAGAATAAAACATGAAAAGGGAAGATGGCAAGGAAATTTGAAAAGGAAAGAAATTTCAAAGTTGAAGAATAGTATGAGTTTTGAAAGAAAGGACATCATATAATTTTAGCAACTGAGATTGAATTTATGATCCATTTTCCTTGATTAGTAATCTGTATCCGTTTTATTTTTACATCTGAACTTATGTTGCACAAATTGAAGAATCGTTGTTTTGCATTTGCCCATTATAATGAACAAAATAGCACTTAATGCATAACTTAGTTAAGAAGTATATATGATGCTAATCTAATGCTTCATGCAATATAACAAAATGTTAGAATATTGTATACATTAATGAGAATGTTAAGGGTTCTTGAATAATTTGACTTTTAAGTATTTGTTCTAGACCCTTGGTTTTTCTGTCCTGTAGTTTAATTTTAATATGCATAACAATATAAAGTTTGTACTGCTTGGTGCTGATCTGTCATTTTGTTTTGTGTCTTTGCAGGGTGAAGTATGCAAAGATAGCAATGCTTGCAAGATGTAAATTTCCTTAATATTTGACTCCAAAGCTCCTTATGTGTTTTCTTACCAAATTTGTTCCTCATCCTCTGAAGCTGATCTTTATATGATCTCATTTACAAAAGGAGGCCAACATAGATTAGTGTCACAACATTTTACATCTTGGATGGCATATGCATTTGGTAACCATTTTCAAATTTTGCTGCAATGAGTTACATGACATCAGCATTGCTGAATTACCAGTATCTATGCCTTGGTACTTATCACATATTAAGAAGTTTATTTGCCTATGTATATAGACAAACAAAGATGATACATCCACATTTACCTACCGAGGGTGGCAGATAGTGTTGTTGTACTATTGGAAATCCCCTTACATCTGCTGGTAGAATCAATTATATATTAATTTACCCATACCTGTCACCAAAATCTTTATATACTCTGATATGTTTCTCTGAACTCCCACCTAGACTAGTAGCTCTTGCAGAACCTTCACTCCACTCAGTGGCTTTCCTCTTGATATCGATCCATAACACCTCTTATACTTGTCCTGTTGTTTGCCCGTTAAGAGTTGCTCCTATCACATTTAATCTTGTTGAGAACTGTCTTTGGATGTTGCATAGTTTTAGGAAGATTTCATATTTGTTTATGTTTGAATAAGTCAATTTGATTTAAGTAGAATTTATCATTAGATGTTAGTGGATTAGTTTGTTCCCTATTTTTAGCTAAGTTATTAGTAGTGGTTGGTAGAATCACGGGATGTGATCTCTTGGTCAGTTATTTCTCAATGTATTTAAATTAAGTTGCTTTTAGATAAACAAATATCTCTTCTGGCCAGTATAATCAGTTTGTTATTTTATTTTACTCTTTTTACTCTTATTCGTTCTTTGCTTTTCCTCTCTTTTAGCAATTGTCTCTCTTCTAAAAAACCAACAAATCCGAACACACTTTGTCGAGTCTATCACAAAAAAAAGTCACTTTTACTTTCACGCTAATTATGCTATTTTCTTTTATACAATTTTATAAAAGATAAAAGAGATCAATCATACTTACTTACCTATTTGTACATACTGGTTTATTAGTATGTGCAAAATGAGTTGCAACTTATATTTAAATAATAAATATTAATTAAAAAAATTAATTCCTAGCACCCTAATAAATTTGTTTTGCACTTTCATCCAGCACTATTTCTACAGAATTGAAGGGTTCGTAGTCATCATTCATCAAGACTTATTTGTATAAATGACAGAGTTTAGTTTTCCTTTAGTAGGATCCTAAGTTTGGTTTTTGTGAATGGAACAAATAATTTGAGTTGTGTTTCCTTTAACGACTGCACCCAATTCGAGAATGTGTGGTCTAAATATATAGAATCTTAAACAAAAATAAATAAATAAATAAATCAATGATCAATTTTTTTGTATTTTTTTCAAATTTAATCCATATTTTAAAAATGAATTTAAATCTAGTCACGTTATCTCATCAAAGAGAGGTGAGAGAGGTTCTAGCTACACTCTTTATATCACACTTTTTCTTATGAGTTGAAATTTATTAAAAACTTCAAAATCACGAGTGAAGTTCATAATTAAGGAGTGAGATCAACACAATTTTTTAATTTTCATTAAATTTTAGCTAATAATATTTTTTATGGATTGAATGCAACGATCAACTACATGAATATTGATGAAACAAAAATATGTCAAAAATTTTATTTGTAGATTTTTAAATTTCAACCTCAAATTTACTAATTAATTTCTATTTTAATTATTTTGTTCTAAAAGGGCAAAGAGGGATACTTTGCAATTCCCCCCACCATGGCTCTTCGATGGGACAATTAATCCAAATTTTCTATAGCGTTATGTCCACTTTGAACCAAACCAACATTGATGTTGCATGTAAGTGAACTATAATGAAGAAACCTTTCATTAAGACATATGAGATGATAGAGGACATGGTGTCTAATAATTACCATTGTTCTTCTAGATACATACATGTTATAAAGAAACCAACTAGAGTATATCAATTAGAGACAAGTGTAGGCATGGAGGAGAAGTTGGATTGCAACTACAAAGAAATTGGAGACTTTGATGTAGGAACAAATACAATTTACACTTGCATTCCCTTCCTATATGTGAGCAAAGTGGAATGGAATGAAGGTAAGGATTGCCAAATGGGCAACTTCTTTGCTAAAGTAGTTGAAGAGGCAAAGTATGTTGGTAGCTCCAGCAGGAAACAAAATGACCTTTATTCCTCCACGTATAATCCTGGATGGAAGGTCTACCCTAATTTCTCATGGGGAGGACAATAGAAGTGGAAAAACCAAAATGTATATAGGTCTCTTCACGTGCAAAATTAGAGTTAGGGTTCGAGAGAGGAGGAGAGAAGGTCAAGCTTACAAGATACCGTGATGTAGTTTGGAAAAAAATAGTGCTTAGCTCAAGTCTTTGTAGACTCAAATATCTAAATTGACTACTCTTATGTCCTAAAGAGTTTAAGGCTCCTTACCTACTCAAACAAAGCCTAATCTAAAAGAGGAATTAACGACCATCACTCTTAGAAGTGGGAAAAAGTTGGAGGAGCCAAAAAAGAGAACGAAGTAAGTGACAATACAAAAAAAGAGAAGACTCTCACTATAAAGAGCTCTACTAAAAAGAAAGAGAATGGTAAGGTAAATCCAGGACTACAAAAGTACGTGGTCCTTTCCCTCAAAGATTAAAGGATGAATGTTATGATAAACATTTTTCTAAATGCCTAATCATTTTGAAGAAACTGCATATTAATATTCCATTTGCTGAAGTCATTGCTTAGATGTCCAAGTATGCAAAATTTTTAAAAGGAATAATTTCTAATAAAAAGAAGTTAAAGGACTTTGAGGTGGTAAAATTGACGAAATAATGTTTTCCTATTGTGCTAAAGAGTTTCCCCCTTAAAGTAAGAAATATATGGAGTTTTACTTTTCCCAGCATCATTGGCAACTCGTACTTTGGAAAGGCATTGTTGGATTTGAGTGCCAACATAAATTTAATGTCTTGTTCTAATTTTAAGAAATTTGACATATAAGATCTCTATCTTACAAATATTTCTCTACAGCTTGCCTATAGAACCATTACCCACCTACTTAGTATAATGGAGTATATTTTGGTGAAGGTGGAAAAATTCATTTTCACCACTAACTTTATAATTTTAGATATAGAGAGAGATGAGAAAGTTGAAATCGATGTAGGACGACCCTTCCTAGTCACAGGAAAGATTGCGGTAGACATCGAGCAAGGAAAATTGTCTTTAAGATTGGGTAATGAATATGTTAGTTTTAGTGTCTTGGACTCTCTTACAAATCCTTATCCTTTTGCTAATTATAATTTTGTGCAACCTATAAACGTTGTTGATGGGGTTGTCCTTGAGAACCATCTTGATCCAAGGTTGGTAATTCCTTTAAAGGAAAATCTTACTATGTAGAGGTTGTATTTGTTTTCATATGGTGAGGAGGAAATATCATTAATAAAATCAAAGGTGTGAGGCATTAGAAGAGGTAAATACTATGATGCTTAAAGCTTTAATTCAGGAGGCCCTTGAAATAGAATCAGAACCTCCTCTTGTTCTATCCTCGAGTTGTTGCAACTGAATGAGTTAGAAAAGCATTGTTTTGGAGATTTTGAAAACTTTAAGCTATACAAGGAGCACCTCAAAAAGTGCCTTAAGAAGCGCACTCGACAACGAGGGTTTAAAGTGGTAAAAAAATTATTAATTTATAACTCACATTTGCATCTTTTTCTACAAAAATTATGCTCAATGTGGTATGAAACTTATACTATGATTCAAATTTTACCTTATGAGGTGCTTGAAGTTTCTAAGGATGGTGGCACCACCTTCAAGATAAAACCAAAGTGACATGAGAAGAGGTTTTTAGAAGTATAATACATCTCTTTCCTCTAGGATCGACCCTTTTAGGTTCCATCAAATTCAAGATGTTAAACAATCGCTTTGCAAGAGGCAACCTATTTTATTTGCAATATTATTTTAATTTTTTTAGGTTTTTCATTTCATGTTAAAAATAGGCATAGAAAGAGTGCACAATCCTGCTCAATGGAAAATAAGTTGTGCTTTATCTTAATACTCATGCTACAAGGTTTTGGCATAGTTGTGTAACATTCTGGCATGACTGTACTTGTTTTGGGATTTATGCTTTGAGTTTTGGGATTTACGCTTTGAGTTTTGGCAGGGACGGACATTCGTGGCCAATAATGCCTTATAAAGAAACCATAAGGGCCATTTTGTAGCAAATTTAGTAGCACCTTCGACTACCTTCATTATTCTAGGTTCATATACCTCAGGGGAGATTTCTTTATCTTGATTTTTGAATTTGCATCTTAAATCTTCTTTATTTTTAGCATTAGGGACCATGTTCTTTCTTAAGTGTGGGGAGGAGACACCTGATGTATGCAAACTCTGAGTATTAGTGTATGAGTATCAATATATTATTTCTCCCCTATATCATGTGTGATGTATGTGTACTTGAAGTTTGTACACTTAAAAGTCATCATGTTCTACGTGTATGATATATGTAAGGATGTTCAATCAATGTAAAATGTCATTCTTAACCTATGTGATAATTATTTTTTGTTGTAGTGATTCAAACAGTTAGATCAATCAATTTAGTTTTCTCAACAATGACTACGGTACACCTAAGAATTTTTTTTTGTCTTATATCAATAATGACTTATTGATACAATAAATACTACATCAAAATTTGTTCTCATCGCGAAAAAACAATGTATAGTTCATGTTTGTAACACAACAAATAATAAGATTCAAGATCAAAGTATTGAAAAAAAAACATTTATTCCACCTTACTTTTCAGTTTGATCCCAATTGTCCTATACAAGCCAATTTATCTTTCATATTACACAAAAGGCTACAAAAATTATAATTATGCAACAATTAATAACAAATTTTTCGTTGAACCATTCATGATCCTTGTTCTAGCATCGTTTTGGTTGTGCCTTTCCATGGTGACAAAATCATGTATAAAATGTATGGGTAAAGCCTATTCTTACTATTTTTTTCTCAATGATTGTTTTAATTCTAAGCTATCTTTAAGGGGGGGATTTGAGAGAAGGATTAGCAAAAGGGCCTTCCATTAGTCCCTTTGCTATTAACCTATATGCTGCTTCAGTAAAATGGGGTCCATCCCAGTTTATATGTTTTGAAGGGTCTGAGCAAACCGTTGAGGCAATACTTCCGCAACATATTTGTGCATTGAAATTGTAAGGTTCACCCTTTCCACAACATGCTCTAAAAGTCTCAGTTTGACCGAAAGAAAAACCTATGTCACATAAATTAATGAACATGAGAAGGATGAATCATAGGAAAATTAACAAACACATGTAACTATATATTATTCATCTAATAAGATAAAATAAGAACATAACCCACCATATTGTTGCGGTGCTTGATATATACGTTTGGCAGCACCATAGTAATCAAAATATGTTATCTTAACATGTGCATTGTTTTGTCTTAATGTGTCTACAGCTTTTTTGAGTTGCTCATTATAGTACTCGATGAAAGCATTGTAAACTATCAAGCATCCAAATTGATCATAGTCATCTTTCTTATCACTCTTCATTATTGCCAAAACAGCAGAATTGCACCCAATTGGGAAGTTCCCTGGTACCACTAACTCTACTGCTCCTTCCTCTATTAATTTCTAGCAAATAGAAACAAAAATAAAATTCAATTTCTAATCAATCATATTTCAAATCCAAGTTTAATTAAACTATTAAAATTGAAGTTGACATAAATTTGATATAACATACGGTGGTGGTATTGGTAATTGCTTCAACAATTGTTGGAACCATTTCTCGAAGTTCTGTAATATTTTTATATGGAATAATTGCATTAATATCATTCCCACCAATCTCTCCCACTAGAAACAATGAGTTTTGGAAGTAACTATCACACTCTGCCATTAGAAGAAATAAAAGTTGTTAGACATAGTGGGAAATTTTCAAATATTTGACATAAACATTGTTAAAGGAGATTTGGTAAAACCTTCTTTGCTTTTACAAAGGGAGGGTATGAGCTTCTTAAACCAATCAAGTTGAGTACTCAATGAATAAGCAGCTGCATCTGGTGTATATGTTCCTTTTTGTTTGAAATAATTCTTATCAAGTGCAGTTGAACCAGCATATGCAAAATTTACTCCTTTCTTAATGTCTTGTCCTTCAACAAGACTCAGATAGGCCGGCAACATTGGCAACCCATATGCCTCAGCTACAATTAAAATGATTGTAGGTTAGTGTAATCAACAATGTATGATTATTAAGATATATTGTTTCATATACTCCCTTTCACTTAAGGAAATTTTATTTAAGTTGTTTGGAAAAAAAAAAAAGAGTAAACAAATACCTATGAAATCTATGATTAGTCGTCCATTTGACATACGCCCAGATGGATGCTTAAAGTATGTTGAGCCATAAGGACTATTGTTAGGCATAGTTCGATAGTGAGTAGCAGCATTTCCCGTGTCACTTATAGAGTCACCAAAGTTGAAAATGGCTTCATATGGGAGAGAATTGGCATTTGAAAATACACTTCCAAGGAAACCACCAACAAAGGTAATGATAAACAGAATGAAGATCTTCATTTTGTTGCTCAATGATAAGACAAGCCAACTTGTGTGTGGTGATGAATGCTTAGAAATTAGAATTAAGTGCTTTATATATTGTCACACCAACCACCCTCTTATTTTGTTATATAACTGTCATGTTATTTTTGACATGATTATAACTATTATGATTATTTAAAAAACAAGTCATGAGTTGTAATATGAGGTAGTTATTTAACTCAAACATGTTCTTGAACATGAGTTTGTTACTCCTTGATGTTACGTCTAAACATTCCAAACACAAACTGTACAAATTTCTACATATGCACATATACCAGGTGTCTCCATCCTTTAATATATTATTTTCATTGTTGTAATTCTATTTTAAAATAAGGTTATTACGGTATGTATAACATAGTTTGTGACACTAAACTAAAATTACGCAAAAAAAGATAGATCTAAATATTCAATGTTTCAAGAAAAATAACTAACTTATTGTTGGAAATATTGGTTGACTTGAGAATCTCCTATAATTATTAGAAAAAGACTTAAGAAGTTATTTATCGTTATAAAAAAAAAAAAAAACAAATAGGTTTTACTAACACGTTCATTAGCTATTATGTAACAAAATACTATTATATTGAATATGAAAAAATATATTAGTCGTTCACAAAGTTAATGTTAATGAAATATTTTTATTTTATTAGCAATTATGTACAAGAATGGTAAAAATAAATTAGTTTAAAAAACCTAACATTTTGTTAGCAATTCTTATGTAACTGGTAATTATATATATAACTTAATTCATTATTAATGCATTAATTATCTATGAAGAAATTGTAGATATGTTTTATTAAATAAATAATAAAATTTTATTATTTCAACGAACTAGGAACTTAATTTAAGGGAAATATTATTTGGAGTTAGACCAATTATTTTTAATTGTAATAAGAGGTAGAATCAACAATTGGAGAATAATTTGAAGGATTTAGATAAATTTAGAATTAAGAAAAAAGTGTGTAAATGAAGTCGTAATCCTTATCACTCAACGTACAATTTTATTATTGAGTTCAATTTCTTTATTAATCATTTCACATAATTTTAATCCCTCAAGAAACAACCTTGAAAGATTAATATCCTAGATTACATAAGAAGTTTTGAAAATTGATATTCCTTAACTAGTCCATTGGTTATAATATTTGGACTCATGTCCTTATTATTGTTGCGGTATAATATACTTGTCTTTAAGCATATTTTAAATGTTTCAAGTTTCTAGTGTCGTTGTCGAGGACTAATTGCAATATTAGAAGAATGAAAATAGATCAGTAAGATTAGTTTTTTTTTATATTAGAACTTATTTTATTTTAATTATTTTTTATTTTTGTTTAATTTTCTATTTATTTTGTCCCAATTTGTTTTATTCTAACGTGTTTTCAAATTTAGATTGAGCAATTCAATAGGTTCAAGACAAAATCGATTTAGTCACCAGTATGTTTACTCGAAAAATATAGGAGCTTTTCATAATGGATTCAATTCGGCAAACAGGTGGTTAAATTGAGGGAAAACTAGTGAAAATCGATATATGGAACCAATTTGAACTGGTATTTTCCATTTTTTTCACTTTTTTGTATTTTAATTTAATATAAATTACTTTTAGTATAAATAAAATAGTCTTAAATATGTTTTTTCTATTTAAAATAAGTGAGTTTTGCTTTTAGTCCTTGTAAATTTTTTTTATGAACTTTCATCACTCTAAAATTTTTAATCATTGATTTTGGTTTTGATAAAATGAGTAAATTTTGATTTTGCTCCTTGTAAAACATTTTTATTTGATTTCCATCCCTCTGAAATTTAAAATAACAATTTTTAGTCCCTAATTTTCATTTTAAGATATATAAATAACATTTATTTTAGGGATCTAAATATATTTTTTTGAATATGTCACAAGTTAACATGATACCACTTAACTAGTGTGTATAATTTGTGATGGTCACTTGACCTTTTGTTGAACAAATATGCAACTAACATATGTTACATAATAGTAAGGACAAAAAATAGTTATTCAAATTTTAGAATGATGGAAATTGATCAAAAAATTTTATAGGAACTAAAATAAAAAATCGCTTATTTTACATTGACTAAAAACATATTTAAGTAATAAAAGTACATGTTAATAAATTTTATCTTATAAAACATAGTTTAGTAGTTTATATTAATGTATGATCCTAATTTATCATAGTTTTATATTACTTTTACATAAAATATTATATACTTTTAAAAATATAAATTTAATTACTACTGGTTTGACCATACTTTAACCATAGGTAGACCATTTAACCTTGAACTAGTGTCTTCAACGATTCAATTACTGGTCCAATTTTAAAAACATTAATTGTAACTATTCTTAGTTTATTTTCTGTATCGAGGTGTTTTATATTTTATGATTAGTTTGTTTGTGCTAACATGTTCTCAAAAGTATGAGTTATAGTTTGATCTTGAGTTTGAAAGGGCTCATAGAAGGAATTAGGATGGTTTAACAAGGGAATCAACATGAGCAACAAGGTCCATTGAAGAGGATGTTACAAGATTACTTTTTCTCCATTATAAGGGTGATGAACAATTTCTATCACTTTTCACTGGAAGCAAACAATTTTTTTTAAAGGTTTGTACTTATAATAATGGTATAGAATTCTGGTAAATTTGGGGGCCTCCTTTTAAAGATTCATTGGCCAATCTCAAAATTTTTTGTGGTTCGCTATAGAGGATAAGTGCATCCCTAGATTCTTGCTCAAATACTTTCCTCCATCAAAGTCCAACAAATTCAAGAAAGGCATCATCAACTTTTCTCAATTTGAGAAAGAGTCCCTATTTGAATCTTAGGAGAGGTTCCAAGATATACTTTTCAATTTCCACTACCATGGCTCTTTGATGGGACAAATAATACAAATTTCTATATCATTATGTCTACTTTGAAACAAACTTGCATTGATGCTGCCTGTAAGGTAATTAATGAAGAAACCTTCGACTAAAACCTATAAGATCATAGAGGACAAGGCGTCTAATAATTGTCATTGTTCTTCCGGAGACATACATGTTGTATAGAAACCAAGTAAAGTATATCAATTGGAGAAAAGAGTAAGCATGGAGCAGAAATTGGATGCAATTATGATGAAATTGGAGACTCTAATGTAGGTAGACGTGGAACAACATGGAATGGAGGTAAGGATTTTCAAAAGGGCAACTTCTTTGCCAACGTAGTTGAAGAGGCAAAGTATATTGGTAGCTCTAACAGGAAATATATTACGTCAATTCCTCCACCTATAATCCTAGATGGAAGAACCACCCTAATTTCTCATGGGGAGGACAATAGAAGGGGGGAAACTAAAATATTTATAGGTCTCTTCATGTTCAAAATTAGATTTAATGCTCGAGAAAGGTGGAGAGAAGGCCAAGCCTAAAGGATATCATGATGAATTATATGGCTAAAAATAGTGTGACTCAAGTCTTTGAAGACTTAAATATCTAATTTGACTATTATGATGTCCTAAAGAGTTTAAGGCTTCTTACCTACTCAAACAAAGCCTAATCTAAAAGTGGAATTAAAGGTCATCACTCTTAGAAGTGAGAAAAAGTTGGAGAGCTAGAAAAAAGAAAGAATCAAGCGACAATTCATAGAAAGGGAAGACTCTCACTATAGAGAGCTTCACTGAAAAGAAAGAGACGGGTAAGGTAAATCCAACACTTCAAAAGTACATGGTCCTTTCCCTTAAACATTAAAGAATGAACATTATGATAAGCATTTTTCTACATTCCTAATCATTTTAAAGAAACTGCATACTAATATCCCATTTGCTAAACCATTGCTTAGATGTCCAAGTATGCAAAAATTTTAAAAGAAATGATTTCTAATGAAAAGAAGTTAAAGGGCTTTAAGGTGGTAAAATTGACAAAATAATTTTTTCCTATTGTACTAAAAATTTTCCCCCTAAATTAAGAAATATACGAAGTTTTACTATGCCCAGCATCTTTGGCAACTCATACTTTGAAAATGCATTGTTGGACTTGAGTGTCAACATAAATTTAATGTCTTGTTCTATTTTTAAGAAACTTGGCATATAGGAACCCTATCTTACAAATATTTTTCTACAACTTTCGTATAAAACCATTACTCGCCCACTCAATATGGTGCAATATATTTTAGTGAATGTGGACAAATTCATTTTCATTGTTAAATTTAATATTATACATGGAAAGGGATGAGAAAGTTTCAATCATTTTAGGGTGACCCATCCTAATCACAAGAAAGATTATGATAGACATCAAACAAGGGAAATTGACCTTAAGATTGAGTAATGAATAGGTTGTCTTTAGATTCTTGAACTCTCTTAAAAAGTCTTTTCCTTTTGCTACTTATAATTTTATGCAAGCTATAGACGTTGTTGATGGGGTTGTCCCTAAGAACCTTCTTGATCCAAGGTTGGTAGCTCCTTTGGAGAAAAATCTTATTATGCATAGGTTGTATTTGTTGTCATATGGTGAGGGGGAAATGTCATTATTTCCTAAAGCATAGTAAAATCAAAGGCATGAGTCATTAGAAGAGGGAAATACTACGATGCTTAAACATTTAATTCAAGAGGCTCTTGAAATAGAATCAGAACCTCCTCTTGTTCTAACCTCAAGTTGCTACAACTGAATGAGTTAGAAAAGCCTTGTTTTTTAGTTTTTGAAAACTTTAAGCCATGCTAGGATCACCTCAAAAAGTGGCTTGAGAAGTGTGTTGAGCAACGAGGGTTTAAAGTGGCAAAAATTATCAATCTATAACTGAAATTTGCATCTTTTTCGAAAGAAATTGTGCTCAAGGTAGTATGAACCTTATACCATGACTTAAGTTTTACCTTATAAGGTGCTTGAAGTTTCTAAGGATGGTAGGATCACCTATAACACCCCAATTTTTATTCTATTTTATTATTGGTTGTAAATATTGTATTTTATTATTATGAATAAGTTATTTAATTCTTTTATAATTAAATAAATAATATTTTGGGAGAAATATATGTTGGGTTTTAAATTGGGTTCTAATTAATTAAATTAAGAAAATTGGCCAATTTAATATGGAAAAAGCTTAAGTCTCACATCGGGCAACATAAGTTCATGCATTATCTCCTTCTCTTATGTAAGGAGTGGGATAACTCAAATCCCACATTCGAGAAACATGAGTTCATGCATCGTCTCATTCTCCTATATAAGGATTGAGATACCAAGTAATAAGGAAGCCAAGAGAGAATTTAAACAAGTTGGTTAGATGCAAAGTGTTGAACCCATGATAGTTTAATCTTTCTCATCTCTTAGAACTTCTTTTTACAGATGTAGGGACTGTCTATTTGGATTTTTCGTGGGAGCATGACCGTGCTCATCATGGGTTGTCAAAGTGAGTTGTGAGGCCCATTATGAGGCTATATAGAAGAGCGACCAAAGGAATCGTGAAGACCTTTTATTATTGAGTTAAGTTTCTTAAACATGGGATTTCAAACTAGAGAGTGAAGGAAGGGAAAGGATATTTGAGGATCAAGAAGAACGACCCTTAGGAGTGGGGACCCTACTTGGGAGTTCGCATTCCAGGTAAAGGAGGAGTGAGAAACCTCACTAAAGGATATCGATATAATTGTGGGTAGAACTAGGACCCCTATAATTTGTATATTGTTGGTGGTCTCTAAAGAGGAGGCTAAGCTCCTAGATTATGTTGCTTGCTTATAATTTTGTTTTATGAAATTGGTGATGTGATTTTTTGTGTATATGTAAAACATACAAAATTATAGGTTCCCTAATGAGAATTCGAAATTCTGGGTAAAAATCCAGAAAATTCAAATTGTAGGTTGTTGAGCATGACCATGCTCATAAAGAACAACCCAAGTATATTCCGTTTACGTCCACGCAAATCCTGTGCACGCTAATGCAAACTATGCATGCCCATGTAGATTCTATACACGCCCATGCAAAGTCAAGCTGATTGTGCATGACCATTGTAATGATTATGCCTATGTTGCTCTACACCTGCCTGTATGAGTTTTTTCATTGTAATGTAATTGGATTTTACTATTCTATTAAACTATGTTCTTGTATGAAATATGCTCGTACTTTTGTTAAAATGTTATTGGTGAGTTGCATAATTGAGAACTATGACATGTGACATGGAAATGAGTAATAAGGATAAATTTCCTTCAAAGGATGACCTAGTTTGTGAAACATAAGGATGGGCCAGTGGACATTTTTTTAGTGAGTAAACTAGCCCGTAAGAGGCAAGAATAGTACTCACTAATCTGTGATGGGTTGTGAGATGAGGTGCCCAACCTGTGATAGAGCATTTTTGAGCTACTTAATAGTGACCTATGTTAGACATTTTTTATATCATTTTATAGTTAATATTGACACTTTGGTTGAGTCTTAGGTTATTGGGCATAGTTGGGTTTAATTGCTAATCTTTGCATATTTTCGGACTTAACTTTCATTATGATGTTGCTATCTTGTATATACCACATCTGGAGATACAAACCTTAAAATTGGACAATCTTGATGGCTTTGGAACGCTAAGACAAAGATCTATAACTTCTCTCTTGAGCATAACACATTTCGACCGTCTCTCGTGTCAAAAGTCAGCGTGAAGTTGCAACCTTTACACCCACTTTATTGGGCCTTTCTTTATATTTTTGCCCCAATTTTTGGAGGTTGTGGGCCTTTGGGCTGCGAATTCCTCTAGCCTAGACCATCTTCCTTGGCATTTAGATCATGTAATAAATAGTAATTGATTAGTAGGGTTAAGAGGGACGTTTTTAGACTTTACACACTTAGATTTAGGTTTCTTGGATTACAAGTTTCCTCTCTATTCTCTCTCCTATCTCCTCTTCTAGGGTTTCTTTGTGTTTTATGTTGCGTTTTATATGACGATTGCCATGGAAGGCTAAGCTATTTTATCAATTCAAGGTTTCAAGATTGTAGTTTGGTTTGAGTACCTGAGTTCTTTCCTTATGCAAATTTTATTATGTTATTTTCTTTCCAATTCTATACCCGCTTTAATGATTATGATTTTGCTTGAGGTTTTGGATTGTGTTAGGTTAGGATTGATTAATCACAATCTAATCAAGGTTAGATAATCGATTGATCACATAAAATTAATCAGTTATGTGCTTGAATCCATGCTAATTAGGGACTGAGATTGTAATCTGAATCTGTATGAACGAATTTTAGATGATTATCTAATTAACCTTTGGTTGATATAAATTTTATTCTTTGTTAGAACTGTGATAACAAACTACATGATTGAACCCTTGGATTGATGTTGTTCTGTTTTCAATTTTGTTTTGTTTTCTACATAACTTTTGTTTTACATACAACCCCCCTTTTGCAATCAAATTGGTTTCCATTCAATAAGATTAGGCATTGCATGTTTGTGTCCTTGAGAGATTTGACCTAGGTTAGCCCATATACTGTGAAATTAATGGAAATCTAGTGATTTTGATAGTGTTTTGACAACATTACCACCTATGGGAGACAAGAATTGTTCTCATCGACCCAATGTTGAAAATGGAACAATTACTAAAATGAACTACATTCATGCATCATTTAGTGGAATGGATGTGTAAGGAAGTAAACATGAACTTGAGTGGTAAGGTTACTAGACCTCCTAGGGACTACTCAATACGAAAATCCTAATAGACATGATTGATCCCATGAGTCGGGACAAATGATGGAAACTGAGTAGTACATGACATGCTACCAAAGGGCATCATGCTAGTGTGGATGAACAATAGAGAGGTTGTGCTATATGCCCCTAACCTACTTTTCTATATTAGAGTTGGTACCATATGACATATGGAGTAGTACTAGGAGTATATTATTATCATTCATGTGCATTTTTTTTATTGTGTGCTACTTAAGTTGTGCTTATAGCATGAGCTTGAGTGAGGTGTATTTTCAACTCCCTTTTGTCATTTTATTTATGTGTGGGCTAAATACCACTTTGTAGGTGACGATAAGCAGGAGCATGAGGATTGAGCTGGGCTTGAGCTGGGCTAACCAATTTATTGCTTTTCTTCTAGTTTCATCTACTTTTGGATTTGATGCTTTAATAGGACATGTGACATTGGGGCAATTGTAATTACTTTATGATATTATGACTCTTACTATGTTAGAAATTGGCTGCTTAGAGTGCTAATAGGAAAATATGTTTTTAAATTACAATATATGAGAAGGTAATGTGAAATCCTTTATCATTTGATGTATGTTGAGCGTTAGAATTTCTTTAAGTTTATTTATTATAATTATATAGCATTGGGGATAAAGGGTGTCATATTTAGTGGTATTATAGTAGGTCGATTCATTTGGCCTTTGTGTGTTATGTACTTCTCTTGTTATTGGTGTGTACTTTGGTAAGAGTGTTATGCTAGTATATTGATTGAATTGCTAGTATAAGACTTGTGTGTTTGCATTACTTGCTGCATTTGGTTAGCACAGGAAGTAATGGTTGCTACTAGGTGTGACCATGCTAATGTCAATGCTCTCCATGCCTTAGCCTAAGCCATTGAGAGGAATTAGAGTAGGGATGATGGAATGGTTGAGTTCATCGGACTAGTTAGGTTCTAAAGGAGCAAACTATCAACACTTCATGGGATGTACAATCTCATAGGCGCACAAAGCTGGTTGCAAGGAATCAAAAGATCTTTCAAGATATTGTGTGCATAGATGCTCAAAAGATGACCATTATTGCCTTCATGTTAAATAAAGAGGTCGAGTGCTGGTGGGAGAATAACTGTTGATGCTTGAAACTTGAGGCCAGAACATTTGCTTGGGAGAATTTCAATAGATATTCTTGAAATAAGTGTTTTAAAGGAATAATATTCCTATAACTCAAGCAAGGTAATAAGATCATGGTAGATTATGCAGCTAAGTTAAAGAGTCATTGAGATACATTCTTCGTCGTTAGAATAAAGTTGGAGAGTGTTTCAATTACGTGAAGATTCGTGAACAATCTATGACCAAAGATACAACAAGACATTAACTGTCAAGAAATTTGCCAATGCCTATCATTCGTGAATAAATGCAGGATCCTTGACAAGGAAAATAGAGCAAGGGTTGGGCACTACAGAAGTGTGGGCCTTATGAAGGACAAGAACTTTAGCCATTGAACCACAATAAGCCATGTTTAATTCCATCTAGTTTGTCCCGATAACCACTACAACAACTAGAAGACTACGACAAGCTAACCTACTAGTGATGGTAGCAGAGAAAAAGTTCTTTCTACCATAGAGACGTAAGAAGGATGCAAAGATGAAATTGTGATTCATTTCAACTACAAGAAACAAGGATGCATTAGGAGGGATCATCGTATGCCCAAGATGGAGTCGAATAGTAGGGATCAAAATCTGTGAGCCAACCAAGTGAATAAATTCTTGAAAGTAGATGTCTAAGTGTCTATAATGCTAGTTTCCCTAAAAGTGGAGAAATAAGTTGTTATCATTGATGTATGCAGCTTACCCTTAGAGGGTGGAGTTCCATTTTCCATATATTTATTACCTCCCTCGTATGGGACCTTTGCCACAACATCGTATATGATGTCACCCCTAGAATTAGTTGAGCTTAAGAGACGACAAGAGAAGTTGCTAGAGAAATAGTTTGTGAAGCTTAATATGTTATAGTGGGAGTACCACTCTTGATAGTCGAGAACAAGGATGAGAGTATAAGGTTGTATGTATATTATTTTTAACTTGATGACAATTAAGAATATATACCCTCCTAGATGACCTTTTGGAACATGGCCTTCTAGAACAAGACCTTCTGTCTTACCTAGATAGATTTGTATTTGTCTTAATAGATGATATCCTAATGTAATATAGGACTTAGGAAGAATGAGTTGAGCATCTAAGAATGGTGTTGCAAGTCCTTAAGGACAAGTACTTTATACCAAGATGTTAAGTGTGAGTTTTGGCCTAAAGGGTGAGTCTTTAGGTCATATCATATTAGAGGGAGGTATAGTTGTAAGTCGTTGCACCTATGTTAGTGTTTCCTAACTCAAGTGAGTCTTTTATAGTGTATAGTGATGCATCTAAGATGAATTTAAATGATGTTCTTATGCTTAAAGATCTAGTAGTGACCAAGGCACATAAATAGCTTAAGACCCATGAAAGGGAATTATCTTACTATAAATTAGACATAGTGGTTTTAGTGTTATGCTTAAAGTTTGGGAAAATTAGTGGATGAACCTAGATTTGAGGTTTTTAGTGATCATAGAAGTCTTAGGCACTTATTGATAAAAAAAAAGTAAAAAAATGAGACAACATAAATGGTTAAAATTTCTTAAGGATTAAACTTTGATCTTAGTCACCATCTAGGCAAAGCCAATGTAATGGTCAATTCCATGAGTAAGAAATCTTCGTATGTGTTTGCTTTAATGGTTAAAGAGATTTAAGAGAGTCAAGTTCAGTATGTGAGGTTACTCTAAATAGTATGAAGTTGGGTATGTTGAAGGTAACTAGTGATTTGATGGAAGAGAGTAGGGAAGAAGTTAGGCTTGTACGTACTAGATCAATAAATTGATAACTCATTCAAAGATGATTTGTGTTAAGATTAAAACCAATAAGGTAAAGAGATTTTATGATAAGATTCATGTGTTGGATGTAACCGAGCTTAGGAAGTTGATTCTACAAAAAGGACTTAGTAGGGATTTGATATCAAAACATTATCATAACTACTAGATTTCCTTTATATTTGCAGTGTAGGGACCAACCTAGGTCGAATTTCTTAAGCACACAATCTTATAAAGTCTAATCTTGTTGAACAAAAATAGAATTGAATGCAAAAGGGGGGTTTGTATGCATATAACAGAAATGTAACAACAAAATTGTAAAATTGAAAAATACATAACATAATTGAATGTAACAGAGTTGAATGTAACCAAATTTTGGAATACCAATCCAAGGATCCAACCATGTAGTTTTTATAACAATTTTCATAAGAGTGAAAATTAATATCAACTTAAGATTCATTAGACAATCATCTAATTCGTCCATACAAATTGAAATCACAATTGCAGTCCTTAATTAACACGAATTCAAGCACTTAATTGGTTGATTTAGGTGATCAATCAATTACCTATTCTTGATTAGATTGGATTAATCAATCCTAACCTAGCATAATCTAAAACTTCAAGTAAAATTATAGTCATGAAAACAAGTCAAGAATTGGAAATAAAAGAAAGGTATAAAACAATTTGCATAAGAAACATTTAAGAACTCAAACCTAACCATAATCATAAAACCTTGAATTGATAAGAGAGTCCAGCCTTCCATGGCAATTGCCACAGAAAATGCAGCATAAGCATGGAGAAAATTCAGAAGATAAGAGAGAATAGTGAGGAAACTTGTGATCCAAGAAACCTCCAAAAACCAAAAATATAGAAGTCTCCAAAATGTCTAACCAAATTCTAACTAACTAAAACTAACTAATACATGCTCTAAATGCTAATGAAGGTGTTCTAGACTAGGGGTTTTCGCAGCCTAAAGGTCCACCAACAAAAGTTTCAAAACTGGGCCAAAATACACCAAGGAAGGCCCAACATAGTAGGTGCAGAGGCCACAACATCAAGTAGACTTTTGACATTGAAGAATGTCAAACTAGATTGAGCCCAAAAGAAGAAAGTTTAGATCTGTCATAGCTTTACCCTATCTTTTATTTCAGTTCTTCGGCAATAATCACAAAAACTTTTTGAATTATGGATACAAGAATCCAAATTCAATACGTAATTTTTGTATTCAAAGAATATTCTTTCAGAATCTCATTTTTCAGTTATTAAACCCCCTTTTTTTACCAAGTTCAATATTAATAAGATTAGTTAATATTTAAAAGAATACCAAATTAGTATAAAGATTAATATATAAAATATATACAATAAGATATACGAAGAAATTCGCCCACCTCCCACATATTTGATAGTTTCTCCTATAAAAAAACTTGTAATACCTATTCCATTTGGAATTCCATCAATATTGTCTTAGCTTTCTAGATCCATCAAAATTGTCTAATTTGAAGGTCTCTAGATATGGTCTACATAAGACAAAAATATCATAATGAGAAATAAATCCGAAAATAAGCAAAGATTAGCAACTAAGCTCAATTAAGTCCAATAACCTAAGATTCAACAAGGGATTTAATGCAAGGTAAGTTCATTTGACTAGTGACTACAAAGAAATAAGACCTAAATCATATCACTAATGCATGTGGGACAAAAGCTATAAAAAGAGAGTAAAGGCAAAACCTAGAATAACTAGTAACACATGTACAAATCACACAAAAAAGAAGAAAATAGCAAGATGCAAGTGATAATTGTTGTTGACAAACTATCAAATTACTAGATTTTCCTTAATTTTTGAAGTGTAGGGACTAACCTAGGTTGATTCTCAGAAGGACATGATCATATTATGACTAATCTTGTTTATCAGAAGCCAAAATGGATTTGAAAAATTGGGGTTTAATGCAAAACAGAAAAGTGTAGAACAGGAATTATGTAGAACAGATTTGGAGAAAATAGAACTGATTCTAAATGAATTATAGAACATCAATTCAAAAATTCAATCATGTAATCAATTATCATGGTTCTAAAGAAAGATGCAATTTCATATCAAACTAAGTTTCTTTATATAATCATCTAACTTTCATCCATGCATATTGAGATCACCATCATAATCCCTAATTAGCATGGATTTAGGATCATAATGGTTGATTTTAGGTTATCAATCAATTACCTAATAGAACATAATCTACAACTCAACGAGATCACAATCATGAAAATAGATTAAGAATTGGAAAGACACAATGATAAAAATTGCATAAAGAAAGTAAATAATTAAAAACTCAAACCAATTGCATTATTGAATATTGAGTTGACAACAAAAATTAGCCTTTCGTAGCCATCATCATAGAAAACATAGCAGGATAAATTGAAAAGAGAACGTAGTAATACAATTGAGAAGAGAGGAAAAACTTCGTCCAAATCCAAGAGAAACTTTCCAAACTCCAAAGTATAAAAAACGTCTCTAAATGAACAAAAACCTCTCCTACTTTTCTAACTTCTCTAACTATATACGAATTTTACTAACTACTAACCAATTAACAAACTACAACTAACCAATTAACAAAAAGCCCAATCCAGAGTGGTGTAGATGGAGTAACTTCACGTGCATATTTGACACTTTAAATGGTCGAACTGGGTTGAACTATAAAGAGAGAAGTTGTAGATCTTTGTTTTAATTTTCCAGGGCTACCAAGATTGTCCAATTTGAATGTCTATAACTCCATATGTGTCCTATATAAGATAGCAATCTCATAATAAAAATTAAGTCCAAAAATAAGCAAAGATTAACAACTAACCCCAATTAAATCCAATGGTCCAAGACTCAACCAATGTGTCAATTAACCAGAAAATAATGTCAAATATGTCTAGCATAAGTCACTATTAGGTACCTAAAAAATGCTCTATCAGCAAGCCATCAACATACAAGGATCCAAAACTTACAAGTTATCACCAATAATTCAAGCTTTAATTTCCAAGCCACTCAACCTAAAAAATCCACTAAAATGTGTAAAAACTGCAAATTTTTATTTTCCATCAAAAACAAAAATTGACAGCAAACAGTAAAATTGGAAATAGCAAAAAAATAATTAATAAAAACAAAAAATAGTAAAAACAGCAAAAACAATCAAACAAAAACAAGAAAAGACAATAATACTATGAAACTACAAAAAAATGGAAAATAAAAATATAAATGGAAACAAAAACAAAAATAGAAATGGGAAATAGAATAGAAAACAAAAATAGGAAATATAAATAGCAGAATATAGACATAGCAATAAAAACAGAACACAGAAGAATTTTTACAAAAATAGAAAGATAGTAGCAACAAATTTTTTTATAGAAACAAAAAATAGCAAAACAACAAAACACTAAACCCCCCTACCCCTACCCCACACATTAAATGAGCATTGTCCTTAATGTAAGCATGTAGAAACACAACACAAAAGAGAACACATAAAGCAATAACTATAATGGAACGGGTGAAGTAAAAACTTCTCTCTTAGGGTAGAAAAAATGTGCAAAATTTTGCATCCAAAATTTTTACTCCGCTCCTATTTGTAGTTGCTTGGGGGAGCCACATCCATCTTAACAATTCCAATGCTACATCCTTTGGTGGCTTATTCAACAAGAACCTCAAAGTGGAATGCTTGATGAAATGTGCATAAAAACCTCCTAGCCTCTTTAAGTCTTGCACCAACCTCTTTTTTTGCTCAAATTGGTGTTTGTTAGTTGTTATTACTCGAGCTTTAATGGCTACACAATGGATGACAATGGAGGTTGAATTGCTATAACCTCTACAACTCCTACAATATCCATACTTGTAATATCTACAACTCCTGCACATATATTAATAACTATACTAATTTTTGCAAAATAGGGCACTAATTTACTCCAATATAGGTACAATCACAATCAATAAAATCATTAAAATAAGGGAATTCATAATGCAAATTTATGTAATCATCACTTAGTTGGTCAATCACATCCAAATAGAAAAATGAGTAGTTCTTCGTGCGATGTTTCATAGCCTCAAAGATGTTATACTCCACCTTGTTATCACCAAACTCCATAGAAAGTGTTCCACCATGCACATCAATCTTGGTCCTAGTTGTCTTTAAGAATGGTCTGCCTAGTATTAGTGTGGATCCTTTGCTAGACAACTCATCCTTCATATCCAACACATAGAAATTTTCTGGAAAAATCATATCACCAACTAGCACGTCTTCCAAAATGCTAAGTGGATGTGCATTGCTCTTGTTTGCTAATTGGATTACTAAACCAATTGGTTCTAAAGCACCAAGTCTCAAAAATATGTATACTAATGAAGGCATGACATTAATAGATGTGCCTAAATCTAACATAGCATCAAAATTACACTTGCCTAAAGTGCATGGAATAGTAAAAGTGTCAGGATTTGCACTTCCTTGGCATAGCAAGCTGAATTAGGGCAAAAACTTGCTCACTTTTAATCAATGTAGAAACACTTCTTCTCATCTCCACATCGCCCTTTCAACTTCCTCCTCTTATTTGTACACAATTCCTTAAGGAACTTTGCATATTTAGGAATATGTTTAATTGCATCGAAGGGAGGGATATTGATTTCTACCTTGCTGAATGTTTGTAGCAACTCATCATTTATCTCAAATTTTCTTGCTTGGAATGTTCTACTTGGGAAGGGTAATGGAATGGTTCTGGTTGAACTTTGCTACTACACAATTACATCTCTATTAGGATCATTTATAATTGTTTGTGTAGCTTTCCCTTTAGCAGTTTTGGATGTTGCATGTTGTTGTGGTAGCTCTTTGCCATTCCTCAAGGTTATGGAACATACATTAACTTGTGAACTGATAACTATATGAGAAGGGATTTTTCCAAAACCTTTGGACTACAGTTGATTCACAGTGGTAGCCAATTGGCCAATCAATGTTTGCAAATCCTAAATTGTGGTAGGCACATTCTGCTGAAATTGAAGGTTACTCGTGGCCATCTTTTTGACCAAATCCTCTAAGAAATTCTACTATACAAGTTGTTGCATGGACTGTTGCAATTCAGCATTATTCGGTTCAGTTTCTTGCAATATGGGACATGTATCAGTTAGGTGTTCTATAGAAGTACAAATGCCACACACTCTAGCTGGTGGACTAGTATGATGTTGTCCAATAGCTAGCTATCTAACAAGAGAGGTCAGTTCATCAAAGCTCCAGGACTAGTAACATCTATCATACTTCTATCCATTAACGTCAACCCCTCATAGAAATATTGGATTAAAAGTTCTAACTTATTTGGTGATGAGGACAACTTAAACACAACTTATTGAACCTCTCCCAGTACTCATATAAGGTTTCTCCATTATGTTGCCTAATACCACATATCTCCTTCTTGATTGATGTTGTTCTAAAAGTAGCGAAGAACTTTTCTAAGAATATTTTCTTCATGTCTCCCTATGCATTAATGAATGCTAGTTGTAGCTACAACCAGTCATTTACTACTCTACCAAGGAGAAGGGGAATGCCTTCATTTTGATGTAGTCCTCAGGAATTCCATGTGGCTTCATAGTGGAACATACAACAAGGAACTCCTTAAGATGCTTGTGAGAATCTTCACCTACAAAATCATGAAACTTAGGCAACAAATGGATTAGTCCATACTTAAGCTCATATGATTAAGGTTGTTCCAACTCAAGATATTGAATACACCAAGGCTAACATATAACATTAGGTGTAATCAACTCCTTCAAGGTATTGTTATTGTCATCCATATTATCCACACTAGATTGGGATGTACAAACACCAAAATCAAGATTAGGTACACCAAGATCAGAATTAGAATTCACAATATCAGACTTGAAAAAACCAAAATCATTTGCAAAAACACTACTCCTAGGACTTCTTATCAACCTATGTATTGTCTTATCTATTTCTAGATCATAAGCATACAATTTACCAAGATTACTCCAAGTCATATACGATATGAATAGATTGACAAAAGAGTGACAAAAAAATATAGAAAATAGTAGAAAATATCAGAATTTACAGAAAATAGTAAAATGAAAAAAAGTCCCTACTATAGAATACACTTACAAGAATTGTCTAAGAGGGGTAAAATGATACTAAACAATTTTAAAAAAATTCTAACACTATAATGACATTATATGATGTATTTATGAAATTTCGGAATTTTTTTATGATTTTTAAAAATCATGAAAATAAAAAAATTGAAAAAGTGGTCTAAACGATTGAATTTGACAAAAACAAGCCCCCCACCTTGATCTATGAGATATTGACTTTTTTTTATACTACTACTTTTCATTATTCTAGGATTTCTATTGCTACTACCTAAGGATTTCTACTACTACTCTACCTCCTAAAAGTGTTGCAACACAAAAAGAAGTGGAATCTACTCACACAAAAATCTATATATCAACCAAATCAAAATATCACAATATTAGGACACAAGATTATGACACAACAACTTGTGTCTGCAACAACAATGCCAATTTGATAATGTTCTCGAAATACTATCAAAACCACTATATTTCCTTTATATTTATAGTGTAGGGACCAACCTAGATCAAATCTCTCAAGGATAAAATCTTATAATTTCTAATCTTGTTGAACAGAAAACAAATTAAATGAAAAGGGGTGTTTGTATGCATATAATAGAAATGTAAAAGCAAAAATGTAAAAATGGAATTGTAAAATTTCATAATGCATAATAGAATTGAATGTAACAAAATTTTGAAACATCAATCCAAGGATCTAATCATGTTTTGTTATCATAATTCTCATAAGGGTGCAAATTCATATCAACTCAAGATTCATAAGACAATCATCTAATATTCGTCCATACAAATTGAAATTATAATCGTAGTCCTAATGCTTTCAAGCTCTTAATTCATTGATTGAGGTGATCAATTGATTACTTATCCATGATTAGAATGGATTAATTAATCCTATCCTAGCATAATCCAAAACTTCAAGCGAAATCATAATCATGAAAAAGGATCAAGAATTGGAAAGAAAAGATAGGCATAGAAGAATTTGCATAAGAATTATTCAAGAACTCAAACCTAACAACAATTATAAAACCTTGAATTTATAAAAAAAAAAACCTAGCCTTACATGGCAATCATCACAAAAAAATGTAACATAAGTACATAAAAAATCCAAAAGAGAAGAGAGAATAGAGAGGAAACTTGTGATCCAAGAAACCTCTAAAAACTAAAATGTGAAAAGTCTCCAAAGTGTCTAATCAAATTCTAACTAACTAAAACTAACTAATATATGCTCTGAATTTCAAGGAAGGTGTTATGGACCAAGGGTTTTCGTAGCCTAAAGGTCAACCAACAAATTTTCTAAAGCTGGGCTAGAATACACAAAGGAAGGCCCGTAGAGGCTACAACTTCAAGAGGACATTTGACACTAAAAAAATTCGAACTAGGTTGAACCCAAAAGAGGAAGGTTATAGATCTTTATCTTAACTTTTCCAAAGCCTTCAAGATTGTCTAATTTGATGTTTTATAGCTTTAGATATAACCTGCACAAGACAACTAAGCCCAATTAAGTTCAATAACCCAAGATTCAAAAAATGTGTTAATCTAAGTCACACTAATTGTGCATAACCATGCTAATGGACCCATGCAAATTATATGGACAACCATGCTATCGGAAGCATGCCTATGCTACCCCATGCCTGTATGAGATTTTATGCTGTAATGTAATTAGAATTTTCTGTTCTATCTTAAACTATGCTTTTGTATGAAATATGCTCGTACTTTTCTTAAAATGTTATTTTTGAGGTGCATAATTGAGAACTATGATATGTGACATGGAAATGGAAATGAGTAATAAGGGTAAATTTCCTTCAAAGGTTCCTAGTTTGTGAGAGACAAGGATGGGCCCAAGGAACATTTGTCTAGTGAGTAACCTAGCCCATGAGAGACAAGAATGGAACTCACTAAACTATGATGAGTTGTAAGATAAGGTGCCTAACCCGTAGGTGGCAAGAATAGTACTCACTAATCTATGATGGGTTTTGAGATAAGGTACCTAGCCTTTGAAAGGCAATAATGGTTCTCATTAGCCCAATGTTGAAAGTGGAATAATGACTAAATTGAACAGCATTTCGTCATTTAATGGAATAGATGTGTAAGGAAGTAGACAAAAGCCTAAGTGGTAAGGTCACTATACCTCCTAGGGACTACTCAGTACGAAAATCCCAATAGTCGTGATTGGTCCCATGAGTTGGAACAGACGATAGATTGCCAAGTACTACCTAATGTCCTACCAAACAACATCATGCTAGTATGGGACGACCAACATAGAGGTTCAATTGGGTGCCCCTAACCTACTTTCCTATGTTATAGTTATTACCACGTAACATATGGAGTAGTACTAGGAGTATATTATTATCATTTATGTGCATTTGTGGATTGTTTATTTTCTATTTTTGTAATTAATTACATGATTATATGCTACTTACATACCATGAGCTTAAGTGAAGTATATTTTTCACTCCCTTTTGTCATAATGTTTGTGTGTTAGGCTATATGCACTTTACAGGTGACGATGAGTAGGAGCATGAGGATTGAACTAGGTTCATCATTTTACTATTTTTCTTCTAGTTTCATTTATTTTTGGATTTAATACTTTGATAGGACATGTGACTTTGTGACAATTGTAATTACTATATGATAGTATGTTGTGGTTTGTATTTTATGACTCTTACGACATTAGAAATTTGTTGTTAGGAGTACCAATAGGAAAATATGTTTGTTTTTAAATTACAGTATGTGAGAAGATAATGTGAAATCCTTTACTAATTAATGCATGTTGAAAGTTAGAATATCTTTAAGTTTCTTTATTATAATTATATAGCATTAGGGGTAAAGTGTGTCACACCACCTTAAAGGTAAAACCAAAGTGATATGAGCAGAGGTTGCTAGAAGTATAATATATAACTCTCCTCTAGGATTTACCCTTTTAGGTTCCATTAGGCTCAAGATGTTAAACAACCCCTTTGCAAGAGGCAACCTATTTTATTTGCAATATTATTTTAAATTTTTTAGTTTTGGTATTTCATGTTAAAAACAAGTACCAAAAGTGTGCATCATCGTGCTCAATGGAGCACAAGTCGTGCTTCATCTTAGTACTTATATGTGAGCTTTTGGTAGAGTTATGCAACATTCTAGCATGATTGTACTTCTTTTTGGATTTACGTTTTGAGTTTTGGTAGGACCATCATTACATGGCACAGTCGTGCTCTATAAAGAAACCATAAGGGCCATATTGTAGCAGCTTTATTAAAACCTTCGACTACCTTCATTGTTCTAGGGGAGATTTCTTTATCATGATTTTTGCATTTACTTCTTGTATCTTGTTTATATTTACCATTGGGGACCATGTTCTTTCTTATGTATAGGGAGCAGATATCTAATGTATGCAAACTCTGAGTATTAGTATATGGGTATCACTATATTATTTCTCCAATATATCTTGTGTGATGTATATGTACTTGAAGTTGGTACACTTAAAAGTCATCATGTTCTACATCTCCAATATATGTATTGAATGCTCAATCAATGTAAAATGTCTTTCTTAATCTATGCAATAATTCCTTTTCTGTTGTAGTGATTCAAATAGTTAAATCAATCAATCTAGTATTCTCAATAATGACTATAGTATACCTAAGAAAAATATTTCTTTTTTGTCCAATATCAATAATGACTTATACACACAAGTACACATAAATGAATATATTGTCTTATCAATAAAATAAACACTCCATCAAATTTGTTCCCATTATGAAAAAACAATGGATAGTTCATGTTTGTAACATAGCAAAATAACAAGATTCAAGATTAAAGTATTGAAAAAAAAACATTTATTACACCTTACTTTTCATTTTAATCCCATTTCTCCTATACAAGCCAATATATCTTTCATATTACACAAAAGCCTACAAATTATAATCATGCAATAATTAATAACAAATTTTTTATTGAAGTATTCATGATCCTTCTCATTGGGTCTTTCCATATTGACAAAATCATGTATAAAATGTGTTGGTAAATCCTATTCTTATTAATTTTTCCTTAATGGTTGCTTTAATTATAAGCTATCTTGAAATGATGGAATTTGAAAGAAGAATTAGCAAAATGGCCTTCCACTAGTCTTTGCAATTAGCCTATATGCTACTTCAGTAAAATGGGGTCCATCCTAATTTATATGTTTTGAAGGCTTTGAGCAAACTGTTAAAGTAATACTTCTGCAATATATTTGTGCATTGAAATTGTAAGGTTCACCCTTTCCACAGCATGCTCTAAAAGTCTCAGTTTGACCAGAAGAAAAACCTATATTACATAAATTAATGAACATGATAAGAATAAATCATAAGAAAATTAGCAAACACATGTAAATATATATTATTCATCTAATAAAATAAAATAAGAAAACAACCCACCATATTGTTGTAGTGCTTGTAATATACGTTTGGCAGCACCATAATAATCAAAATATGTTATCTTAATGTGTGCATTGTTTTATCTCAATGTTTCTATAGCTTTTTTTAGTTGCTCATTATAGTACTCAATGAAATCATTGTAAGCTATCAAGCACCTAAATTGATTATAGTCATCTTTCTTATCACTATTCATTATTACCAAAAACAACATAATATCACCCAATTCGGATGTTCCCTAATACCATTAACTCTACCATTCCTCTTCTATTAAATTCTAGCAAATAGAAACAGAAATAAAATTCAATTTCTAATCAATCACATTTCAAATCAAACATTAATGAAACTATAAAAATTGAAGTTGACAAAAAATTGATATAACATATAGTGGTGGTACTGATAATTGCTTCAACAATTGTTGGAACCATTTCCCAAAGTTCTGTAATATTTTTATATGGAATAATTGCATTAATATCATTCACACCAATCCCTCCCACTAGAAATAATGAGTTTTGGAAGTAACTATCACA
Source organism: Mucuna pruriens (assembly GCA_025330945.1). Lineage (NCBI taxonomy): Eukaryota > Viridiplantae > Streptophyta > Magnoliopsida > Fabales > Fabaceae > Mucuna > Mucuna pruriens. The sequence goes on from JAENHJ010000158.1 coordinate 1,689,944, forward strand.
CTCTGTCATTAGAAGAAATAAAAGTTGTTAGTCATATTGGGAAATTTTGAAATATTTGACAGAAACATTATTAAAGGAGATTTGGTAAAACCTTCTTTGCTTTTACAAAGTAAGGGTATGAGCTTCTTAAACCAATCAAGCTGACTACTCAATGAATAAGTAGTTACATCTAGTGTATATGTTCCTTTTTATTTGAAATAATTCTTATCAAGTGTAGTTGAACCAGCATATGCAAAATTCACTCCTTTCTTAATGTCTTGTCCTTCAACGAAACTTAGATAAGCTAACAACATCAGCATCTCATATGCCTCAACTACAATTAAAATGATTGTGGGCTAGTCTAAACATTCCAAACACAAATTGTAAAAATTTCTACATATACACATATAAAAGGTGTCTCCATCCCTCAATATAATATTTTCATTGTTGTAATTCTACATTGAAATAAGTTTATTACAATATGTATAACTTAGTTTGTGACAGTTTAAAATTGAGGGTGATATGTTTTCCATTTATATAATATTATCCCATAACTTTTATCTTAATTATTGTTTGATTGAGGAAACCAAAATTATACAAGAAATATTCAAAATTTCAAGAAAAAAATATATAGAAAATAGCTAATTTATTATAAGAAATATTTATTGACTTGACAATCTCCTATAATTATTAGAAATAAAAGGTTTAAAAAGTTATTCATCATTGTACACGGTTGAAAAATAGGCTTTACTATCACTTTCTTTATTGTACATATGGAATATATATATATATCTTAATTAATTATTAATGCATTAATTATCTTTAAAAGTTATATATATGTTTTAATAAATAAATAATAAAATTTTATTATTTCGATGAAAATTATATATAATAAACAAATGATTTTTAAAATATCACCTTACAAGCCCTTTTCTATATATCATTTTCTCCAACCTTATTATTTTTATCATTATCAATTTAATTATTGTTAATAAGTGGTTTGAATTTTTTATTAATTATTTTTAATAAGTGATTTAATTCTTTTATAATTAAATAAATTATATTTTTGGGAGAAATATAGGTTGGAATTTAATTAATTAAATTAAGAAAAATAAACTATTTACAAATAGCAAAAGCTTAAGTCCCTCTTTGGACAACATAATGTCTCATCTCCTTCCCTTATATAAGGAGTTGGATACCAAGAAAAAATAAGTTGGGATTGATGTAAAACATTGAACCTAGATAATTTAAATCCTCTCCTGATATATAAAGTCTTTGCAAGGGTTGTAGGACCTCCTATTTGGGTTTCACATGGGCAGTCAATGGGAGCTGGATGACCCATTTTTGGAGTTGTATGTGATTTCAACAAACAAAAGTGACCTTGAGGATAAAAGGAGAACCTCTAGAAGAAACCACCATGGAACAACAAGAATGACCTTGAGGAGTGGGAACCCCAATTGGGAGTCAACATTTCAAGTAAGGGGAGTGAGAAACCTTACTCAAGATATGGGTATGATTGTGGGTAGGAGATGGGTGGTCTGTAGGACCCCAAAGTGGGAGGGGTCGTCCCTAGGATTCAAAAATATTAATGTTCTTCTAACTATTGTGAATTGACACTTGGTGGCTTGGGGGTTGAGGGTTTCCCCCTGAACTCAAAGTCTTTGGTCTTGGTGTCTAAAGGGGGCTGAGCTCCCTAATTGATTTGAGTTTAGTTTTGTATAATTAGTTATGAATATACAATTATTTATGTGTTTGAAAAACGTAGAAAAATCATAGGTTTCCCTTAGGTTCAAAACTATGGACAAGAATCTAGGAGGTTTTGATAGTAGGTCATCGAGCATGGCTATGTAGAACCTCTGCATGCCCGTGCAAGTTTTGTGCATCCCCATACAATGCCACACAGACTATGTACGCTCCTACTAAAAGGGAGCACAGTCATGCTTATCTACATTGTATGAATCATTGGCGTCTGACTATATTTGATGTTTCTTTGTTAACCTATGTGTTGTATGAATCTATGATGTTCGACTATGTTTATTGTTTTCTATTTTCCCTATGTTTCTATGAAGTATACTACGAAATGTACTAAATGTACTATTGCACTGAGAATGATGATATAACATGTAAAATGGTAAAAGAAAAGTGAGAAGGGTATCTAGTGCAGACAAAAAAGAATGGCCTTGATCAACCCAAGTGGAGAAAAGAGGAATTAATCAATTAATTAAACTTAAGCATTTTGCATCACGTAAAGAAACTTGTGTTGAAGGAATGTAAACGAAAACCCAATTGGTAAGGTCATCGGACCTCTTGGAGCTACTTGGTACAAATGTTGTCCTAGTGGTCGTGATTGATGATGCAATGATGAGTAGTAATTAATGTGCTACCAAAGGGATATCACACTAGAGTGGCATGACTAATCGCAAAGGCGAAGATTAGCAAGGTTGAGCTTAGCCTACTTCCTAAGTTAGAGATGGTACGACACGGCATTTGGAGTAGTACTAGGATTATATTCATATACAACATTAATTTTCATGTGCATTAATGATTGTGAGTCTTTGTTAAATTATTGATTGCATGACCAAGAATTTCTAATTTTCTCAATTTGTCATTAACTGTGCATGTGCACGTTCGCGAACTAGAAGGAATGTGAGGGTTAAGTTAAGGCTTTTCAGTTATTATTTTTATTGCATTATGCAATTTTCTTTTGTTGTCATTTTATTTTGGTTTGGGTTACACTATGATAGGACATGTGACATTAGGGTATTTTGTTCTGTAATTACAATTTATATATTATGATGTTTAGAAATTCGCATTTGGAGTGTCATTAAGGACGCATGTTTTGCTTTATTTTAAATTTTTGTATTAATTCCAATTTAAAATTTGAATTTGTGAATTCTTTAATACTAAATTACAATGATGTTATTATGTATAGAGGGTGTCACAATTTGTAATCAGAAACTCTAATTCTTGATCTAATTTGAATTCTCTTTTTACTTAGTCAATTAAATATTTTTTATTATTATAATTCTTATTAAGATTTAATCACCCTTTGCATTGTCTTAATTGATTAATTGGATGTGAGTTGTACTACAACTAATCGATAGAACTATAAAGCAATATAGTTTAAAGAAATTGCATGATCAAATCTTTATCAAAAACTTTTAAGCAATTTAATTAATTTAATTAATATGCCTTTATACATTTTATGTTTGCTTTGAATTAGGTCTCCATGAACTACGAACTTAATTTAAGGAAAAAATTATTAGAAGTATAGACCAATTATTCTTAATTGAAATAAGAGGTTGAATCAATAATTGGAGAATAATTTAAAGAATTTGGATAAATTTAGAATTAAGAAAAAGAGTATAAATGAAGTCCTTATCCTTGTCAATCAACCTACAATTGTATTACTGAGTTCAATTTATTTGTTAAGTTGTTCACATGATTTTAATCCCTCGAGAAACAACCTTAAAAATTAATTGTTCAGAATACATAAGAATTTTTTTAAAAAATGATATTCATTAACTAGTCCATTAAGTACGATATTTATACTCATATCCTTGTTATTATCGCGATAGGGTATACTTGCTCATTTGCATATTTTAAATACATCAAGTTTCTAACATAATTATCGAGGATTAATTCAATATCAAAAGAATGATATTAGAGTGGGATTATTTATTTATTTATTAGAACTTATTCTATTTTTGTTTAATTTTTATTTATTGTGTCCCAATTTGTTTTGTTTTAACCTATGTTTTCAAAATTAGATCTATTGATTCAACTAGTTCAATCCAAAATCAATCTAGAGACCGATTTGTTTGCTTAAAAAATATGAAGCTTTTCATAATTGATGCAATCTGACAAACAACTAGTTAAATCAGGTCAAAACTAGATAAAATCGGTGTAGAGATACAATTTGAACCTGTATTTTTCAATTTTCACTTTTTATATTTTTAATTTAATATAAAATACTTTTAGTATAAATAAAAATACATATTAATAAATTTTATCTTATAAAATATATAATTTACTAGTTTATATTAATGTATAAATATTTAGATCCTAATTTATCATAATTTTATTACTTAAAATATTATTTAATACTAAAAACATAAATTTAATTACTACCAGTTTGACCATGTTTTAATCACGGTTAGACAATTGAACCTTGAACTAGTATTTTCAATGATTTAATTACTAATCCAATTTTAAAAACATTAATTTTAACTATTATTAGTTTATTTTGTTTATTGAGGTGTTTTATTTTTTTATAATTATTTTTTTATGCTAACTCATTCTCAAAAGTCTAAGTTATAGTTTGATCTTGAAGTTTAAAGAGCTTATTAAAGGAACAACAAAGCATGGAGAACTATGGTTGAACACGAGAATCGACAGGAGCAACATGGTCCAACGAAGATGACGTTACATGATTAATTTTTCCCATTATAGGAGTGATCAACAATATCTATCACCTTTCACTAGAGGCAAACAATTTTAAGTTACAGCTTGCACTGATCATAATGTTGTAGAACTTTGGTCAATTTGGGTGGCTACCTTCTAAAGAGTCATTGGCCCATCTCAAGAAGTTTCTATAGTTCATGAAAATTGTGAAGATGAACAATATTCCCACACATGCTATTTGATTGTGATTATTTCCTTTCTCCTCGACAAATAGGGCATTTAAGTGTCTAAAATCCTTGCTAGACGGAGTCAACACTATATAGGATTAATGTAGCCATAGATTCTTGCTCAAATACTTTCCTTCATCAAAGTCCAACAAACTCAATAATGGCATCATCAACTTTTCTCAATTTGAGAAAGAGTCCCTATTTGAATCTTAAGAGAGGTTCCAAGATATATTTTGCAATTCCCCCCACCATAGCTCTTTGACGAGATAAATAATCCAAATTTTCTCTAGCGTTATGTCTACTTTGAACCAAACTAGCATTGATATTGCATGTAGGGGAACTATAATGAACAAACCTTCAACTAAGACCTTTGAGATCATAGAGGACAAGTTATCTAATAATTACCATTGTTCTTTTGAAGACATACATGTTACAAAGAAACCAAGTAGAGTATATTAGTAGGAGAAAAGAGTAAGCATGGAGTGGTATAGGTAGAAGTGCAACCCTCCTATCTATAAACATAGTGGAATAGCATGGAATGAAGGTAAGGATTTTTAAATGGGTAACTTCTTTGCCAACATAGATGAAGAGGCAAAGTATGTTGGTAGCTTCAACAGGAAACAAAATGACTTTTATTCCTTTACCTATAATCCTCAATGGAATGACGTCCCTAATTTCTCATGAGGAACAAGAAGGTGAAAAACGAAAATGTATATAGGCCTTTTCATGTGCAAAATTAGAGTTAAGGCCCGAGAAAGGAGGAGAGAACGCCAAGCCTAAGCAGTATATGAAAAAAAAAATAGTGCCTCGATCAAGTATTTGGAGACTCAAATATCTTATTTCACTACTCAATGTCTTAAAGAGTTTAAGGCTCCTTAATTACTCAAACAAAGCTTAATCTAGAAGTGGGAAAAAGTTGGAGGAGTTGGAAAAGAGAAAGAAGTAAGCAACAATTCACAAAAAGAGAAGACTCTCACTATAGAGAGCTCCACTGAAAAGAAAAGAAAGGTAAGGTAAATCTAGCACTACAAAAGTACATGGTCTTTTCCCTTAAAGATTAAAGGGTGAACATTATCATAAGTATTTTTCTAGATTCCTAAACATTTTTAAGGAACTACATATTAATATCCCATTTATTGAAGCCATCATAGATGTCCAAGTGTGCAAAATTTTAAAAGGATATAATTTCTAAAAAAAAAAGAGTTAAAGAGGCCTTTGAGGTAGTCAAATTGATAGAAGAATGTTCTCCTATTGTGCTGAAAAGTTTCCCCCTAAAGTAATACATATATGGAGTTTTACTATCCTCAACATCATTGGTGACTTGTACTTTGAAAAAGGCATTGTTGGATTTAAGTGTCAACATAAATTTAATATCTTGTTTTATTTTTAAGAAACTTGGCATATAGGAATCTCATCCTACTAATATTTCTCTACAAGTTGTCCATAGAACCATTAACCACTCACTCAATATAGTGGAGCATATTTTAGTGAAGGTGGACAAATTCATTTTTTTACCGCTAACCTTATAATTTTAGACATGCAGAGGGATAAGTAAGATCCAATAATTTTAGGATGACCTTCCTAGTCATAGGAAAGACTATAATAGACATCGAGTAGGGGAAACTAACCTTAAGATTGGGTAATGAATAGGTTATTTTTAGAGTCTTTGACTCTCTTAAATTTCTTTTTGTTATGTATAGTTTTGTGCAGGCTATAGATATCGTTGATCGGGTTGTCCCAAAGAACCCTCTTGATCCAAGGTTTATAGTTCCTTTAGAGAAAAATCTTACTGTATATGTTGCAGCTGAATAAGTTAGAAAAGCCTTGTTTTGGAGATTTTGAAAACTTTAAGCCATACAAAAAGAACCTTAAAAAGTGAGTTGAGAAGCGGACTCAGCAAGGAGGGTTTTGATGTTAATATGGACAATCACTTAGGGGACACTCAAGAGAGCATTAAGGATAAGGAAAGTACTGCACTACAAGTTCCCATGACAAGGGGTAGATTGAGGAGATTGCAAGAGGAAGTGTAGAAGAAACTAGGCCTCCTTCAAGGACAATGAGGGCCCAACTTTATACACTTTGAGTTAAACCCAAGGATCCACAAACAACAACTAGTTAGAAGATTTCCAAAAATTAGGTCTAGAAATTTAGAATGTAAATTGAAAGAAGAAATCAAAGATATGGAGAAAAGAAGAATGGTGTTTTTGAATTAGATAAGAAAGAGTGATATTTGCCACAATCATCTTGGAAACTTGATGAGAATAGGGTTCTTGCTCAAGAACGAGAAAAGGGAGAAAGTCTCTCAAAAGTGCAATGCACAATTTCATTCAATCAAAAAGTGGTTAAGCTAATTACAATAAGGTCTTATATAGGCATGCACTAATAATGATTAGGTAGCTTAATCTAATCCTAAGACTAAAATAAAGGCCCAAGTAACAAGTCCTAAAACTAAGCTAAAAACGCAACACTCAAAAGTCTTCACAAATGGTGACCAAAAAATGTGTCACTAAGGCAAAAAAATGTATCCTTGGGCTTCCAAGCCCATATGCAAGTCAACTAAGGTTTATTACAAGAAAATACCACTTAAAAATAGTGATTTAAAGATTTAAAACAAGCTCATCAAGGACAATGGTTACACTCAAAAAATGTAAGTTAGACTACTACTGGGGCCCTCCTTGGCCCTTAAAGTGGTCCATCTCTTGGTGCACTTCTTGGTGTTTCCTTAGCCTTCCTCTAGCCATTGGACCTTCTAGGACAGTGAAATACATGCTCTTCAAGCCTCCTTGTTGATTATGACATTTCCCTCTATATATATATATATATATCATCCCCCCTTCTTAAAGAGAATTTGGCCTCAAATTCGGTGCTTGAGTACCTACATCAAAATGAGTTGAGTCAATCACATTAAAACTATTGCTTCCCCTATATTCTTGGGGCATATCAATCTTATAAGCATTATCATTAATATTTTCCACATTTTTGAAAGGTTCATCCCCTCTAGGAAGGAGTTTAGATTTCCTTAAGTGAGGGAACTTTTCTTTTCTCAAGTAGACCCAAACTAGGTCACCTTTCTTAAAAATATTTTCCTTCTTTCCCTTATTTCCTTGCTTAGCATATTGCTCCCCTTTCTTTTCCAAATGTGATCAAGCCTTCTTATGCAATTTCTTAACAAATTGGGCTTTGGTAAGACCATCATCATTCACCAAATAAGATAGAATAGGCAAAGACAATAAATCAAGTGGGGATAAAGGATTAAGCCATACACCAACTTAAAAGGAGAATGAGAAGTAGTAGAATTAACTATCCTATTATATGTAAACTTAATATGTTGTAGTCATTCTTCTCAATATCTCAAACTCTTCCCTACAAAGCATATAAGGAGTTAGGACAAGGTTCTTTTGACTACTTTGGTTTGTCCATCCATTCGAGGATGACAAGTGGTAAAAAAGAGTATTTTAGTTCCAGGCGTACTCCATAAGGTCCTCTAAAAATGTCCAAGAAACTTGGAGTCCTTAACATAAACTAAAAGACAGTTCGCTTGAACGAACTAAACTAAAAAATAGTTTACTCGAATCAAACTAAATTATTTTTTAGTTTTGCGAACTATTTGAAGTAAATAGGATACACACAAGAAGGGAGGTTGAATTAGCGAACTATTTGAAGTAAACAAGATATGCACAAGAAGGGAGGTTGAATTGTGTGATTTGTGATTTTTAAGCAATTTTTTAAAGTTTTTTGTAAAAGATATAAGTTTGAACAAAAGTTTTGTGCAAACCATCGAAAAATGTGATAACAAAATATAAAAGAGAAGGATAGATATATTAACACAAATTGTATATCTTGATTCACTATACAACTTAGAACTACGTCCAGTCCCTTCCATAAAGGATTTTTCACTAAGTCTAACTAATTTACAAAAAATAAATATTCTTTAACACTTGGCTTTTTGGCTATCACAAAAGGGCTAAAAAGGTTTTTACTAAGTAGACTCATGTAGTGAGCATAAACATTTAAGTGCAGAATTTCTAACTTTGTAAACAATAAATGAAATATTACAAGAAGATCATAGCTTTAAAAACAAATAGAGCTTAACAAAGCTTTTATAAAACATTATCAAAAAGCATATGAGCACAAAAAGAGAGCTTTTGTGAATAAAGATGTCTCTTGTATATCTTGTTTGTATATCTCATATCTTTTGTATATATACCTATTTTATTGTTTTTCTCTTCTTCCTTGAGGATGAGCATATATAGATACTGGCAAAGCAGAGTGTGTCTTGCGTGAAAAAAGACACTTGTACAACTTTTGTTTTCTTTTAACGAGAGAGGATAGGTGCAACAAGAAATTTTTATTGTCTTTTTCTTAACAAAAAAGGAGTAGGGAATGTGCACTAAAATCCATTTGTCATTTTGTGTACATGTTTAAGCACAACACACATTTATCTTGCATCCTAGATTTTGAAAATGCATAGAAGGTTCTTGAATACTAAAAAGAGTAATATCTAAAAAGTTAGTAAATTAGTAGATTATATTTCAAGATATATAGAATTAGATAAACATGAATATGTGTAACGTGTTTTACAAAAAATAGAATAGAGTATGTTTATTGACATTTTTCTTTTTAGATGTTTTTTGTTATTTTAAGTCTTATAGACACTTTCCATAAGGTATATGTTTGGACAGGCTCCAAACATTTTACCTCTTGCTTATGCTTTGATGACTTGAGTTCTTCTTAAAAAATTGTACACTTAACAAAGAGATCAGTCATCACTCTTAATTCATAATTATTTGTTATCATCAAAACATTTGAGGGTTTGAATGCTTTCATCATCTTGATTCAACATTGTTTCCTCCAATACAAACAAAATTGTTCTTTAAACCAAGTTGAACTATATTTGAATTGAACTAAAATGTTTTCTATTTTTGCACTATTTCATAGAAGAAATATTAAAAGTAGGAAAAGTTTACCCTTCTATAAAAATAGTTTAGTTTTTTATAGTTCAGTTCAATTCTCAATAAGTTTAGCTCTTTATAAATATAGCTTGGTTTAATTTTTTTTATAAAATCAATTCAACTTTTATAGTTCAATTCAATTTTTTTACACCCCTACCAAAATAGTTTAGTTCAAGTGACTCTCACACTTGTCTGGTAAGTGTGTCATGATTTAATTATATTAAATTTCTTTTTTGTAAGGACAATTTGAAAGAGTTTCTAAGCTACTTCAGGTCATGCTTGATTGAAGGATGATTGTTAGGGAGATTGACACTTGGACCTAACATGTATTCAAACAAGTATTAAAGCAAGTTGTACATTAGAATTATAGGAAGACCCACACATGATCTCTGTAATTTTTTTTTTCATTGTAATTCATTTTAATTATATTATTTTATAACTAACATATGTATTATGTTTTACTTGTTGACTTATTTTAATTTATTTAATATTTTTGCTTTGTATTCTATTTATCAAGTTATTTAACTATTAAATTTATTTAAAATAAATAAAAAATTAAACATCAAAATTAACTAATTAAATATATTAATATGAATATTTTATTTAACAAAATATTCAATTCACAAAATTTATTAAATTATTTAATAAAAAAGTAAACATATATAATAATTAAATTAACTATATTATATTATAAAAATTAATTTCTGTAATGTATTTTTACACTATTGGATTACAAAAATTAATTTTCATATGGTTGTGAAAACTACTTTTTGTATAATTTTATATTATAAAAATTAATTTTCATAAAAAAATATTTTTATAAAAATTTAAAAAAATGGCAAAAAGTACAAAGATTAAAAAAGGATGTGAATAGCAACCTCCAACTCATTATCATCTGTTTCCCAGTAAGAGAACAGCAATAGTACAAAAATAAATGTCGCATTCGGTGCCATCACCGCCCAAAGGGTGGTCCATGACCATGACCATGACATTCTGTAACACTCTTTGATCCCAATTTTGTTATCACCCAAAGCAGTTTTCATAAAAGTATTATAAATTATAAACTGCATCAGGATGTTACCCTCGCCATCCAGTGATGATAATCATATTTTTAATTTTTACTTTGATCATTTAGTTTGTTAAAAACATGTAGAGGATCATGATTCATTATTAACCTGTTGTAAAAACTCTTTTATTATTAGAAAAGTTTAGGCAAGTAATACTTAAAAAATAAAATTCAAAAATAAAACATGCGTTCAAGTTCAATAAACATTTACAAAAGTAATTGTATATATTCAACACTTTTTACCTAATAAAATTGTTCTATTATTATATTTTGTAAAAGTATATAACACTTTTTTCGAAATATATATGCCTATTCATCTCAAATTTAATAATTTCATATTATTTGTACTTGTTTTTATTTTATTTTTATCAAACATTGTTGTTCATACATACATTCAACACACTATACTCTCTAGACTTGTTCTTACCTTTTCTCCCAAAAATAAGCTGTACCAAATAATGTTAGGCTGAAGATAAACAACATTCCAACTTTCCCTTTATTTTTTCCTTTAAAAATAAGCAAGGTTGTGTCCTTTATGTCAATTCGTACGTCCCATAACGAATTTATTTTCTTGACAACAAGCAATTCCTGAAAGTATATAGCTTTGCAATTTTGATTTCCGAAACAAAGAAATTTTAAATAAAATTTAAAGTATACCTATATTAATACAAAATTTAAGAAATTCTATACCTTAAGTGATAATATTAACCTATGCTTAAAGAATAAAATAATAAAAAATAATTAAGTTTAGAAATTTAGATGAAATAATTAAAATTTTCATGAACTTATTCTTAATTTCAAAAGACAAATGTGATAGTGTATTATACTTTAAAGAACAAAATGATAATTTAATCTTTAATAAAAAGTACTAATAATATAATTAATCTTTTATTTTTATGTTTCTATTTTCAAACAAGGGCACAACATATGGCATAGGTATTTGGGCACAACATAAGATCTAATAATACTTAAAGTAACTTGATTAACACAATTTGACAATATTATATATTAATTTTAATGAATATATTATTCTTAACTTTATGTAAATCATGAAATTAAAAATATAAAATGATAATTAAAATGTATTTTATAATATATTTTAAAATAAATAATATAATTAAAATTAACTTTAAAATAAATCGAATCAATAGGAACAATCAAACTAAACACTATATGACATGTGTTCCCCACTCACGGCTAAAGACACACGAACAAGAAGCGGGAAATAAAAAGGTAATGTACTATCTTTATATTCAACGCAAAAGAAAGGCACAAAGTATATATGACCCATGGCAGTAATCATAAAGGCACAAACTAGAACAGACCCTAAATAAAATACTAAATAATAGTCTAATATAGCCAAAGTAGTGCACACACATCATCGCCATAGTAAACACTAGAACTTGGGAGCATGATGATTGAAAATTGAAGGTGAATATAGCACAAATTGCCAACGGGGTTTGTTCGTTTCTCTAAGGGCACTTAGTCTTGTTGGCATGGGTGGTCATGTCAGTGTAGCAAGTTCCACAGAGTTCCCTATTTCCAGAGGTACCAGGTGGGACACACTTGCACCTCACACAGCACGTGCCGCACGCCCTATTGCACAGGTTTGGCCTCGAGTGAGCACTGCACCTCGACTTGCATAACCCACCACAATCTGAAAAGCCAAAAAATCCAACTTCATTTCTTTCCCCAAACTCCATTATTGTAATGAGTAAATGTCCCAACTTGCCATGACAAAGTAATTATTTGCTCTTGGCTTCACAATTTAAAGCCTTTCTAGAGAACCCAATCACCAATACTTTTGTTACTGACTAAAGATTAATTACCTATGTCTTGCATTAGCCTTCTGTTCCCGTCTCTCACGATAAGCTGGAGAAATTTCCATCAAGAGTTACAATTTATAGTCATAAGCACTTTACGAAATACTAATAACAAGTACGGTTAAATATATTTTGTATTCTTAAAAAATATAAGAATTTTTTGCTTTAGTTCTTATAATTTTTTTTAACATTTAAAATTACAAAAATGAAATGTTTTTAATAAGATTAAAATAAAAAAATCATATTTGTAAGGGAGCTAGAAAACATGTTTAAGCCTAGCTAAAATATACAAAACATATATATAATAGTCTATGATGCTATAATTTAATTTTTAAAGCATACTGGCTCATTGGGAAAGTGCAGTTCTTCTTCTTCTATCTTTAGATCAGATGAAACCTGCATGACAAACCACCAAAAGATGAACACTGAAGAGGAAATAGATGTAAATAAAATCGCCATCAGCTTTAAGTAACTGAAGCTGCTAAACTAAACCATGCATAACAATATTTTTGAAACTGTGCTTTTATTAATTAATATTAGTAAAGATGACACCGATGTTAGTGTACCTTAACAAGGCTCACCAGCAGCAACATCCCCAACACAGTAAGTATGCGAGGCGCCATAGCAGCAGAAACTAAGAATCTAAAGGTAAAAGGGTTTGAAGTTTAAACTTCAAATCTCGACCAAGATAGCCCAGTGACCAATACACTTCACAGTTCACACACATTACTAGCATTATATAGACGAAAGCAAAAGCTGGCAGCACGGGTTGTTTTCAGTGAAATTACCAAATTACCAAAATATCTAGCATTAATATATGTAATTTTTACAGATAAATTATATTTGGTAAAAAAAATATAATTTGAGACTTTATAGGAATTTTTCCACCACTGGACTAAGTATAATAATTGTTCTGATAAATTATATGACAGGTGTATAAGATTTGCAATTTGCAACATGAGATATTCATTTTGGAAGAATGATGATAAGGAAAATTGATTGTATTGAAATAATAAATAACTAAATTAAAATTTAATTGTTATCGTATAAATTTTTAATATTTTTATTGAGTATGATTATTCTACCGACAAATTTTGTATTAAATAAAGATATTAAATTGATTGTCTTGGAATAATAAATATAATCTTAAAATTTTTAATCGATTCTTCCATTTTATTTTACAAAATGACAGAGACATCCGTGTTAGGTGCACAGTGTCAGGTATAGTGGGAATAGGGTCGAATACTCAGAAGAGGAAACCATGCTTGCCAAACCTTTTTTAATCTGATATGTTTATAAATGAATAATGGTATTTTTGCAATAAGATTTTTTTTACAATAATTTGTATAAAAAATACAGTTAAAAAGTAAAAAGTGAAATAATATAATAGAGAGAAATAAAAAAATTATCATGCAAATAATGTAATTGTAAATAAAAATAACATTATTCTTTACAAATTATTAGTAATTGAATAGACTTTTATGCACTGTAACGCAGCATCGGTCTGTTACATGAATTATTTTTAAATCGACTATAGCAGAGATTTTTACTCTCTAGAAAAATAAGGGAATCGAACAGAACAGAACAGTACTTTTTCCAAAAATCAAAGTAACCCCCTCTCCAACAAAAGGAGGGAGAGAGAGAAGAGTTTTACATTTTTTTATTGTCGCGTTTCAAAAATATATAAACCACGCTTATTTACTATTAAAAGTATTATTATATATAACAAAATTCTTCATGAAGTGTTATATATACGAATTTAGACTGAAATAATTTTTCAAAAATAGTTGTTTATTATTACATCACCTATGCATGATATGGTAAAATTAAATTAAATTATAAAACATGTTGACTTATACTTTTTAATTTTATGAAAAATATTATAAAATATAGTAAAATATAAAATAAAAATATGCTTAAAATAGAAAAATAAATTATCTATAAATAGATTAAGGAAAATTGTAAAAAAATTAATGATTATAACATAACTAATAATAAATTATAATTATTAATTATGTTGGAACAAATATTTTATGTTATGTCTTCACATGAGAATTGCTAACATAATCTTTAAACTCTTCTTACAAATAAAACTCAAGTGATTTCATTTTTGTTAAAGATAAAATTTATTAATAATTTATTTTTATCTTATACAACATGTGTATTGGTTAAGTAAATGAAAGATATTTTCTCTTTTATTAAAATAAAAAGATTTATGATATTTAAAAATTAGTATAATATTTTTAAATAGTTAAATGTTAAGACATGTTTAATTTTTTTAAGTAAAATTTTAAATCTAACTCTTTGAAATAAGTTTTCCTAAAAACGAATTTCACCGTAGTACAAAACTTACCCAGTTCAGATAATATTATTCACTTTTAAAGAAAAGCATGTCCTTATAAAATATAATTTTCCTTGAAAAAAGTAAAATTATGATTGTTGATAAAAGTCTGCTTACAAAAAGCTATATATTACGAATTTAAATTTGAAATCATATATTAAACTGAAAAAAGTTAATTTAAACCAAAAACATTTTTTAACCGACAATCGCATACTAATTTTTTCCGGACTTAAAAATCACCGTGAGTATTATCTCTCGTAATAGAGTCTTTCTTCGTATATATTAATAGAAATTAAAATTTTAATATATTTAAAGAAAAAAATAAGCTATTTTAACTTTTTATTCTCATCTTATATTTTCTTATAATATAATAATGCTAATAATAATATATTTTTATTTATTAGATTATAAAAAATAAAAAAAATAAAAAAAGAATTTTCTTATCATTACTCTTTATATAAATTGGTATTTTTTATTTAAAAAATTATTACTTACCTGTACGGAAACAATTTTATATTAATTATATCTAGCAAAATACACTTGTATATTAATTTATAAAAAAAATTATACTATGAAATGGGAAACAGGTGAAGAATACTAAGATGTTGACGTTGATATTAACTCAAGGGCATTGATTGCAGACAGCTGGAAGAAGGCTGGAAGAACCGTACTATTCAGTGAACTCCAATAATCCATATCCCATTACAGAGAAAAAAAGACCAGACCAATTCTGACTCACACCACTACTATTCAAAAAAAGAAACCCAAATAAAATATTGTACATCGGAGTAGGACTCTCTTCTCGCTCTTGTGTAACACATGAGATAGAAAAGAACAAACAAATCCATCATCATTTATTTTTACACTGTTAATTATTTTATAATATGATATTTCGTGTGTAAATTATTAAAATTAAAAGGCAAATATTGGTGTGAGTGTGAAGATAAGGAAGAGCAAGAATGAAATAAAAGCAGGTGAGGTATGAATCATAATGATTTGATAGGATATGTACCTTCCGTACTCGGTCGCGCAACAAAACGACAATCCATTACTGCTCCTAGAGAGTCTTGTTACTATTATTCTATGCTATTGCACATCCCTTCAATTATAGTGGGTCCCACTTTCTACCAAAAAGGTTCATTGGCTTAGTTGGCCTTCTCAAATTTTGAAACAATCACCCTTCCAGCTGGCACTTACCTCACTTCCGCGTGTCAGTATAATTAGGATTTTTTATACTGTCTAGTATGTCTTTGGATGTACTTACTTTCACCCTCATCAATGTATAATTCTCTTGTTAACATAAACATTAATTTATATTATTTCATATTTTTATATTTTCCATCCACGTTTGTAGCATTCAAATCCATACTCGGACACACCATAAATTTTCTTTAAAATTTATTACAAAGCCTTTATTTATTTTTTTAAATATATTTGTAGCCTCAAATAATAAATAAATTTTAATTTTAGTTTTTATAAAAAAATATAATTAATTTTTATTTTTATAAAATTTGAATAATTATTTTTAATCTTTATATATTACTTATTAATTAATTATATGTGACCAAAAAATCAAATCAACATTACATATTACGACTAGTATGAAATATTATGTTAATATACGATAATTTTACAAAAAATTTTAAATTTCTAAATAAGTATCATTTATCTATTTTAAAATAAAAATTTGAGATTAAAAATAATTATTTTAAATTTTAAAGAGATGACAATAAAAAAAAATATTTTATAGGAATAAATTTTTTTTACCCATTTTATAAAAACCAAAATGTGTTATTACAAAATTTAGAGAAATGAAAATTAATAAAAAAATTTTAAAACATTAAAATTAAAATTTACTTATTATAAGGAAACTAAAAATATATTTAAAATTTTCTTATAAACACAAATTTTAAGTATGAAAATGAAAAAAATAAAAAAAATTATAAATTTACACGATTGGATAGTTGGATGTGCTTCCCGAAAAGTATATCTGCACAAAATAAGAATCATGTCAATTTAATTTAAAAATGTAAAATAATAACAGTTAATTTTTTAAAACATAAAATATTACATGGTAACGTGAAAAATCAAATCGAAAATGTACAACAAACACCCTATATGAGTTTATGGTGAGTTAGTGAGTTATACTTGTTCTTCATTGGGTTTTGAGTTTTTTATTGACTAAATTCGTTGAATTTAAACTCGACACTAAATTCGAAAAGAATTAATGATATTTAATGCAATTAAATTCAGATCTACGTACAATAAGATTTTGAACAATTCAAAGTGTGAGTTAAACCAAATATTAATTTTGGGTGAGCATTCGGCCCCCAGCCTGTCTCAGCCCAAAATTAATTTAGGAAATTTAGATTTTAAAATTAGGTATTATATATTTTAAGACTAAATTTCAGTTATGTTTTGGGTCATTTTAATTTAGGATTTTATATTTTTTAAAATACAATTTTTTAATAATTATGTATTTATAATAAAAAATTATTTAATAGATATTATTTGTATAACATTATATTAGTCATAATAATATTATTTATTTGATAATATATATTATAAAATATATTTGATTAAATTTTTATATTTTTAATTTACGATTTAATTATATAAAATATTAATAATGATATATTATGTTAAAAAATAAAATTAATTTAATTTTATCCTAATTTTTTAATTAAGTTGAATTCAAGTTTAAATAAATGATTGGATAAAAAAAAATTGTGAAATAGAGGCAAAGATCCTCTTGCTCATTCCTAATATAAAGTAATTTAAACTATCTTAATTTATTTAACCAATTAGTTGTCATATTTACAAATATTTACAAGGTTAAGTTTAATAGAAGAGATTATTCTTTGTAATGTAGGGAATTATGGTTTGAATTTTTATGAATAGAAATGTTGATATTTAGTGTGACAGAATTTCAAAGACGATTGTTCCATATATATATATATATATATATATATATATATAAAGTAAAAAAAAAAAAAATAAAATATGTTTTAGATTGCTTAATTTTTCTAACTCCATATACTTCAAAATTAATGTTTTTGTTTCTCGCAATTTTATAGTTGATGAATTTTGATCTTCGTCGTAATATTCTTAGATACATAAAGAACAACAAAATTCATCAATTATAAAAATATAAATATATAAGAATCAAAATCATCATTTTTAATAAAGATTAAAACTAATTTTAATTGAAAATTAAAACAACAAAACCACATTTTACAAAAGAAATAATATTTAATTTGAATTAATCTCTCAATATTATATTCAATGTTATGCTTATTATATAAAAGCAACAAGCATAAATAGCATATTACAATACATTAAATTGCATGTGAATTTGGAGTTATCCAACGTGTAAGTGAGTTAAATAAAATTATAAAGTAACTTTTTGGGTACATAAATTATAAAGTAATTTAAACTGTCTTAATTTATTTAACTAATAAATTATTAAATTTTATTAATACTAACCTTTCGATATTATTTTTAGACCGTAAAGAATATATATTCTTTTGAGTATATTACATTTTTCGTATCAAAGGTTTTATTTTATTTTTATTATGCTTATTATATAATACAATAATAATTTTAACATTTTTTATAATCATCGTAATTAGAATTTTCACTTCTTGAAAAATATGTAGACTAATACTTCCTTCAAAGTTTAACAAATTTTAAAGCTCATCGTACTTTCTAAAGATATATTATGTAAGAATCAAATTTTAATTTTTTTTTACAAATTTTAATTTTTTTTTACAAATTTAGCTTGTGTTGGTAACTGAATCACGTTGATTAGATAATTTTTAATATATATATATATATATATATATATATATATATATATATATTTTGAATAACACGAACGCCACGAATAGGAAGAGCTCTAGTTAGAACGAGTTGGTGGAACGGATCAGGTTACCTCACTTACGTGGTGATAAAAAAAAAGTAATAAAGCATACGTATTGATGTAATAATATAGTAGATATAAAATTTTCTAACTTGTAAGAATCACTAAGGAGTAACCACAAATAACAATGATAGTAATAATGAGAAGAATCACGCAAAAGACACCAGTATTTTTAATGTGAAAAAACCCCTTCAACGTAAGAGGTAAAAACTATGGGTCGTCCAAACCAAAGAAATCAATCTACTATAACTAAATAAGTATACAAGAGTGTTCAGGTCAAAAACAATATTTGTTCATACAATCAATCAACACAAACAAGCAAGCAAAACTTGCAGATGAAAAACAAGAAAGTAAAGAACCTACAAAATTGAGCTACTGTGCGAGTATGATTTCTCACACCATAAACCTCCAAATCAAGATCCGAACGGTCAAGATGTAGAATTACGTGTGTTGAACCTACTATCAAATTTCCAGTCTGATCCAATGGTTAACGAATTAGATATCATAATTTTGACGTGACTATTCGTGTTGAGAATGAAAACAGAACATCTTCTTTCTCTCTTTCTCTCCCTCTTTCTCTTCTCTCTTTTGCCTTGTGAAAATCCACTCTTTCTCAATCTCCCAATCTGACCCCTTCTCTTCTTATAAAGATAGACCTATCGGGCTTGAGAGTATTGGACTTTTGTCCACATAGTTGGGAACACAAAAATAACCCAACACATCTCCCCCATCACAACTATGTGGAGGTAATCGTCAGTCCGACAATCTTATAATAAGCTTCAAACTTTCCTCTTGGAACTACCTTGGTCATCATGTTAACGCTCTTACTATCACAGAATAATCGATGTTCATCCTGAACAAAACCAAGTTCTGCTTGGGTAATGGAAAAAGGAATACACTTCTGCAATTTAGATTGCCAAGCCTTTTGCCTTTCTTCACTCTCCATGGACTCTTGGTAACATTCAAGTTCTTCTCCATTTGTCAAGGTCACATACTCATCAGAAGTATACCTTGTCGATGATTGTCTCTGCCTATTAAACCTCCTAAGTTGAATTGGAGGAGGTTCAGGAGCATTACCCAGATTCTCATCTTGTAACATCTCTTGTTCCTCTTCAACATCATGATCAAGAGGAACATCAAAACCATCTCCAAGATGTTGATGTCAATGGTTTCGTCTTCCATGAATTGCACATCACGACTTCTGACAAGTTTTTTCTCAACAAGATCATACATCCTGTAACCATACTCATCATGACCATACCCAGTGAAGATACACTGCATAGTCTTCATATCCAACTTGGATCTTTCATCCTTTGGAACATGCACAAAGGCTTTACAATTGAAGACTCGCAAATGATCATACTTGACATCTTTGCCAAACCAAATCTTGTCTGACACCTCAATATTCAAAGTAGTTGCAGGACTGAGATTAATAACATGCACTGCTGTGTAAAGTGCCTCACCCCAGAAATGCTTAGGTAACCTTGCTTCAGAAAAAATGCACCTAACCCTCTCAATTAATGTCCTATTCATCCTCTCTCTAAGCCATTCAACTGAGGAGTTTTAGGAGGAGTCTTTTCATGTCTGATACTCTGCTGCTTGCAATATACATCAAATGGTCCACAATATTCACCAATATTATCAGAATGAATACATTTCACCTTTTTGCCTGATTGTCTTTCAACCAAAGCCTAGAATTGTTTGAACTTCTCCAACACTTGGTCCTTTGTCTTCAAAACATAGACCCAGAGCTTTTTAGAACAATCATCAATAAAGGTAACAAAATAAAATGCACCACTAAATGACTTTACCTTCAATGGGCCACAAACATCAAAATGCACCAATTCTAGCAACTCTGACTTCCTTGAGGGAGGATGCTTCTTAAAGGATACTCTAGTTTGCTTACCAGCCATACAATGAGAACACTTCTCCAACTCTGCATTCTTCAATCCTGGAAGCATGTCCTTTTTGGCTAAACAATTCAAACCTTTTTCACTTATATGATTAAGCCTTCGGTGCCACAAAGATGCCTTCATATCCATGGCATTCACACTGTCTTTAGCAACCAAAGCTTTTGTCCAATACAATTTAGAAATTTTCTCCCCTTTGGCCACAACCAAGTTACCTTTGGCGAGTTTCCATTTTTCATGACCAAAGTGATTATCATAATCACCATCATCAAACATATGCACAAATATCAAGTTAAAGCAAACATCTGAAGCATGTTTGACTCCTCTAAGCCACAACTGCATTCTTGTGTTGGTTTGCAAGCAAACATCACCAACACCGATCACCTTGGTCACACCATCATTACCTATCTTCAAAACTCCAAAATCACTTGTAGTGTAAGATGTAAAGAACTCCTTCCTTGATGTAACATGTAGTGTAGCACCGCTATCAATAATCCACATACTCTCATCGAATACAAGATTAACCGACTCAAAGTCTCGAAGAATGACAAGATCATCACTTGTAGTAGTAGTGACAAGATCATCATCATTCTCTTTTGACTTACCCTTTTTACCTTTGTTCTCCTTTTTCCACAAGAAACAATGCTTCTGTATATGCCCTGTTCTGTGACAGTAATGACACTCCACATCCTTATCTGGACTTGGATTTACTTCTACTCTTTTCTCTTTCCTTTTTCTGACTTCTCCCTTTATTTTCAGTGACAAGTACCTCAGATTGAGATGAAGAACCTTGTGCCTTCCTTCTCATCTCCTCGTTGAGGATGCTACCCTTTACCATTTGCAAAGAGACAACACAATTAGGGGCTAAATTTGTGATAGAGACCTTAAAAGTCTCCCAAGACTCAAGTAGAGAATTCAAGAGTAATAATCCCAAAATCTCATCTTCAAACTTGATGACTATTCCTGACATCTGATCAATAATCCCTTGAAATTCATTCAAGTGATTTGACAATGAAGTGCCTTCCTTGAACTTCAAACTCACAATAGAGTTCAACAAAAATAATTTGTTGTTCCCACACTTTAAGGCATATAGATATTCAATCTTCTCCCACAAAATCCTAGCATGTATCTCACTTGCAATGTGATTATAAACATTATCATCCACAAAAGTTGGATAAAATCATATATCTGTTGATGCTCAAAGTCCTATTCTTCATTAGACCTAGATTCTGACTTCTGAGCAGCAAAAACAGGAAGATTCATTTTCTTTACAAATAATAAATATTTCATCTTCCCTTTCCACAAGTGATAGTTAGTACCATTTAGACTCATCATTCTATTTGTATTACCCTCCATTATTTTGACAAGTACAATACCCTTCAAACCAAAGAGCTCTGATACCACTCTGATAGGAAAAAACAATAAGTCACATGTAATGATTTAACAATGCAGCGGATATAAATTCCCCTAACTTGCAAGAATCTCTAAGGAGTAACCATAAATAAGAATGATAGTAACAATGAGAAGAATCATGTAGGAGACACCAATATTTTTAACTCTCAATGTGAGAGGTAAAAACCATGGGTCGTCCAGACCAAAGAAATCAATCCACTATAACCAAATAAGGATACAAGAGTGTTCAGGTCAAGAACAATATCTGTTCATACAACCAACCAACACAAGCAAGCAAGCAAAACTTGCAGATGAAGAACAAGATGAAGGAACAAGGAAGTAAAGAACCTACAAAATTGAGCTACTGTGTAAGTACGATTTCTCATACCATAGACCTCCAAATAAATATCCGAACGGTCAAGACGTAGTATTATGTGTTTTGAACCTGCTGTCAAATTTTCAGTCCGATCCAACGGTTAACAAAATAGATATTACAATTTTGAAATGATTGTTCTGTGTTGAAATGAAAAAAGAACATCTTCTTTCTCTTTCTCTCTTTTTCTCTCTCTTCTCTCTTTTGCCTTGTGAAAATCTACTTTTTCTCAATTTCTCAATCTGAACCATTCTCCTCTTATAAAGAGACTTAGCGGACTTGAGAGTGTTAGACTTTTGTCCAGCGTCCAAAAATAATCCAACACGTGGTAATGTTATTGTTTATTTTTTCATTAGTATTATTACACTACTTTTAAAGTCCTTTATAATAAAATAATATATTAATATTTTTAAATTAAAATACAAAAAATTATGTAATATTTTGTATATAAATTACAATATTTGAATTACATATATAAATGAAATATTAATATATTATTTTATTATAAAAAACTTTAAAAGTAATGTAATAATACTAATAAAAAAAAACAACATTACCACCTAAGTGAGGTAACCTGATCTATTCCACCTACTTGTTCTGACTAGAGCTCTTCCGATCGGAGGTGTTCATGTTATCCAAATTTATATAATTTATAGATTTATTTTATTTTGTTTCCCTTACTGTTATATAGATAGTATTATTCGAATATTTGCATCGTTATCGCATAGATTCATAATCATAATCGTAATTTGCTTGTATACCACACATGAAGCACTGGGGTATTCTCAAAGTGACACATAGGATGCTATTATGAAAGTGATGGAAACAATTTTTAATGAATTTTTGTCTCAAATGATTATTTTTATTTTTAATATTAATTTTTGATGAATGGTAGTTTAAATAAAATATTTATATTAAATAAAACTGATATAATTAAATGATACTAAATTAATTCTTCATTATTCTTACAGTAACAAATAGGATGTTATCATGAAAGTGATGAAAAATTTTAAAATATTTTTTGTTTATCAAAAGTTTTGTTTCTAATAATTATTTTTATTTTTATTATTAAATTTCAATGAAGGATAGTTAAAATAAAATTGTTATTATTAAATAAAATTAATATAATTAAATGATATTAAACTAATTTTGTTCATTAATATAATTATATATATATATATATATATATATATATATATATATATATTAGAGACAGTAAGCAGGAAAGTGCAGATGCTCTAAATGCGGGTGCAGTTAAATTTTCACTTAAAAAAAATGGCTTTTAATTTCTCATCGATTATATTGATCCAAGGGCCATAAATTCTCAATAGTTTTTAATCTCAACCATGAGACGAATCTAATGGTCCAGAAAGCAGCTGGAGAGAGAATTACAAGAGAGGATCCAAATCCTTTTGAGGAGTGACCCTGTTAAGAAAGCTAGACTGGAGTGAACAATTTGATCAATTGAACTAGGAATCAGTTTCCCACCGGTTTGTTTTGAACCATTAGTTTGAAATTTGGTAATGAACTATTTAGAGTATATTGGTGCCAGTTTTTGTTACCACAACAATTTTGATGCTTCTTCTACCAATTTTGAACGATAATCCTTGGGATAATATGTAAAGCTTTAGCAACTGTAGCATTAACCTCCCTTAATAATTCTTATGCATATTCTTTATTATATTAAAGTCAAAATACATTGGTTTTTATTATAATATTTAACTAGTTTTATATTTATTAATCAATTTAACTTTGATTTTTTATCTTGAATAATATTTTTTTAACGTTATGTTTTACAATTTTAATTTTATATTATTTTATTACTTAATATGTTTTATAATATTAGTAATATATATAGTTATCATTAGTTTAACTATAATTTAACTATAATCTACAAAAATTGTGAAACAGTCACGAGTTCAATGATCAAGTTCAATTTTAAAATATTAGGAACGTTATATAACTCTCCAAGCAAATGTTTAAATACAACATACATGATTTTGTATTATTCTTTTTCATGTTTGATTATTGTAAACTAAAATCAAGTTTGTTTTTAAAAGCACACGATTAAAAATGAAAAAACAAAAAAAAAACAAACAAACTTGGGTTCAATTAAGAATTTTATTCTAAGATTTACTATAGACTTGCTTTGAAGGTGAAACATTTTACACAAGAATTACTTCTCTTCAAACCAAAATAATTTTTTATTAAAATTAATTTTACAAAATTGAAATAATCCAAAATAAAGTTTAGAAAGCCTCAACCAAAAACAAGACATTCCTTTGTCCATATAAACTTTAAAGTATTGTAATATTGCACCCAAAACGAAAAAGAAAAGCATTTGTAATTTTTAAAGCCTATTGCCCTATGGGCAAGTCGCTCCGTATATAGCAATCTCTACTTTTTTTTTAAGGTAAATTATATTCCATTAATATTAATAAGGACAAACTAAAACCAAAGCATCAATACTGTCGGAGTAGATGTACTAGCCAGTGGTGGACAGACCCGAGGTTCTGCACATCGAGATCGAAGATCGGGAGTGATGACTCTCATTTGGAATTATTTACATAACCACACCTCCATTGAGGATAAGGTCGAAGGGATCAAAGTACGTTGGACGGCTGTTCGATACATCTTCCAGACCTATCACTTATATAAAAGAGGGTGCTCCATTCCTCTCCTAAAATACTTGAGAAAGACTTAACTATAATAAGTCTTGAACAAGATACACAAAGTCACATGTGGATTCTACTTGGGTCACGTCATGGCAGCACAGGTACTTAATGAGAAAAGATTGTCGACTTTATGTTCGTAGTTGTCGAGTATGCCAGGCATACGACCCTATCGACCACTTCCTTACTAAAGAACTGTAGCATATCATTACGTCATGGCCTTTCTCAACATGAAGCATGGATATCCTCTGATTATCCTTAAGGTCAAAGGACAAATAAAATTTTTATTCATTAGTGTAGAGTACTTCACGAAAAGGATCGAGGCCGAGTCCCTAACTAATATCACCACTCAGAAAGTTCAAAAATTTGTATGACGAAACATCATATGTTGGTACAGAATCCCCAACTCAGTGGTGACCGATAATGACATTCAATTTGCCAGCAAGACCCTACGTGAAATCTATGTACACTTACAAATTACACATAAGGTGACCTTAATCGAGCATCCCCAGGCGAACAGCCAGCCGAAGCCGCCAACAAGGTCATCTTAGGCGAACTCCAGCTATAGCTCGACAAAGCCAAAGGATTGTGGGCCGAACGCCTGCCCAGTATCCTATGGGCCTACCATTGCTCCCCCCAATCCACCATGGGAAAGACCCCTTATCGGCTCACATACGGGATTGAAGCCATGATTCCAATCGAAATCGGCGAGCCCTTGCCAAGAAGGAGCTCTTTTGATCCTTCCGAAAACCTTTCTTCCTTGAGGGTAGACCTCGACTTACTGAAGAAAGCCAAGGAACAAGCATGCATATGACAGGTAGCTTGCAAACAACGAGCAGCCCGCTAATACAACTCTAAGGTCCAACCCCGAGACCTCGACGAAAACGATCTCATGTGGTAGAGGGCTAGAGACGCAAGGAAGAAGAAGGAAGACGGGAAGCTGGCACCCAATTGGGAGGGACCATTCCGGATCTGAGAATCCCTCGACAACGACACATACCACCTAGAATAGCTGGATGGCACTCCCATCTCAAGGACGTGGAACTCCACCCACCTCAAGTATTACTTTAGTTAGGTCTTGTGATGTAGTCTTTTTCCTACCCCTGCCACCGGTCCCTTAAGAAGACATTGAAAAGGGCACCCCAACCAAGAAGGTTTTTTAATAAGACATCTTGAATAACTTCACCTCTCCATTTCATGTTTAAATATTTATAAGCATTTATGTGCGCCCTATCGTCGAGCACCCCTTGGTCCACTTGAAACCGAGTGGGAAAAAAATGCTCTCATGCCTGTGCACGCTCTTGTCAAGCACCAACCGGTCCACTAGAAACCAAGTAGGAGAAAGGCTTTTCGTTCCTAAGTATGCGCTCTCGCCAAGCACCCCTCGGTCTAATCAAAATTGAGTGGGAAAACACACTCGCGCCTAAATGTACACTCCCATCGAGCACCCCTCAGTCCACTTGAAATCGAGCAAGAAAACATGCTCGCACCTAAGTGTGCACTCTCGCGCTTGAAAATGTGCTCTCGTCAAGCACCCTTTAGATTCCCCATGCTCGCACCTAAGTGTGCACTCTCGCGCTTGAAAATGTGCTCTCGTCAAGCACCCTTTAGATTCCCCACACGCACTGGCAAATTATTAGGTGTTGGATTAGCACAACAAGACAAAATAGTAAATCAGCATAGTGTAACAACAATGACCCTTTTTCATTATATAAAGAAGCAAGTACAAGGCGACATTCATGTCACATTAATTTTCATCCTCGAACAGCTCATCTAGATCCACCAACTCCTCGTTCTTCACATCCTTATGAATGCTCAAAGCAGCCATGTCTAGTTTCAACGCAATTAGAGCCACTTGACGAATAATAGTAGAAAATTTGGCCACATGCTCGACCATAATAGCTAGCTCGGCCTTTTTCAAGTCCTTATCCAAGCTGTTCACTTCGGCCTAAGACTTAGCCACATCGACTTCAACCATAATTGCTCTTACCTCTATAACTCATTGACTCTCCACCAAGGATCCGACCTTGCCCTTCTCTTAGGCAAGCTATTCATCCTTAGTTGTTAGTATGACCTAAGCCACTGAGACATCCTTTAGTAGCTCGTCTAAAGTCCACCTCACACTTGCCATTTCCTCCTTCAAAGCGTCGTTCTCCTTCTAGAGCCCCTCGAGCTCTATAGCCTGAGCCCCCTACCCTTGAGTTGTTCCTATGAATGCTTGAAGGTCCCCGCCCAGAATTATGTCTTTGCCCAAGAGTAAGCATGGTAGATGGTCACCACCTCCATGGCCACGGTAGGACTCGCCTTTACCATCAACTCATGGCCCCAAGTGACAAGAAATTGGGGTTGATCATGCTTCGCGGCTTGAAGTCAAGACCCTACAACAAATGCTTACTGCTCGGCCCACTCGCCCACGCAAGGTTGAGCACTCAGATTTCTGACCCCTTGGTAGTGGTGTTGGAAGGCAGAGGCGAAAAAGGGTTGTGCACCTAGTCGGTAGAGGGACCATTGGCCATAGATGTTGGCTTTTTTCTCTTGTGCCCACGGGATCTATCGGCCTCATCTGTCAGCATCATGGCCCGAATCGTCTCCCTTGTGTCCTCGTGAATCGGTGTTGTGTAGACAGCTGCCTCCTTCCTGGTGTTGTACCTATTCCTCAAGCCACGAAAAATCGAACTTCCCATTAGATCTACACAAGGAAAAGAAAATAGTCAAGAGACATTGGTGTGCGGTCAACCTACCGAGCCTCAACAATAAACATCTTACCACACAAAGCCTTAACGGGGCCGCCAACAAAGACCAGCTTGATTCCAGGAATGCCATGTTAGACCTCTCTTGAACCGACATGTCATCTCGAGATCACCCATTGAACTTGTGTAGCCACCACTAGTAGAGGGTAACTGGCCTATGATAGATGGTAAACAAAGTCTCGTTGACCACTCGAACCTTCATAAAGCGGTCCTTGAACCTCTTATATGAAGTAGAATAGGCAGCCAAGAGACAAGTCTTGGAAAGACCTATCAGCAACACCTACCTGGACTTCGCACCCATATGGACCACGTAATAATGGAGAAACTTAGCCGCAGTAGGCTCCATACGTAGGAAGTGACAAATCACCCTGAACACCTGCATAACGGATCACTCGTTAAGGTGAAATTGGTTGGGAGCAACGTCCAAGGTTTGTAGGACGTTGACCTCGAACTTGTCAAAAGGAAGGCTCACATCGAGGTCCTACAATTAAGTCTCGTAAATATAAAAGAAGTCATCCTGACCTTCCTTTGCCCCCATGTATACTCGCTCACTAGCAGAGAAGGGCTCCAACACAAAATCCTCCTCACTACTCGGCGACACCAACATCATAGCCTTAGATAGCTCGACCACAAGCTCCCGCGAGCACAGCTAGGAAGGATATGCTTCCACTTTCCCCCTTAGCTAGTCGTAACTAAGGTGGTGTATTAGGGAAAACACCTTCCTTTATAGAGGAACCTGCGACTCTCGATCTTCCATGATCGTGACCCCTTGTACTCGAGGCACTGCCTCAATGGTTTGTGAAGGAGTGATGGTCGATTGAGAAGCAACCTCAGCTATTTTGCAAATGGACTCGACACTGGGTGCACTAGACGAGGAGGACTCGATTCAGCGAGGTTGTCGCATTGATAGGCATCACCTTAGCCTCTAGCATCTAGCCCTTGGAACCTGACAAAGACCCTCCAAAAATCATAACGTACCTAAAGGTTGGGATGAGAAGACAAGTATGGAGATCTCTAAAGAGTGGTAGAAGAGAGCTCGACATGAGAGGCTAGGAGATTTAGGAAGGAAGAAGTGAAGGCCTACTATGGATGCCTTGTGATTTATAGGCTCGACTTGGGCCTCAAATGCGATTAGGGGCATTGTCCATGGAAGGCGAGAAGTCGCACCCCGCAATTGGTTGAAACCCAAGATCCTCCTATATGACACCCTAGGCAGCGCATTAAATATGCACGTTGCTTGAGGAGCGATGTAATCATTAAGCGTTGTCACAACCTATGCCACGACGGAGTCGGCGAGAAAAAGAAATAAAAATTCAAATGTTCCTCTCAAGGGAAGAGAAATGAACTTCATGGAGTCACCACCTGCATTTTCAAGGGAAATGCTGGAAAAACCTTTGATGGGATAAAGCTAGTCTTTGAAATCATAGTTTAGGTTCGGAAGTCCATTACGCTTAAGGAAGGTATCGGCACCTTACAATATCCGTCCCAAGATTACCTTAACTAGACGCGTGAAACGTGCTATGACTTCTAAACTATGGTTTTTACCTTCCAAACAAGGACAGAAGTGGACACATTTACAAAAGGGGAAAGGAGTATATTTTTTGGTTTTTATCAACTTGACAATTGTCATCTCTTGTTCCTACGTATCTCTCAATGCAATGGAGAAGTCAAAGTTTACATAGTTCTGGCTAAGGCTTACGGGCTAAATGGGAAGTCGATACCGAATTAACTACAAGTAGATGCTGACTAGGTGTCAGCGGGGGATAAGATCCGACTAAGAATCGACAAGGGTGAGACCTATGGTTCGACTATGTGTCGGATAGTCTAGAGGATACTGGCTGTCTAGCTCGGGATAGTGGTTTCGAATAGAGGCAAAACTGATCTGATGTCGGCCAGCCGACTGGGTGTACTGATGGCTTCTTTCAAGTGTTTGACTAAGTGTTTGATTGTGGATTTAATCAAGACAAAATGCAATTTATATGGTATATTCAAACTAAAAGGAGTTTCCGAGTTTTCACCTAGTTCCCGAACGTGTCGTCATCGTCATATAGAGAACCAACTTCACCCTCTTTTTCTCTTGTGTCACCACTATTTCTCTCTATTATCTTCTTCCGTTTTCCGAAAGCCAGCCCCTTTTCTTTCAACGTTAACTCCTTTTATAGGCCAACTTCTCTCCCATACAATCTTTCAAGGAGATCATCACCATTAATGCGGTGACTCTTTGCAAGGCTTCATTAATGCGATGGTGTCCTCTACAAGGTTCCCCTTAATAAAGACAACGACATTCTTATTTAATGCAATGGTGATTCCTCAAACTCCTCTTCTAGTCACTGCAGTGGAAAGCACTTTTTCGATCTCAATTTCTCGTGAGGTGTCAAGGCAGGGGCGACTTTTCTGGAAAGCGAGGGAACAGTAAGGAGTTGCCCGCTACCACCACCTGCTTGAGGCAGCTTTGGAGGCGTGATCCCGCTAAGACACGCTTCCCCTACTTGCCTCGTCATCATTTCTTCTCTTCCTTTTTCTTTCTTTTTATTTTATTTCTTTTCTTTTTGCATTCTAGGGATTTGGACAAAAACAAGTATCCACAAGCGTAGGCATAAGTTCCAATGCGCCAACTACCGCACCTAGGCCTAGGAGAAAACTCCCTAGATGCCGAAGACATGACGGCTGCACCTGATAATTCAGTCAATCAGGCACAGCACCCATGACATCAGCATGGATTAGTCACTACATCCCTCTTCGAGAACCATGACTTTGGGGGCAAATGTACTCACCATGTTGAGAACATCTCGACATGGTTCAGTCTCATCGGTGTTGGTTGGCCACAACTTGGCTCACCCAGTGCGATACGCGTCGAAAACTCGGGACATATGCCCCAGGAACCGCACCATATGGGCCATTGATGCACATGGACCCAATGCAAGCCCAACTCTTATAAGTAGGGGATTCATACCCATACCAGGTATGCTCTCTCACTAGGCACTTGCTCACGCTTCGATTGACATTGACTTAGGCATCGAAGTGTCCTTATAGGTACCCCTACCGACAACACCTCGACTTAGGTGAAGAAGGCAAAAGGAAGAAAAGGAGACCAACACATGCTCGATAGTATGAACAGGAATAGGACTTCGCCCTCGACTTGAGAAGTTTCCACATAAATTCCCTTATGAAAATTCTTGGCAGGTACTATAGGCTTGGAAAAGGTGAATACCTAGACCCAAATCCATTGATACAACATTTAACTAAATAATCAAGAATATAGGCACATGTATTTGTTGATCCGTAAACATTAGATAATAAAAGAAAAACCTAAATTTATACGAGAAAATTTCAAAATTAATAAAAGGTTGTAGTATTTTATGAAAATATGCATCTATTCATGAAAAATAAAAATATGAAAGATATTTTTTTTTAATAAAAATATATGTTTATTATTATAAAAAGTTATATACTTTTATATAAGTGTGTTATTTTATAAAATGACGTGTCTTTTCATAAAAAAATAATCAATGTATTTTTTAAAAAATTTATATTTTTTTTACCAAAAATCATGAGATGTATTTCTTTAAAAGATTGTATCTCTTTATTAAAATATATAAGATAGTCTATAAATAGAAACAATTTTTATGTAAAAAATGACAAATAGGTATAGTAAAAATAGAAGGAGAGGAACAAACAAAAAAAACTAACTTCGCATTTAAATCGTTTTCTTTTCTTATCCACAAAAACAATAAATTTGATTGTTCAAGTGCAAATCATATCAATGGACTCTGTTGTATATCAAGGAGATTCGCAATTATATCCAATTATATTCAATTTTGGTAGAAATTGGTAGGGTGAACTTGAAGCTTAATATTCCCTACAGGCTTTAGAAACCTATGCTTTATATATATATATATATATTTTTTTTGCAAGATCATCGCTGTCGATATTTCTCACTTTAATATTTTTTTTTACAAAACTATTCAAATTGGTTCCAACAATTTGAGAGGTTAATGGAATCCAATCTTCAATAACGAGGAGAATATTATATATACCTTCCTTGTAATTAAAAAGCTCGACCCACATTGCAGGAATTTGATTCTACATTTACATGCTTGAGCTTGCTGATTTATAAGAAGTTGGATGGCCCAACAAAGAGTTAAGGCTTCTGCTGTTTATGGGTCAGCCTTTGTTTGAAACAAATGATATGTAAGCAAAATATGACCCTCAAAGTTTCTTATGATATTTACAATCCCTCTTGTACCATTTGTAAAGCACCTTGCACCACCTGTATTCATCTATATACAACCCTGTAAAGGAGTCTGTTACATGTTTAGACAAATCCTTTGTTGAACCTTAACTTGAAAGTGAGCTTTTCAAAAAATATTCAACAAAAACTTTCCCATACATCCAACCAAATTATGGGTGAAAGGTTTATGCTAAAAAATTCTAATCACTTCTACTCTTCCAAATAGCCTAGCTAATAACTCCAAAAATGTTAGCTGCTCTATAGTTCTTCACCGTGAAATCTGTAAAAGTTTTTTAATTACTTTTTTATCTAATTATTTTTAGAATGTAGATTTATATCTAACTCAACTCCAAAAATTAACTTAAAAGATAAAAGGTGTTTCCCATTAATAAA
Source organism: Mucuna pruriens (assembly GCA_025330945.1). Lineage (NCBI taxonomy): Eukaryota > Viridiplantae > Streptophyta > Magnoliopsida > Fabales > Fabaceae > Mucuna > Mucuna pruriens. The sequence goes on from JAENHJ010000158.1 coordinate 1,722,379, forward strand.
GTATTTTTAAGTTCTATCTCTAACCAATACGAGACTTAGTATTTTTTTTTCAAATACTTATTCATGCCTAACACTGTTAAGTTTGACCTAACTCAACTTTAAAAGCTAACTCAAGATATGATAGTTGTTTCTCACTTATAAAGTCTATACATACTCTATCTCTAGTTTATATAAGACTTAAGTTTTTCTTAATACATTTCCTCACGTTAATACTATTGGACTTAATGCTAAAAATAATATAGTGCATGATTCGAAGATCTTTTTATATCATTTTAAAATATAAGTTTTTGTTTAACTCAATTTCAAAAACTAACTAAAAAAGCGAGAGTTGTCCTCCCCTTATTTATAACATCTTATCAAGTTCTATTTTTAGTCAACATGATACTAGAATTTTTTTTTTTGAATAATTATGATTGCTTATTTCAATGGATAATATTCCTTTGACTGATATAATCATTATTTGTTTTTTCAATGTGAAATGGTACTTTTGTATGATGGTTTATTAGTGAGTAATGTTATGATAAGGTATATATGGTTGTAATGTCCTTGTATTGTAATGTCTTGTATTTCATATAATATGAATGACAATATTCAAAACAATATGGTTGGACAGTAAAATCGAGAATTGCTCTGTTTTACTTCTCCACTTTTCTCCTTTCATTTTTTCCAATTGTCATGGTTATGTTCTATGGTTATGGTATAGGTCGTCTTTATTTAACATTTACACGGCATCCAAAATCTTCATCACTTGTTACATGTAGAGTAAGTGGGGAGGCAAACCAAAGGAGATGGGACAAGAGGGACGCACGCCTAAGCAACAATTGCTCTATAGTTTCTGATTCTATCTCACATAAAGAGTAATCTTGGCAAATGTAATGTGCCTTATCCATTGTTTTCTCGAATGGGAAGAATTCATGGTGTAACCTCAAGAAAAACATCTTTACTTCCATATGGACCAAAATCTTCTATAACTTATTCCACATCTCTTTATTCTGATGAAAATTGGGACTTGATTTCCTCCTCAAGCAGGACACTATCATAAGCATATTTGACATAATAATTCTCATCCTTTGTCCAATGCCATGCCAAGGTGTCATCTGGTTGAAGATAACTCTAAAGAAATGTTTTTTATTTGGTCTGCCTCACAGGAGGCAAAATTTAAATCAATAACATCTCTCTTCCAACCATGTAATGTAAGTCTCCATCAATCAGAAAGTCTACTGCAGCACCTGACTGTGACCAAACATTAAAACATGGATTAGCTGGAAGCCACTGGTCCTCTAATATTTTAACGTTTTTACTATTTCTATTCATCCATCTGGAGCCTCTAAAAATAATGTTATTCGCCCCCACAATGCCCCTCCATGCATAACCAGGTAGGAAACCTACATTGATTGTAAGAAGATCTCCTCTAGCGACAAATTGGGATTTAAAATTTTTACAAGGTATTGAATCTTCATTTTTTATCAGTCTCTAGCATTGCTTCCCAAAATTTTCCATATTTAAATCTCAACAAATAGCTGGTAATTTTTACAAGTATTTGTTGGATCTATATCTAATTATCATCCCTATTACACCTTGTTTAAGGTCATTTTTAAACACAAACAAGGTTTTGGACGACGATTTTAACGTGAAACCAAACATGCTTTTACATAGGTCGGCAAGTATAACTATTTTTCATATTTGATTAATTACACGCTACAAAGTGGGAAGGATGAAATTTTTTAATTTTCATGGTACCTGGTGAGTGACATTGAGATTTGAAAGTGTAAATTTTTTAAAACAGAAAACAAATTAAAAATAAAGCGACAGATTTATAATTAAAAAAAAATAAGAAAGGAAATTAAAACCGAAGTAAACGTACTCTTAAATACTTTTCAATGAATAAGTAACCAGAAATATTAACGGTAAACATTTTATAAGTAGAATATTATGATAATATAAAGACTTGAATCCCCGAAATCTAGTTGTAAACGATACATGAAAATGTTATAAAGTGGTCACATGGAAAGTGGATGATATTTTAGGTGTTAATAAAATAAATACTAAATAGTAGTATATTGCACTCACAGTAACCCCCTAGGGGAAACAACAGTAGCAAAAGTGTCTTAAAAGAAAGTAAAATGTTGCCTTTTCTAGTAAAATGTTGCCTTTTCTTGTTACAATGCCAATACAACTTGTTTGGTCTCGATTTCTAAGCCTTGCAAAGCATTTTTGGTGTATTAGAACAAATTTTTCGGTTGAGGTTAAGAGGGGAAGGGGAAAGAGTGTCCAAGCATTCCTAATACCAATGTTGCGATCTCAAGTTTAGAGATACTGATTGGATCACCGTATTTAAAGTATTATTTATTTTATAAATTGTCACAATTTTATTCTTAAAAAGTATATTACATTATGAGAATATTTATAAATTATCCATTACTTCGACTTTTAATTAATGAAAGTTTGTTGGCTTACCATAACATAACCATAGCAGTGGTTTTAATTGAAGTTAATTTTCTGAATTTCTGAATTGGCATTGGACAAACATAATGCAAGAAGCTGAGTATAAAAGACTAACGAGAATTACTGTTTTGAAAGCAATTTCTTTAAAAAGAGATGCGTACTCTTAATTGCATCAATGGGCACGTTTCGCAGATACTCTTTAGCATAATTTGCCTCTTCTCTCAAACAAGAAAGTTAATACAGGAATGGAAAACCTTTTACGAGGCTCCTCCAAGTCGAATGACATTTTCTACATCGTTGGAGTCAGCATTGACGACCTTGGACAGCAAAAGAATTGTTAACCTGAAATGATTTTAAAAGACATACTTTATGAAATAATGCCACCAAACACTCAACCAAAATTACCGAATTAAGCATTTTGTATATAATTCAATAAGGTGAAAGTCTACGAGTGGCAGTTGACAAGGAAATATATAATTGCATGGTGGAAGATTGTTAAGAGCCTGTTTGTATTAGATTAAGAGTCACTTTGAATAAACTAAGTATTAAAAAATAAAATGAATTAAACAGGTAAAATAATCAAACTTATCTCGTAAATTAAAATTAATTTATGCAACTTAACTTTTTCGTAAACTCTTTCATCTAATTTCACTATTGATGCACTTGAGAGAAAAAAATTAATTCGCTTAAATTCTTTAATTTAATTTTCTTCTCATATTTTAACCAAACTGGTCCTAAATCTACCATGCATGTGCTCCTTCAGAGGTGTAAGTGTATATAGCTTGTAAGCAATGGAAGTGGAAGAAAATTCCCGTGACAGGTTCTAGAGGAGGATTTCTGATTGAAAACAATAACAAGCATTTAGAGTATGTCTCTAGAGTCTGATAACTTGATTTCAAGATTAAGGCTTGTCATGCATGATACCCACATTAGAGTGAGTGTTAGAGAAAGAAACCAATAATAACAGACAAAATTGCCCACATTGGATTAAGGTAAGTGAAGCACTTGTACAAAGCAAAAATGATTTCTATTTTACTCATTTGAGCCCATTAAAGGGATTCTTAGCATACACCTTAGCCAGAAAGAAACCCGAAGACCCTTGGCAAAAGTGCTGCAGTACAGTTGCAGAACACAGCCCGTGCCAACTAGTCCAGAACACTCTGAAGGGCTATGCATCGGGTTGTGAGAAAACTAGCCAGCTAGGTATGGATGTTTGGGCTCTCCTTGGAGCCATTCTGACTTTAGAACCTTGGCTTATTAGATATTCTTTTATGTATCCACATATTTCCAGGTAATCGTCGGAGCTTATATCAATTCACTCATTTTCTAAGGATTTGTTTTTTCACAAAATTCAAATAAAGAACCTCTTAATTGGTGATCTCTTAGTTATTTTAGGTTCTTAGATAGGGTAGTCTGGTCTTATACTTATGTAAAACAAGTATTATTACTATTTAATGAAACCCAAAGGATTTAGCTCATAAATTGAAATCCATTTGCCACAGACAAGAATCCAAGGTATAAACTAAATACATACACCTACTTCTTAAGATAAAACGAAATTGGTCAAATTCTTTTCCCCACGCATTCCGAAATTAAGATTAGAAAATGGAGCTAGGAAAATGCTGTTAATTTGCATGTATACAGGCATTTAAATTTCGAAATGGAAACTCAGATTATATAAGGAATGAGATGTGCATAATGAGGGAACTGAATTTGTTCGACCCTCTTAATTTATGTACGAGGTGACATCCACCCCTACATATAAACAACCAATACCCAAATCACACCACAGATCTCTGTTTTCTTTGGACCAAAATACACATTACACAGTAAGTATAATTATGTACACATTAACATTCAATCGAATATTCACCTAAACCCCTGATTACATACAGACTATAATATAACACTCATCAACAAAAGCTAAAATTTTAAAAAAAATAAATAAACCGGTTGAGAATGAGATTGCCACCTCCATGATTTACACCCGAAACCCAGCAATACATTTCATCAACAACAATTTTACCCCTTTTTCCTATTGAACCTAAACCAACAAATTTTTAAAGTGTTGAAAAATGAGGAAAAGAAACCTAAAACGTAGTCGTGTTGACGAGGTTGTGATTCCTGGCAGCACCAACTCGGTATCGATTCCGAGTCAACCCGGCTGAGTCGAAAAACTCTTCATCCTCTTCACCGTCTCCATCACCCACAGTCCTCAACATGTGCAACACCTTCCTGGCCTTCTCCCTGGCCCTTTCGGTTCCCGTTTCCTCAACCTCCTTCAAAACCTCCACCACCCTGGCGTCTTTGGCCAACCCCTTGAACCTCAAGCTCCTATGACTCAACGCGTACAACGCCGCCACGCAATTCTCCCGAGTCGCCTCCGAGTCCAACTCGTTCCCCCTCAGCAGCCCCACCAAACACTCCACCGCGTTCGCGTCCAGCATCGCCGTGCGCCCCTCCGTGCACACGGCCAGGTTGCACAGAATCAGCAGCACCCGGCTCGCCAAGTTCCCCGCCACCACCATCGAAAGCAGCGTGGGGATCACCCCGAGTTTCACCAATTTGACTCGGTTGCTCTGAACCAAAGTCAGATGGTACAGCGCGAGCGCCGAGTCGTGCCGAGTCCGCTGGGACTCGGCACGCAGCGCGTGCATCAGAGGATGCAACGCGCCCAGAACACCAATCGCCATTTTGTTATCATCGTCCAACGCTAAACTAAAAAGCGCGCCCGCAGCGTGCTCCTGCGACTCACCCAATCCCTCCTTCAAAACGTCGATAAGAAAAGGAACAAACCCTGACCTCACGATCCTCACCTTGTTCTGCTTCTCGAGCGAAAGGTTGACCAAGGATGCCACCGCGTTGACCTGAACGACGCCGTATCGCGACGCGATTAAACCACGAAGCGCCAACAGAACCCGCGCCGTGCAAAGTGAAACCCTAGCCTCCTCTTTGTTCCTCGTGATCTTTCTCAGCGCGATTACACCTTCTTCTTGTTCAAACACCTCGCCGCTTGTCAATTTCTTCAATATTCCTTCTTCCTCCTCCGACGCTGGCGCGTTAGGGTTTTCGATTTCGATCTCGCACGACGACGACGACGACGAGAAGCACGTTGGACGAATCGTCAACGGCAACGGCGTGCCCGGGCTCGGCGGGATAATTATCACCGATTCCTCCGAGGAAGATCCCGAGTTGAAGTGGTTGACTCGGGGCCCTAACTCGGTGGCTGCGTGGGAGAAAATCACCGGGGGGTTATCCGCCACCGCCTTGAGAAGCTCCTTTTCCGAAACCCTAATTCGGTCGTCTTCCCCCAGCGCCGCCATTGCTTCCCTGACTTGGCGCTCGACGGAGGCGTAATCCGGTGCGCGCGGGTGTTCGGTGCGGGATTCGTCGCACCAGTTAAGGATTGTGGTTTTGATGGCGAGGTTGGGGATGACGGTTGAAAAATCGGGTCGGGTCCCGTCTTCGAGCTTTGGGGAGAAGTGGAGGTCCTTGCAGACCTGAACGGCGACGCGTTCAAAGGTCTGACCCGAAGCGACGACGACCGGGTCAGACATTAGGGACCCGGAAATGGGGCACGTGAACTCCTTCCTTGGTTGCTTCGGGTCCAGCTTGGAGGAGGAACGGTGGAACGAGAATTTCCACCTGTGCTTGCCATTGCCACCCATAGTAAATTTTAATCGCACACGCTGGCGAATTCTTCTCCACTGTATATAATGGGATTTATTTATTGTGATTGCGGCTTCGGAATATTATAATGAACTTTGTGTGAGGTTTTTGCGCATGTTGGGTTGGACTGGATCTGAGGAGTCAGGATATCTTATCTGTTGAGGCCACTGAGTGACCGAGTCTTCCCAACACCGTGAACCGTTGCGCTCTACACAGATAGTTTTACTGTCACACTCACCATTTCTTTTGTTCACTTTGTTACCCTTTTTACCATTTTCTTCTGCTTAAGGAATTTCGCTACCTTTTTTTTTGTTACTTTATTGAAAGTTAATTATTTTGTCTACCGGAACTCTCAAAACTCAAAAGTCACTGCCTAATCAAGTGTTAAATTACCAGAGAGTTAGCAAGATTTTCTAACCTATGTTTTTAAATATCTTTTTTTATTGATTTAATGTATTAAAATTACATACTTAGTAAATAAAACGGTAAAGTTTTATAATTTTTAATATTTTCGATCAATAAGTGAGAATATATTAAAAATAATATATTAGAGTTTTTATTAATTATTATTTACTTAGTTTTTAACTAACATGGTGTCACTTTTTTAATTGGAGTATTTTTTTTTTTTATATTGGTGGGGACGAGGAAAATGTCCATCTGTTTTTGACATGTAACAGAAGACCTTGACTAGTCAATTCGAGGGAATTTTATTTAAACTTTAATTAAACATATTTAGTTCATTACAAATTATTATACTTATAAAACTATAAATTTATTAATTTTCATAATACCTAATATTTAAGTTTCTATACTGAGTCAAATTTAAGAGGTATATTCAATTAGAACTTTAAAAGATTCTAAAAAGATATTTTTGTGGTAAATGTTATTTAATTAAAACTTTAAAATAATATAAATTGGTCTTTGTGATATTTAATTAGGAGTATTCGAATTTTTAATTGTGTATCAAAATCTAGTAATATTTAATTAAAATTTTTGTAACTTATAAAAAAGTTTTTTATTATTTTAAAATATACAAATTTCAATTAATTATTCTGCAAGATAAATTTAGATGAATTTGTCTTTTTTTTTTTCTCCCATTACATATAATTTTTTCTCTTTTCATTAAATGTAATAAAAATGTTTTTTCTTTCTCCCATTACATATAATTTTCTCTCTTTTCATTAAATGTAATACAAATGTTTGAATAGTATTTCATCATTTATTTCTTTTAATTTACATATCTTTTTTGTTCTTAAGTAAAACATCTTTATACTTTTTATATATTTAATTAATTTATTTGGAAGAATTAACATTAAAAATGTATAAAAAACATTTGGATATTTGATTTTTTATGTACTAGGTTAAAACATATAAAAGACAACCTTCTACTTTATTTGACTAGTGTTAATTGATTATATTATAAGAACATTTGTCTTGTTATGTTTTTTTTAATGCAATTACATTCATGTAGATTACAATTTTTAATTTCTTCCTTTTGTACTTTTTTTCATGTCTTTTCAATATATTGTTATAAAAAATTAAAAATAATTACATAAATTCTATTTAAAAATAATATCCTTTACAAATATTTACAAGTATATTACTTGGTTAATATGATAGGTATTCTTGTAAAATTAAGTTTCATGATTAGAGATAACTATATATTTTTATGATTTGATAACTATTCTTATATATGTTGTATTAATAGTTTAAATGATAAATTTTCAACAAGAAAATAACAAAGAAAATGACAAAGAGGTGCAACAAGTAACTTTGAATATTTGTTAAAATATTCATGAGTCTTTTCAAATCTTATAAATTCATAAAGTTTTTTCATATCTTATAAATTTTTATGATGCAAATTGATTAAAATTCAAACTATAAAATCTTGATTGAAAAATTCTTTTAAAAGAATTTTATAAGTTGTTACATTTATACACAATCTTAAAAAATTTACAAGACTTTTTATACCAAAATAGTCTTTTAGAATTTCACTCCAATACACTCCTTAATATGTAAAAAATTTATAATTATAATTATTTATCATAAAAATAAAAAATATTTATATCATATGATTAAAATAAATATAATTAAATGATCTCAATAAATTTATAATCTTGTGTACATAAAAATATTAAATATATTTATAATTGTCGATTAAATAAATTAAAATAATTAAAATTTAATAACAATTTCAGTTCTTGCAATAATGATGATAGTAAAATTTGAAAAATTTAAATAGATGAATAATTAAAAGAGATAAAAATATTTTATCTAAAAGTAAAATTCCCTGAAATCATAGATAAGAGGATCAACTTAATTTAAATAAAAAATGAAAGAGTTTAAATAAAAGAAAAAAAAAAGAAAAATCTCACGAGAAATTGTTTTTAGAACGGGGAATATTTGTATACGTTGATAATGTGGTTCACCTTAAATTGAGAGAAGCTAATTTAGACAAAGTCAAATGTGAGAAAATAAAAAGGTAAAATTCTCACAAAATAGTTATTTTAATTTACAGATATAAAAGATTATTTAAAATTATTTTTAATTAATTAATGGTATAAAAATTTTTAAACTAACAATACATTAAAAAAGGTTAACTATTTATTATTCTCATCCTCCAAAATCAAAAGTATATGCATCTACATTGGAAAACAAAACGCACGTTATTGCAGTTACCGTGATTGTTTTCCTTTTTTAGAAATATTAGCAACATTCTTTTAATGTATTATTTATTATTAAATAAAATTTATTAAAAATTATATAAATTATATTTTTATATATTTAATCAATTTTATTAATACCATTTTACACTAAATTATATTTTTTATAAATATGTTAGTAATATTTTATTTTTACTAAATTATAATTTTAGTCTTTTATTATATGAATAAAACTTTGTTTTACATTTTTATCTTTCAATTCTCAATTTCGAGTTAACATTGTCAGTCTTAAACAAATATATATTTTTTTATTTCAAGACATAATTTTAAATATTTTCTATTACTTATTCAAAATATAAAATTTTTCACTTTAAATTTATCTCTATAAAATTATGAAACTAAAAAAAAAACATCATAAAGAAAAATCACATATAAAATAAGTCACACTAACCTCTTAAAAACAACGATATCAATGCAATAAAGAATGCTAAACAATGCGATGAAGATATGGCAAACGAGACAATGTTTTTGTTGAAGGCAAGTTATTGGTACAATTAATCCCCTGGCGTGTCTCGTACTCAATCATAATTTTAAATGGCCTCGTGTAGTCGTACCCTTTCAAAATAAATTCAACAATAATATTACATTCTTCATCCCTCATTACTTAACCGTAGATTAATATTCATGACATTTTATAGTTAGAAAAGAAAAGCCGTTGGTTTGTTTCAAGAAAAAAGAAATTCCTTGATCATGCGTGTGATAATATCTCACATAAATTGTCAACAAAATCATTGGTCTGACCACTGGCTGTCTCTCAAGAATCTTGATTATTAAAGCTTGAAGAAGTCAAGCAAAAAATCGGTCAATATAGAATAAAGGAAGATTCAAAGAGAGAAATGAATTTTTTTTTTTCAAATGTATGAATTTAGAATAAAGATCTTCTCATGTTAGCAAAACATATGATAATATGTGATGAGAGAAAAATACCAAAATAAAGTAATGGGTATTACGTAAGTAACTAAGTTTTATTATAATTATTTTGTTTTTTCCGTAACTTAATTAAAATTAACATATAGAATGTAAATTCATTTTTTTTCCGTGTCCCTCTTTTTATGGTAAAATTTCATAGCTTTTTATTTTTATTTTTTTTACTTTAATTAACTTAGGGTGTATTAGGGTTAAAAACATCGTTAAATTGTTTTTGGTACATGACCAAACAAAAGAGCAAGACGAAAAGATAACTAAGGCACAAAATGATAGTCTTTCATCAAGGGAGAGGTTGAAGTGTGAGGGGTCATTAGAATTTGAGAATCTCATCCACCCAAAAAAAATCAATAACTTTGTTGGCCTCATGTGGGATATGGGTGACCATTAACGTCCGATTTCTCTGCATAAAGGTTTTGATAATGAAAATCCAACCAGCATGAACGTGCATGACAATCTGGTCTACGTTCCAAACGTTAAGAATCTCCCCACTATATTGCAATCAGTTCACACGTGACCCAAGCTTCTTACAATGTTGCAAATTATCTTTGTACTCACAAAAATTCGATGATTCCATCGCTTCCTACACGAATTCTCCTTTTCTTCTCCAATGATTTGATTATCTTTGGGAGGAGGGTGTCAACAAACATACTTGGACGCTTAAGATTGAGAGGCTTTTTTTTTAGGCGTTTCAGAATAATGTTTCAGAATAATATTCAAGTTAAAATTACTTGTGTAGTATAACTTTATATAATATTTATTGTCTTTGATTATAGGTAAGATATCTAGATTTATATTAATGTCATGATCACATTCATTATAATCTATTTTATAGGTAATGATTACGTTCCATATAACTCTTTTTAGGTAACAATGTTGTAAGTTTAACCAGACTTAATATGCGATTGAGTCAAGGTATATGCGTGATCTCACTTATTAAGCCCAATTATGCTTCCCTTTTTTTATTGGTACATACATAAGCCCCTAAGTCTAAGCTAAAAAAAGTGAAAGAACTTATAAAATGTTCTCTTCCAACCACACTTAATCATTGCGGGTCATGTTAAACACACTCAAAGCTAAGTTGGTTGCGTTGAAGGCACTATAGGTGAAATTGGACGATTTTAAACATACTCGAGGCTGAACTACCCAAGTTAAAAATACTTTGGATTGAGTTGGACACATTAAAGGTACTTTACATCATGTTGGCTAAGTTTAAACATACTTGGGGTCTTACTACAAATATTTGTGCTCACTCTTTAGGTGCTTGACCAAATAGGACTTCGCTTGGTTCCATGCAATGTAAAGCATTGTTTGGAATTGAGGACTTGTGCTTAGTCTTTTGGTGCTTTGATATGAATTGGGGAGACTAGGAAGAGTCACAAAAGGATATTGCGTGAATTACATGAGATGACCTTCAAAGACCCCTAACTAGGGATAGATTGAAGAAATTAGAGACTAAAATATAGAAGAACATGGACTTCCTTAGAAGGCAATGAGCATCCAAAGCAAGACCATCTTTGTTTTTTTTTTAATGTCCTTGTGTAGTTTAGGAGCTTGTGCATTTTCTATATGTGGTTTGTAATAGGTAGGAAGACCTCGTAAGAATCTTTCAACGCCTGAAAGCCATTTGACACCTTCATTAGTTATAGTAATTGTGAAGTGTGGAGGATTCAGGTAGAGTCAAAACGGTCAATGAGAGCAAGTGCAATCCAAATCCCAAGTTTTGGAATTCGAATTGTATCAGGTGGTATCAGTGTTAACAAGCTTTGATATCTGATCATCATCATATTGCAATTTGAGGTTTCCACTTCACAGTTTGCTGCAATTGAAGCGCAATCTTCACGATTTTGCATCCTTTGTACTCGCTCCACTCAGATGCATAATCTACCTTCAACTAGTCTTGCGTTTTAAAATTTTAGCTCAAGTTTTGCTTACCTAGCTATTATCTACCATATAATCAGTTCAATTTCCATTTTAATCGATTCAATTGTCAATTTAATTGAAGAAATTACATTTTCATGTGTCAATTTTGAAAATCCAAGAAAATAGAGCATCACGATTGAGTTTTTCATGTTTGTTTTTGATGAAATCCTTGATTTTGAAATTGATTATGATTTGTGAAAAATATTTGTGGTAATTGTTTGAAAAAAGAGTTCGATAAAAAGAATTGGAAAAAATTGGATAAGATTAGCTAGATCCATGGCCAAATTCGTGTTGCAAAAACAAAGCACGAGGAAAAAGAAGCTTGAAAAAAGGCATAACAGAAATTTAGTTAAAGATCCATAGATAAACCACACGTGCTTAAAAAGTTTTCTATTATTTGTTTTTGTTTAACTGATTTTTGTTTAGTGTCTTTGACATGTATGGTTGTCCATTGACCTATATAGATGTTCATTGACATGTACAATCATCCATAGCAATTTGGACGCCTGGTTTGGATGAAGAAATTTTTGTTAATTCTTTTTCTGCGTATTTGATAGTATCTTTAACTCTAAGTCTTTGTATTTTCTTTTTGTGATTCCTGATTTGAGTATCTTTCTTTCTATTACATTTTTTTGCTTGTCTTCATTTGGCTTATGTAGTTTTATCTTTGAGTTTTCATTTCTTAAGAGTTATCTTGATTCGAAGTCTTTCACTTGTACTATAGAATTCGATTAGTAGAATATAAGTTCTCCTTCAAGGCATACTTGAGAGTTGAGAGGAAAAAGGTATGAGTGCACATTATAGAAAAAGTCACCAAGTGTACATACGCGAGTGATGAGTGTAAACATGTAAGGAGTGGTGAGATTTTGCCTTTTGTTACTAACATTTTCTATGAGAAATATTTAATAAATAGTAGGTGTAATTATGACTGACAGTAGCAGTGATGAAGTCAACAGTTACTTTCCCAAATCTAAACATATGATGAAGCAAATGACCATACTAGAGAAGTAGTTGGCTAGGTTGGGAGGAGATTTAGATGACGACAAAGCAGATACAACGAGTGTCCATGCTAAGGTAGAGGCACTCAGCAAAGCAAAGGAGAAGTCTACCTTATCCATACACGAAAGTGCAAGCAATAGAGCTAGGAGTTCAAAGGAACCATCCAAAGACCCTTAGGGCTTGTGCCACAATGAGAGGAGTAAAAGGTAGCACACAAAAAAGAGATATGAGGAGGATCCTTAGAGAGACAAAAGAAAGAGGAGGCTAGAAGAAGAGCCATGTAGAGAAAGGAGGTAGGAGGAGGAGCTTGAGAGGAGAGAAGAAGAGCCTTATAGAGAGAGGTGAGAGGGAAGATATAAGGAACCCCACAAAGAAAGAAGAATGAGGTATTTTGAGTCACCTCATCGAGGAGACATGGAGGGCCTCAAGAGAGCTCCTATGGACGCTCTCAAGTGTCATGTTCCCCACTTTGTAGGTGATGGTGATGTAGAAACCTACTTGGACTAGGAGATGAAGGTGGACCAAGTGCTAACATGCTTTGACTATGGTGACTATAAGAAAGTCAGAATGGTCACGTATGAGTTTACTGGATATGCACTAGTCTAGTGGAACCAATTTTGCAGGGAGATTAGAGAAGGGAGGAAGTGGCACGTAGATACTTGGGTCGATCTCATACGTGAATTGAGATCAAGGTTTGTACCAACATCCTACGCAAGGGACTCGTACAACAAGTTGCAATGCATGTATCAGGGGATATGGAGGTAGCTTTGATGAAGGCTAATGTGCTAGAGTCCAATGAGGCAACAATGACTTGTTTCCTACATATGCTTAATAAAGATATTCAAGATATAGTGGAACTGTACCACTATGCATCTATGGATGATTTGGTGTATTAGGCTACACTAGTGGAGGCTCAACAGAAGAGGACCCTGACCTCAAAGAAGACCTATCTGATTGGCCCCAGCAATTAGAGGGGTAAAGAGAAGGAGAATGAGAGGCCAAGTAAGGATAAGAGTCCAAAGAAGAGGAGTTCCATACCCCAAGGCTGAAAATAAGAGAGAACATTACCATGTCCAACTCTAGTGTCCAAAAGCAGCAACGTAACCTAGAGTGTAAAATAAAAGACCAATTGCTTATTGATCTTAGTGTTGATGCAGTAGTAGAGTAACATAGTTTAGACTGCATTTACTTTCATACTTAGTTTACTTTCTGTCTTTACATTTCTACAACACAAATCCCCCCGAATTTACTTGCATTCCAGTTCAAGACCAAGTCTAGTCTGACTATGTCGCATTCGTCCGCCCTTAGCCAAGACCGTGTCAGATTCGCCTTTGTTGAGATTGGATCAGATCAGTCTTTACTGAGAGCAAGTCGGCATTCTACACAATGTTTTCTGCGTAACCTCTGATTTCCACGTTAAGCCATAATTGAACACACTGTGTCCTTGAGAGATTCAACCTAGGGTTGCACTATGCTATAGTTAGCCTTAGTTTTATTTGATGCACGTAAAATGACTAAACATGAGTTATCAAATTGGTGCCATTGTCGGGGACACAAGTTCCTTCGTGTCTTTGTGTGCCAATTCTGAGTTTATGCGAACTCCAAGTCTGTGGAATGCTAGGTTTGTCGTTTTGGTATACCGAATCTGTTTTTCTTTTGATTTAATTGTTAAGTATTTTTCTGTTTTTGTTTTTTGTGAGTCTGAATTTTCACAGCATGCTTAGTCAGTGTTAAAATTTTTGTGTTTTAAGTAGAAAAAAAAAGAGAGAAGTTAGTAGAATTTTTGTTTGTGTTGTGTGAGTTGTTATTTTCTGATTTTTGATTTTGCATTTGGAGTTTGCCATTCCTTTACATAACAGATTTTGTTTCTGCTTTGCATAACTGACCACTAATTCTCTGTATAATTGACTCTAACTTTTCTGCATAATTGACTTTCATTTTCTACATATTTGATTCTACAATTTTCTGCATAATTTTTTATGATGAATGACTAGGAATAGTTTTGACCCATTACATGCTTTAGATCCTAAGATAGAAATAACTTAGGAATACTGTAGTAAGTAATAGTGATAGTTCTAATTTTGTTTCTAATTCTGATAACACTATTTATGTCACTAACGATTCTGATTTCTCTGAGTACAGTAACATTAACTCTAATTGTAATTTTTGTTTAAGTAATTTTCGAGAGCCGAACCCAATGGAGAATAATGATTTAACTCTGAAGGAGTTGGCCACATCGAATGTGGTGTACCAGCCTTGGTGCATGTAGTATCTGTAGCTTGAGCCAGCTTAGTCTTATGAATTAAAATCCGGTCTAATACATTTGTTGCCCAAATTTCATGGTCTTGTAGGAGAAGACCCCCACAAGCTCTTAAAGAAATTTTATGTGGTTTGTTCCACAATGAGGTCACAAGGGATACCGGAAGACTATATTAAGATGAAGGAGTTTCCATTTTCCTTGGATGGAGCTGTTAAGGATTGGTTGTATCTGTAGCCAACTCTCTTTAACACCTTGGGGGATATGAAGTGCATGTTCCTTGAGAAGTTCTTTCCGACATCAAGAACCGCAACCACCAGAAAAGAAATTTGTGGGATAAGGCAACATTCTAGAGAGACTCTGCATGAGTATTGGGAAAGATTTAACAAGTTATGTGCCACATGTCCACATCATTAGATCAGTTAACAATTGCTTATTCAGTATTTTTATGAAGGTTTAACGATGATGGATCGAAGCATGATTGACGTTGCAAGTGGAGGAGCATTAATGGACAAGATGCCAGCAGCAGCAAGACACCTGATCTCCAATATAGCGAGTAACACACAACAATTTGGGATTAGAGGAGCTGGCCCATCCTGGATGGTGAATGAAATCAATGTAGTTGACTATCTGAGACTGAAAAATCAATTGATCAAATTGACATCACTGGTAAGGCAACTTGTTGTTGGACAACATCAACCAAGTATAGCAGCTAGAGTTTGTGGTATTTGTACTTTCGTGGAGCACCCCATAGATATATGCCCCACATTGCAAGAAATTGAGTTAGACCACCCAAAGAGTGTTGGAGCAATAGGTGGTTATCAGTACGGGAAGCAACCATACCAGAGTGTACAATTTGATAATCAACAATTTGGAAGACAACAATTTCGGCCAAATTCGAGTTAAGGGCCATATGTGGCTCAGCAATTTGGATCTACCCCAAGTGTACCTCCTAATCAAAGTGGTTATCAGCAGTCGAGTCCACAATACCAGGCACCATTGTTCCAACAACAACAATAACAAAGAATGCCATCTCAAGGCAACTGCCCATCTTTGGAGGACCTAATGAAGCAGTTAGCAACAAGCAATTTGGAGTTCCAGCAAAGCATGAACTCCAGCAACATGCAGTTCCAGCAAAATATTAGCGCCACCATCCAAGACCTTAAGATGCAATTAGGAGAGCTGGCCAACACTATAAGTCATCTACAGTTGGTTGGGTTCGAGAACCTTCCCTCCCAAACAATTCTGAATTCGAGGGGGAATTCGAGCGTGGTAACACTGAGAAGTGGTAGAGAATTACCACAAGCAACGCTGTAGTAAAGGCCGAGACCAACTGATGCCGACTTTGAGCCGGATGTTGGACTCACAAGCGCCTCAACCAGATAAATTTGTTCCATTGCTATTTCCAACCTGGACTCTCTCATCAAGGAAGCCCGAATCTGATGAAGAGTTATTGAAGATGTTTCAGAAGGTGGAAATCAACATTCCACTCCTGAACGCCATAAAGCAGATTCCCAAGTATGCAAAATTCCTTAAGGAGTTGTGCGTGCACAAATGGAAAAAGATGAAAGGAGGGGTGGAATTGGGAGGAATAGTGTCGGTGTTGACCAAAAATGATGACATCATTGCCAAATCACAACAAGTTTTGCCAAAGAAGTGTCAAGACCCCGAAATTTTCTCTATCCCATGCACCATTGGCGACTGTACCTTTGTCGATGCCATGTTAGACCTAGGAGCTTCAATAAATGTCATGCCAACATCAATCTACAAATCCTTGAATTTTGGAGATTTAGAAGCTATTAGGATGATAATACAACTAGCAAATAGAAGTGTTGTTCAATCCTTGGGTGTTCTTGAAGATGTACTGGTCCAAGTTAATGAGTTGATTTTCCCAGCAGACTTTTATGTGTTGGATATGGAGGACGAGACATCAGGAAAAGGGTCTACCTTGATTCTAGGACAACCATTTTTGATGACTACAAGAACAAAGATTGATGTGCATGTCGGGACGCTCTCGACGGAATTTGGTGACAATCTGGTGCAGTTCAACATTTTCAAAACAATGAAGTACCCACCAAGAACCATTCGCTCTTTGGCATAGATCTAATTGATGAACTAGTTGAATAACACCTGCAACTAGACACCGATAGTGATGAAATTTCAAATTTTGCAGGAGACACTGATGTATTTGACTACTTAGGGTCTATAACAGATGAAGCTGACTATAATAAATTAGAGGAAGTACAGAATCTTTCCGACTTTGAAAATGATGATATTGATGATCTTGCAAACTTGAGTCTTAATTTTGAACTTATTGATTTAATAAACCAAGTGTGCACATATGATGAAGAACCAGAGTGCTCAAAGAGTGCAAAAGTTCGAGTTATTGAGACCAAGAAACCGTTATCAATGCAAGTGGCAACAATGTTTACTACCGAGTATGATTTGGCCAACAAAGGCCAAGATCTGATGACAACCGAAAGCGACTTGGTCAAAGCAATCAAGGCCAAATCCGCCTTGAACATACGACCAAGAGCTGAAAGCAACTCGAACAGGGAAAACTGGAAGCAAGCCGAAGCCAAATCCGTTTCGGATGATAAAGTTCAAAACCAAGTTCCATTCGGATTCGACTTCAAGGGGAAGAAGGAAGCCAGACCCGACTCCAGCAACAAGACAGGAGCCGAATCTAACTCGGCCAATCTGAGTTGGAAGCAATCAAAGGCTAAGATCATGTCGGCACACATGGTGCCAAATCTAAACCAAGTCAGCCAGTCGGATTCGAAACCAACTAATGATATCTTTTTATCTCCACCACCACCCACAAAGCTTAAGCCGTTGCCGAGTCACTTAATGTACTACCTAGGCAATGATAAGCAATTTCCTGTAATAATTGCTAACAACCTCTACCGAGAGCAGGAGGAGAAATTGTTGCATGTCTTGAAGCAACATAGGAAGGCAATAGGGTGAAAATTATCTGACCTTCCAAGCATAAACCCATCCATCTGCTTGCATTGAATCTTAATGGAGGAGGAAACCCATCCAATAAGGCGACAAAAAAGAAGGTTGAATCCACCATCCTAGACGTTGTCAAGAAGGAAGTGACGAAACTACTTGTCATGGAATTATCAATCCCATCTCGGATAGCCAATGGGTTAGTTTAGTGCAAGTAGTACCCAAGAAGTCTGGGATGACCATAATGAACCTCACCACACCCAATGACGTAAACCTCCTCGCTAATCACAACAGCACAAGGGGACAACTTCCTCACCAGGTCAGCCACCCCTGAAGTGGCTGTTGGAGGGACATGCCACGATTGGACGCAGGTCCCAACGAGCATCAACCTGGGGATAAACAAGGCTAAAAAATTGGATTAAAGGGCTAGGGCACTCGTACGTGGCTAAATCTGACGCGTCCATGGCATCATCCAAACAATATAAAAGGCCTAACTATAAAGGGTATGAGGGAGTTTGGCCAATCGGGAATTTTCGATCTAGAATTGGAGGTAAAAAGAATTGAAATTGATGGATATATCTCTCAAAACAAACTAAAATCTCTCAAAACAAACTAAAAGGAAACAAAAAACAAAACATAAATCATGGATCAATTAAGCCCTCTCGGGGACTTGCTTAAGAACGAGAAAGAGGAATCTTATGTAAATACCATAGAATAAGGTTTGGTCCTATTCATGGGGATTCTGTAAATATTCCATTCCAAAAAGAGAAAAAATTCGAAACAATTAGAATTTTTTTGGAGATTGGATGCAGTTACTAATTCATGATCTGACATGTACAGAATTGAAAATCTTAAGGTCGTATTCGAGAAGTCAGAAATTGGTCGAAGTTCGTGAGGTTGAACTTTTGGAAGAACTGAGTTGCTAAAGAATTCATTACTGAAGGAGAAAATTCAAGCTAAGAGTGAAAGCACCAGCTGCATCTCTGGAGACTAGGTAAGTCTCCTTCCTTCTAGAGGAAAAGCCATACATACATCTCATAGTCAACTTGCAGACATGTAGTCCACATTGGTCCAACCCGAGTCGATCTTGGTTCCTCTGTATAGCATACTTCAATTCGACTTCGAGTCAGTTTCTACATCTAGTGACGAGTCGATCTCGGTCTCGGCCTAGCATGCATACATGTCCAAACACAGTCTAAAGTCAATTGAAGTCAAGATGCCTAATGGATACTCCACACTTCAATCTAAGAGCCAGCTAGGAGTTGAACGCCTAAGGGGTAGTCCACATTTCTTCGCTCAAGTCACTTCAAAATAGGATGCCTAATGGATAGTCTGTTTATGTATCCATCCCATCCAAAACTACGTGAACTTTGACTCCTCTACTTTGACTCCACTTAAAGCTTTGTTGTTGTGTTTCACATAATTTAAACTTCTTAAATTATATGGTTATATATTAAAAAGTATAAATAAATAAATAAAATAAAATTTGATGTCTAAAAAGTATTGTTTTACATCCAGTCAATTTCCAAAATAAAAAGTTGTCACATTCTTTATCTTCAATATTTATAACATACGTACAACAAATGTAAAAAGACATTTTTAATCAATGTAAAAATTCTTTGCTGTAATAATGATTCAAGTAGTTAGACTAATCAATCTATTTTTTCTAACAATAACTACACCACAATGAAAACAAAATTTATCTTATATCAATAATAAGTTATGTAAACAAATTTATATAAATGGATATTTTTTTGTTATAAATACAATAAATTTCCATCAAATTTATTCTCATGACAAAAAAAATGTATAAAAAATAATGAGAATGGAGACTAAAGTCTTGAAAAAAATACATTTAATCCACGTTAGTTTTCATTTTGATCCCATTTCTCCTACACAATCAAACATATCTCCCATATTATACAAAAGCATACAAATTATAATTTTGCAATAATTAATAACGAATTTTCCATTGAAGCATACATGATATTTGTTCTAACAACTTTTTGCTTGTGTCTTCCATGGTGTCAAAAACATGTATAAAATATATGATTAAAACCTATTATTATTAATTTTTCCTCAATGATTGCTTCAATTCTAAGCTATCTTGAAAGGAGGGGATTTAAGAGAAGGCTTAGCAAAATGGCCTTCCACTAGTCCCTTTGCTATTTGCCTATATGCTGCTTCGGTAAAATGGGGTCCATCCCAATTTATATGTTTTGAAGGGTCTGAGCAAACTGTTGAGGCAATACTTCCGCAACATATATGTGCATTGAAATTATAAGGTTCGCCCTTGCCACAACATGCTTTGAAAGTCTCAATTTGACCAGAAGAAAAACCTATATTATATAAATTAATGAACATGATTAGAATAAATCATAAAAAATTAAAAAAACACGTGTAACTATATATTATTCATCTAATAAGAGAAAATAAAAACACAACTCACCATATTGTTGCGGTGTTTGAAATAAACGTTTAGCAGCACCATAGTAATCAAAATATGTTATCTTAACATGTGCATTGTTTTGTCTCAATGTGTCTATAGCTTTTTTGAGTTGCTCATTATAGTACTCGATGAAAGCATTGTAAACTATCAAGCACCCAAATTGATCATAGTCATCTTTCTTATCACTCTTCATTATTGCCAAAACAGCAGAATTGCACCCAATTGGGAAGTTCCCTGGTATCACTAGCTCTACTGCTCCTGCTTCTATTAATTTCTATCAAATAAAAATAAAAATAAAATTTAGTTGCTAATAATCATATTTCAAATGCAAGTTTAATTAAATTATTATAATTGAAGTTGACATAAATTTGATATAACATACAATGGTGGTATTAGTAATTGCTTCAATAATTGGTGGAACCATTTCCTGAACTTCTGTAATATTTTTATATGGGATAATTGCATTAATATCATTCCCACCAATCTCTCCCACTAGAAACAATGAGTTTTTGAAGTAACTATCACACTCTGTCATGAGAAGGAATAAAAGTAGTTGGTCATATTGGAAAATTTTCAGACATTTGATGGAAATGTTATTAAAGGAGATTTGGTAAAACCTTCTTTTCTTTTACAAAGGGAGGGTATGAGCTTCTTAAACCAATCAAGTTGAGTACTCAATGAATAAGCAGCTGCATCTGGTGTATATGTTCCTTTTTGCTTGAAATAGTTCTTATCAAGTGCAGTTGAACCAGCATATGCAAAATTTACTCCGTTCTTAATGTCTTGTCCTTCGATGAGACTTAAATAGGCTGGCAACATTGGCAACCCATATGCCTCAGCTACAATTACAATGATCATAGGTTAGTGTAATCAACAATATGTGATTGTTAAGATATACTGTTTCATAAACTCCCTTTCAAGCAAGGAAAATTTATTTAACTTGTCTAGAAAGAAAAAGAGTAAAAAATACCTATGAAATCTATTATTAGTCGTCCATTTGACATACGCCCAGATGGATGCTTAAAGTATGTTGAGCCATAAGGACTATTGCTAGGCATAGTTCGGAAGTGAGTAGCAGCATTTCCCGTGTCACTTATAGAGTCACCAAAGTTGAAAATGGCTTCATATGGGAGAGAATTAGCATTTGAAACAACATTTTCAAGGAAACCACCAACAAAGGTAATGATAAAGAGAATGGAGATCTTCATGATGTTGCTCTAAGATAGGATAAGCCAACTTATGTTTGATGATGAATGCTTAGAAATTGGAATTGAGTGCCTTATATATTATCACACCAACCACCTCTATATTTTGTCATACAACTATTGCTTTATTTTTGACATGGTTATAACTATTATGATTCTTTAAAAAGTGAGTAATGAGTTGTAATCTAAGATATTTATTTAAATTAAACATGTCCTGATGTTATTTTATGTTATTTTTATTACTTTTCTATAGTTATCATGCATACAGTTAAATCTCTTTAATAACATCTATACATTGCAAACATAGACTATAGCAACATCTATGTATGCACAGATAAAAGGTGTCTTCGTTCCTCACTATACTATTTTCATTGTTGTAATTCTATTTTGAAATAAGGTTATTATAATGTGTATAACTTAGTTTGTGACACTTTAAAATTAAGGGTGATATTTTTTCCACTTATATAATATCATCCAATAACTTTTATCTTAATTATTCTTTCAACAGGTAAACAAAGATGACATAAGAAAAAAGATAAATCTAAATATTCAAAATTTCACTAAAATAATATGTAGAAAAAATAACTGGCATATTATATGAAGTATTGGTTAACATGTCAATCTTCATTAGTTATTAAAAGTAAAAAAAGGCTTAAGAAGTTATTCATCATTATAAACGATTAAAAAAAATCCTTGTTAACACATTTATTAATTGTTTTGTAACAAAATACTTGCATTGAATATGAAAAAAATATATTAGCAGTTTTATAAAATTCATGTTAATGAAATACTTTTTTTTATTAGCGATCATGTACAAAAACTTAAAAAAATAAATTACGGAGAAGAACTAAAATTTTGGTAACAATTCTAATGTGATGGACATGAAAGAGAGCATAGGATGTGTGACACCCTTCTACCCCGAATACTTAAATTAAAATAATCAAGTAAATAAAATAAAGACAGGGTAATAGTTAAAACCAAAAAGCACAATTTGTATTAAGGATAAAAGTTCACATGATAATTAATTAAAAGGTAGGCACAAAGTTTTCAAGGAGGCTTTAGATCTAAACATTATAATTGAGAAAACTAAAGTCATCATCATCTTTAAAACAAGTCATTCAAACATCAAGGCATAGAGCAACTATTCTAACTTCTAGGACCCCGATGTCACACTAATCAGAGCAAGACCCCGCCTTTTCAAAACTTGGTACCATGAGTGCCCTCAACGTTACCTAAAAGAAAACAGCATCCAATCATATATAAAGGCAGATAATGCCCCAAATCCCACCCATTACCGTACTCAATTACTAACAGTTAACAGATGTTCACATATCAATCACATTTCATTCATTCAAAATCAATCACAATTTATTCATGTTTACAAAATGCACATGCTCGCACAATGCATATGCTCATCACCACACGTAAGAGTCTCGAGTCGGAACTCCTCACCATGGGCGAACCTCCTCAATTCCCTTAGTTATCACTAATGATGGCCACACCGTTAAACACCCTGTATGGGCTAGTGTGTCGCACAGTTAAACACCACCTATGGCCCGTGCGAAGACATTCCACACAACCGTTAAACACCACCTATGGCCGACGTGCAGCATGGTTAAACACCACATGTGGCCCATGCATATGATTGTCCCCCATCATTAGTCCCCCCTGTTAAACACCACAAATGGCCAGGGTATTATAGCCACGTCTGGCTTCTCATGCATGCATCTCATGTCCATGCTCAATGCATTCTCATCCACACTCTTATTCTCATGATTTATTTATACATCATTCGCACAGTCCACAATCATACCCAACCATATTAATTTAACCATCATTATTATAAATGATTCATCAGGAAGCACAAAAACGCACATAAAACACCATTGAATTTCACCCAGTTTCATCATTGCACACAAGAGCCTCAAATAATGAACAATCATAAACAACACAAGAATCAAGTAATTAGGACAATTAATCATACAGTTTCCCAACAAAAATCACATTAGAGCAAGACGTTAATCAGACCATAGATCATATTGACAAATCTTTTCTACTGATTAAAATATTTTTTAAACATAATAATCAAACGAAATTGAGAATTTAGATCCTAGAGGGACTTAGGGATTGCCCTCACTACCCGTACACTCCCGCATTCATATATGATCAAACCCATCTCCCCCGTACCTTAGATGTGAAGAATAGTGATGATCTGATGCGGCTCTAGGACGGTCTGAACATCCTAGCTCCTCTTCCTTGCAGGTCGGTGTTCTCTCTCCTCTAGGTCTGGTTGTCTGATGCGTAAAATACCAATTAGGGTAAACTGATTACCCCTTGTCTAATATTCTAGCTGGGTCAGGTCGGGTCAACCCCGACCCGCCCGTCAGTCTCCTCCGTTAATTCAATTAATTAAATTAATAACTGAAAATAATTTAGATAAAGCCTCATCAGTTTATAAAATCATTAACCCCTCTATTAAAATAAAATTGATAATAATAATAATAATGTAATTAGTTTCTAAAAATAATTAAATAAATTTTAGGATGTTACAATTCTCCCCTTCTAAAAGAAAATTTGTCCTCGAATTTACATAGAGTAAGTACTTCCCATACCCTTACAATTGTCCTCCCCTTACTCATTTAGTGTTTCTAACAATAGTCCTTACTCGATTTGCATTGGCTAAATAATCATCTCACCTCTCTAAACCAGTTAACCTTAAATCTTTCACAATTTCTAGTATCAATTCTCATACCTAGTCTTCTTTTAACCTTCAAACAAGTTAGTTCGATTACTTGCCAGAATAACAATGGACGTCCAGAGTTGAAACATGTGCAATTATTATGTACATGGCACAGGTGAAGTGGTAGACTGAACATAATCCAATTAGATTCCTCGAGTTTAACAAAATCGCTCCCCCAAGTTCTAAAATAACTCTAGGATTCCAACCTGTCAACCAAATAGGTGCTCACACTTATCCACTCTTCCCATGATTTAAGCTGCCAATACATCTTCCAAAGATCCTCAGGCATCTATACCACCTCGATTCGATATTAAATCTACCGTACGATCCTTTTCTAAGACTTACTAAGTACATAACTCCATTTCTAAATTACTTAATGCCATCTAGAAAATCATATTCCTTCGTCTTATGGTTTCTCTTCTATCCACTAAAATGGGTGTTCTAACTAGTTAACAGATCATGCCCTCTAATCACACGAAAGGATGTGAAAGGATTTCCTATTTACGACATATTTTACTGTCTTGATTCTACCTAGTGATGGCTTCCTAAAACCTTGGTCATTTGGAAATTCCAATCACCTCATCTATTTTAGGTTCCTCTCCTACTAGTTGAATTTCCACTTAGTGTTTCTACGTCATCGAGAATATCAACTTAAAATCATACAAGTGGTGTCTTCGAAAGAGTAGCCATTACTGCTACTACCTCCAAGCTAGGGGTCACATAATTCGTCTTACAACTCCCAGTTGTCTGTAAGATTAAAATGCATCCTCACTATCTAGTAACAACACTCTTCTCAATAACTAAGGTCAGGTATTACTAAGGTTGGCACGCTATATAATGCTTCTCCAAGACATTAGGAACTAATTCCAAATTATCAATCCACCTAAACCTTGCTCCCTTCCTAGATTCTTGAGTTAAAGACTATGCTAACTTAAGGAATACGTCTAGGAATTTACCATGGTATTTGTCCAATCCCAGAAAAATTTATAATCTTACTCACTAATGCAAGGTTTTTAACTTAAGAGAAACTCCTACCTTAAAAGGCTGACTATTGGGTTCTCACACTAAAGATCACATAACTTAAAGAACTCATATCTTCCATTTAACTTTTATTAAACAACTATACCATGACTCATCTCAATAGTACGGACTAGTATCCTTAGATGCTACTCAAGCTTTTCTCAAACTAAACAATCATTAACATAATCCGCTATGTCTCTTTCCATTTAGGCCACCATAATATCAAGAAGAGTTAAAAGAAAGGCCTCAATAGCTCCCACCAAAAGAGTTCCTCTGTTTTCAAATGAAGTCAATGGGGAAAGCAAAACTGTCAAAGCAAGAGGTAAGGTTTCTAAATGCACAATGGCACACAAATATCATACCTTTCTTACTGGCCTTGATTCTATGAAATTTAAAGCAATGATTGTTATTGCAGAAAATGTTTGATAGAGAAATCTAACTAGTTGTACTACTCTCTCTCGGGAATTTTCATTATTGAGCTCTCATTCTTGCATAAATGGCTCCCCCTGTTTGTGTTCACCCTACAACAACTTTACTGAGTTTTCAATAGTGAAAAATGATACCCCTAATAGCAACCCTTATGCTTGCAATTGTTCTCTTATCCCTCCATCTAACCACAGAATAATAACCAACGAAATCACCCCAAAAAATGTTGTCACCCAACTTATTCATCTGTTAAAAAGAACCGTTGTTGCATTTCACCTTCTGTATCCACTGATGGGTTCTCTCCAGCGTCATCAATGGGTGAAAGCAATGGTTCCCATGAAGATAAGGGAATCATGGCCATAAATCCTTGTAGTGAGATAAAGGGAAGAAATTCTGTTTCTTTTGACACTTCAAGAACTTTAAAGCCTTCTGGTCTCCAAATCTTAAGAATGAACACTACAGCCGCCAACTCAAGATCATGGGTAGGGTAATTCCTCTGGTGGATTAGAAGCATAAGCTACCACTCTACCCTCTTCCGTCAGCACTCCACCTATACACATCCTAGAAGTATCACAATATACTACAAAAGGTTCACTAAGGTTTGACAATACTAAAACTGATGCAGTAGTCAACTTCTCCTTAAGGGTTTGGAAGCTATACCCACACTAACTATTCTATCCAAAACAACTCCCTTCCTAACCAACTCCATCAAGGTCAAGCTAAGTTAGATAAACCTTCTCTCATGACCAACTAGTCCAAGAAAACTTCTATGATCACTCACCGATTAAGGGATCTCCCACTTAAGAACAACTTCTGCCTCAGAATGATCTACCCCTATACTTCTTCTAGAGATTACATGACCTAGAGAACTTACTTCTTCTAACCAAAGGTCACACTCAAATAATTTAGCATGTTAATCTCTAAGAGTCTGAAGCACTATCCTCAAGTATCTCCTCTAACTCATTAATTACTTAAGGCCCTTGCCATGAGCTGTGAAGCATGAATCTTCACACTTTCTTTACTGTCATCTTAATCTATTAAGATTAAGATAATAGTAAGCACCAAAAACACAATAAATAATAATAAATACAGCAATAAAACACATCATATCATCACTTTCCAATTTTATTAGAACAAGGATGAGGAACTCATTCTTCAAACTTCACAAACATCCAAAATAAATAGCTACTTAGGCTAGTCACAACAAAATGTTCATTCTTCAAAAGAAAATATTTCAAATCAATTGATCCACCGGCTTGCCAAGAGTCCTTTTTGCCTTTAACAACATATTGAGGTGATTAGGCTCAATAGATCGTAGTTAGCAATAGGGATGCTTGATACAACAACTAACAAAGGAACATCTATATTACCTCAACACTTCCTTAAAATACACTAGATTACTGCATTTGTACATCACACTTAACATAAATAAACACTAACTCACTTTGTCGAATGAATCACCCAGAATTCAACACAATGCAGAAGAGAACAAACAATTTATTGTCATCTTTCAAATCAGTCTAACCATGCTAACAAACACCCTTCTACCCCGAATACTTAAATTAAAATAATCAAGTAAATAAAATGAAGACAGGGTAATAGTTAAAACCAAAAAGCACAATTTGTATTAAGGATAAAAGATAGGCACAAAGTTTTCAAGGAGGTTTTAGATCTAAACATTATAATTGAGAAAACTAAAGTCATCATCATTTTTAAAATAAGTCATTCAAACATCAAGGCATATAGCAACTATTCTAATTTCTAGGACCTCGATGTCACACTAATTAGAGCAAGACTCCGCCTTTTCAAAACTTGACACCATGAGTGCCCTCAACGTTACCTAAAAGAAAACAACAAGAGAAAGTACGGTGAGAAATCACATTCAATCATATATAAAGGCAGATAATGCCCCAAATCCCACCCATTACCGTACTCAATTACTAACAGTTAACAGATGCTCACATATCAATCACATTTCATTCATTCAAAATCAATCACAGTTCATTCATGTTTACAAAATGCACATGTTCGCACAATGCATATGCTCATCACCGCACCTAAGAGTCTCGAGTCGAAACTCCACACCATGGGCGAACCTCCTCAATCCCCTTAGTTATCGCTAATGATGGCCACACCGTTAAACACTCCGTATGGGCCGGTGTGTCGCATAGTTAAACACCACCTATGGCCCGTGTGAAGACATTCCACACAACCGTTAAACACCACCGGCGTGCAGCATGGTTAAACACCACCTGTGGCCCATGCATATGATTGTCCCCCATCATTAGTCCCCCCTGTTAAACACCACATGTGGCTAGGGTATTATAGCCACGTCTGCCTTCTCATGCATCTGATGCCTCTTATGTCCATGCTCAATGCATTGTCATCCACACTCTTATTCTCATGATTTCTTTATACATCATTCGCACAGTCCACAATCATACCCAACCATATTAATTTAACCACCATTATTATAAATCATTCATCAGGAAGCACAAAAACGCACATAAAACACAATTGAATTTCACCCAGTTTCATCATTGTACACAAGAGCCTCAAATCATGAACAACCATAAACAACACAAGAATCAATTAATTAGGGCAATTAATCATACAGTTTCCCAACAAAAATCACATTAGGACAAGACGTTAATCAGACCACAGAGCATATTGACAAATCTTTTCTACCGATTAAAATATTTTTAAAACATAATAATCAAACGAAATTGAGAATTTAGATCCTAGAGGGACTTAGGGATTGCCTTCACTACCCGTACACTCCCGCATTCATATATGATTAAACCCATCTCCCCCGTACCTTAGATGCGAAGAATAATGATGATCTGGTGCGACTCTTGGACGGTCTGAATACCCTAGCTCCTCTTCCTTGCAGGTCAGCGTTCTCTCTTCTCTAGGTTTGGCTGTCTGACGCGTAAAACACCAATTAGGGTAAATTGATTACCCCTGTCTAATATTCTAGCTGGGTCGGGTCAACCCCGACCCACCCGTCAGTCCTCCTGTTAATTCAATTAATATAAATTAATAAATGAACATAATTTAGATAAAGCCTCATTAGTTTATAAAATCATTAACCCCTCTATTAAAATAAAATTGATAATAATAATAATAATGTAATTAATTTCTAAAAATAATTAAATAAATTTTAGGATGTTACAGGATGGTTAAGGATGCTCCTAGAATTAATGGAAGCACTCCTAAATAATACTTCACATCTATACACATATTTTGTAGGCCATGTGAAGGGCCATGTAGATCATTTGTTGTAGTCCCTTGTGTATAAGTTTTTCTTAGACTTGTATTTTCCCATTTGTAAATCTTTGGTAAACCTTGATTTAGGTTTAGCCTTGGCTTTGAGAAGCTTGTAATTTCGGGAAAAGAATATTACCAGAATTTTAGTGACGATATATCCACTGCTAACATCGTTACTAATTCTGTTACTAGCAAGTTATTAGTCTAATTCCCCTTTTTAAGACACCCCCTTGAAGGAGGGGATAGCTTGCATGGGAACACTAGGCCTTGACCCAAAACTTTCTTGGAAGCCTCTTTCTAGGAAATTTCCTTGGGAAGTCTTCTCCTAGGAAACTTCCTTGGGAAGTCTCTTCCTAGGAAAATGTGCCGAACGGGCAGGTGAAGGTGGTCTTATGTTGATTTGCTAGTGCAATATGAATCTGCATATAACTTGAAAAGCCATCCAGAAAACAATATTGGGATTTACCTACCAGCCTCTCCAAGACTTGATCAATAAATGGGAGAGGGAAGGGGTCCTTGCGAGTTGCTTAGTTTAGCTTTCTATAATCTATACACTCGCCAACTATTCTAAATTCTGGTTGGAACCAATTTATCATTCTGGTTCTTCACCACGACCATCCCAAATTTCTTAGGAACAACCTGCACAAGACTAACCCATTGACTGTTTGATATGGTGTAAATGATCTATATTGCAAGTAGTTTCATGACTTCCTTTTTAATGACATCAAGAATGGTGGTGTTCAGCCACCTTTATGGCTGCCTCATTGGTCGGGCTTCCTCCTCCAATGGGATTAATCCCTGGGAGGTTGGCTAGTGTTCAACCAATGGCTTTCCTTTTCTCCCTCAAGACCTGTAACAACCTCTCCTCTTGCTCAGATTGGAAGTTGTTGGCTGTATTGACTAGAAGCTTTTGGTCATCCTCTAGGTAAGCATATTTTAGGTGCTTAGGTAATGGTTTCAGCTTTAAGACTGGTAATTGCATAATAAATGGTGAGGGAGGTTGACCTGTTATCACTTCTGCAACTTCTGCCACTCTTGGTCCTGCATCAATAGCAACACGTATTTTTGCACATATGGGGTACTCATTACCCATATCACAAGTGCACTAAAAGTCAGCCAAATCAGCAAAATAAAAAAATATCAGCAACATAAGCAAAATAAAAAATATCAGTAACATAAGCAAAATCAGAAAATGGCAGAAAGGCCAGTATGCAACTGCATGTAATCATCAACCATTACATCATTCACATCTAAGCCAAAGATAGAGTGTTAAACTGCACCATGTTATCACGAAACTCATGGAGAGGATTCTAGCATGGACGTCAATCTTAGTCCTTAATGTCATTAAGAATGGTTTGTCAAGGATTAAGGTGGATCCTTTACTAGATCGCTCATCCTTCATATCTAACACATAAAAATTTGCTGAAAAAATAAATTCATTTATTCGGACTAACACATCTTCTAGGATACCAAGTGGATGCGTAATACTTTTGTTTGCTAGTTGGATTATTACACTAGTTGGTTCTAAGTCACCAAATTTTAGTGATCTATATACTGATGAAAGCATAACATTAATCAAAGCGCCTAAATCCAACATAGCATTTGCAAAAGCACACTCACATATGGTACATGGAACAATAAAATTGCCAAGATCTCTGCATTCTTTGGCATGATAAGTTGAATCAAGGTAGAAACTTGCTTGCTCTTAATCAATGCAGAAATATTTCTTCCCATTTGTACATTTTTCCTTCAAATTCTTTCTCTTACGAGTGTATAAGTCCTTGAGGAACTTTTCATATTTTGGAATCTACTTAAAGGCATTAAGGAAAGGGATATTGATTTCCACCTTCCTGAATGTTTGTAGCAACTCCTCATCTAGCTCAAATTTTATTTCTTAGACTATTCTGGTGGAGAAAGGTAATTGAATTGCTTTAGTCTATTGTTTCACAAGCAAATCTGCATTAGGGTCATTAACAACTAGTGTTGGTTTTTGTTGTAGTAACTCCTTCCCACTCCTTAGAGTTATGACACTTACATTCCCTTTCGGATTGACAATTGTTTGAGAAGGGATTTGTCTAGAACCATTTGATTGCAATTGGTTCACAGTGGTGGCTAATTGTCCAATCTGTGTTTGCAAGTGCTGAATCGTAGTAGTCACATTTTGTTGAAACTGAATGTTGGTTGTAGTCATCTACTTCACCAAATCCTCTAGGGAAGGTGAACTATTATTCTGCTGAGTTGGTTGTTGTTGTCTGAGGAGAGGTGCTTAATATTTGAGTATTGGTGGTTGGTATCTTTGCTGGTTTTGAGGTATGTTTTACATAGAGTCGTATTTCTGGTTTGTATACTAGTTTGAGTACTGTCCTTGGGCCTATCAATACTACTGACCACCATATTTTTGCCCACTAATTAGTCCATCAACTTCAGCACTATTTGGTTCAATTTCTTGCAATGTGGGGCATCCATCAGTTGGATGCTCAATAGAAGTAAAAATGCCACATACTTTGGCTGGTAGACTAGTGTGATGTTGTCCAATGACTAGCTGTCTAACAAGAGAGGTCAATTCAGTTATCTTATTATCCAATCTCTAGTTATCAATAACAACTACCTTATTTACTACTCTAGATGCAATAGACCCTTTAACACCAAATTGCTGAGTGTTACTTGCCATACTGGAAATCATATTTCTTGTAACAGTTGCGGTATTGTCCATTAAAGCTCCACCACTAGCAGCATCTATCATACTTCTATCCATCAGCATTAGGCCCTCATAAATGTATTGGATCAAAGCTACTCATTGATTTGGTGATGAGAACAAGTTACACACAACTTGTTGAACCTCTCCCAATACTCATATAATGTCCCACCAATGTGTTGCCTTATGCCACGAATTTCTTTCAAGATTGATGCTGTTCTGGATGTAGGGAAGAATTTTTCCAAGAACATCCTCTTCATGTCTTCCCATCTATTAAACAGTATTGGTTATAGGTACAGCTAGCAATTGGTAGCTCCATCTAGGGAGAAGGGGAATGCCTTCATCTTGATGTAGTCTTCACGGATTCCAAGTGGCCTCGTGGTGGAACACACAACATTGAACTTCTTAAGATGCTTGTGAGTATCTTAACCTGAAAGACCATGAAACTTAGGCTACAAATGTATTAGTCCAAACTTAAGCTCATATGATTGAGCTTGTTCCAATTCAGGATATCAAATACACCAAGGTTGATATATAACATTAGGTGTAGCCAACTCCTTCAAGGTCATGTGTTAGCCATATTGTCCAAACTAAATTGGATATACCAACACCTAAATTGGATATACCAACACCAAAATCAGAATCAGAACTAGAACTAGAATTAGCAAGATGAGAAACAAAATTAGCATTATTGGTATGATCAGATGCAAAAGCACTGCTAATAGAATCAGATGCAAAAACACTACTATTAAGACTATTATTAGTTACTTCACTACTCTTAGGACTTCTTATTAACCTATGGAATGTCCTATCTATTTCTGGGTCATAAACATGCAATTTATCAAGATTGCTCCTAGTCATATACAACAGAAACAAATTGAGAAAAAATAGCAGAAACAACAAAATGACAAAAATGCCCCTACTATAGTAAACACTTGTCAAGAAGGGTATAGGAGGGGTAAAATGACACCATACAATGGTGCTAATTTGATAATGCTATCGAAACACCATCAAAATCACTAGATTTCCCTTAATTTCTATAGTGTAGGGACTAACCTAGGTCGATTCTCACAAGGGCACAATCATATTAGGCCTAATCTTCTTGATCAAAAACCAAAATGAATGTAAAAAATGAGGGTTTAGGTGAAACAAAATTATGCATAATAGGTAATTACGTGGAACATAATTTACACAAAAGAGAATTGATCCAAAATGAATTGTGTAACATCAATTTTGAGAATTCAATCATGTAATAAGTTATCATGGTTCTATGAAGGATACAATTTCATATCAACCTAAGTTTCTTTAGATAATCATCTAACAGTCGTCCATGCATATTGAGATCACAATCGTAGTCCCTAATTAGCATGAATTTAGGATCATAACTGGTTGATTTTAGGTTACCAATCGATTACCTAATAGTAGAACACAATCCAAAACTCAAGCGAGATCACAATCATGGAAATAGATTAAGAATTAGAATGACAAATAGTAGAAATTGCATAAGGAAGATAAAGAATCAAGAACTCAAATTGATTGCATTCTTGAACCTTGAGTTGACAATGAAGCTTAGCCTTCCATGGCCATTGGCATAAAAAACTCAATAGAATACAAAAAAGAAAATGAAGAAGAAAAATGATGTAGAAAACTATGAAGAAGAAAGGAAAACTTCCCGTGCAAGAAACCCTTTAAACTCTCCAAATCTAAAAAGTATCCAAAACATTTCTAACTAACTGACTTCGTAATTGCTAACTAACTTCCTAATGATTACATGCTCAAAAGTGTCAAGAAAAATGGGCTTGGATAGAAGAATAAGTATCCCAAAAAGCCTGCCAACCAAGGCCTCCTAATCTGGGCCAAAATATATAAGGAAAAGTCTAATCAGAGTAGTGCAAAGGTAGTAACTTCACATCCACATTGAACATTACAAATGGTCAAACTAGGTTGAGCCATAATGAGAGAAGTTGTATATCTTTCTCTTAAATTTCCAGGGCTACCATGATTGTCTAATTTGGAGGTCTGGAGCTCTTGATATGACCTACACAAGATAGCAACATCAATGAAAATTAAGTCCGAAAATAAGCAAAGATTAGCAACTATCCCCAATTAAGTTCAATAATCCAAGATTTAACCAATGTGTAAATATTAACCAGAAATTTATGTCAAATATGTCCAACATAAGTCATTATTAAGTGCCTAAAAAATGCTCTAT
Source organism: Mucuna pruriens (assembly GCA_025330945.1). Taxonomy (NCBI): domain Eukaryota; kingdom Viridiplantae; phylum Streptophyta; class Magnoliopsida; order Fabales; family Fabaceae; genus Mucuna; species Mucuna pruriens. The sequence continues at coordinate 1,756,288 of JAENHJ010000158.1, forward strand.
GACCCATACAAAGTATATGGTTGGACTTGAGCTTGGGCTAGGCTTTTCTAGACTCTTGAGTAGGCTTATCTTTTGAAGCACTTTCTCTTGTAGTTTTTTCAGCCTTCCCTCTCTCATAGGGCCTTGTAGTGCTTGAGTGTCTATGATCTCTTTGTCTTCTTTACTTGCTTGAGGTTCCTCTTCAAGGTTAGTCATGATCACATCAGGCTCTCCTTCTTGAAAAGAATTTTTTTTATCAAAAGCAGACAAATTAGTAACATGGAAAGTATGATTAACCTCATATGTTTGAGGAATATCTAAAATGTAAGTATTGTAAATTATTTTTCTTATTACTTTGAAAGGACCATCTCCCCTTAGGAGTAGTTTAGATTTTCTTAAGGTAGGAAACCTCTCCTTTTTTAAGTAAACCCAAACTATGTCACCTTTCTAAAAAATCTTTCATGTCTTATACCCTTGTTAGCCCTGTTAGCATATTGTTCAACATTTTTCTCAATGTGAGAACAAGCTTTAGCATGCAAATCTTTTACAAATTAAGCTTTAGAAACTCCATCATAGTTAAGCATAGAAGAAATGTTAGGTAAAGATAAGAAATCCAAAGGGGGTTAAAGAGTTGAATCCATAAACCAATTCAAAGGAGGAGTAAGATATAGTAGTATTGACTACCATATTGTAAACAAACTTTATATGTGGTAGCCATTCTTCCCAAAATTTTAAACTTTTACCCACAAAACACCTTAAAAGTTGGGATAAGGTTCTATTCGTTACCTTAGTCTGTCCATCTACTTGAGGATGACAAGTAGTTGAGAAAAGTAGCTTAGTGTTAGGCTTAGTCCAAAGGATTCTCTAGAAGTGATTGAGAAACTTGGAGTCCCTATTAGAAACTATGATCTTAGGAAGATCATGTAATCTAACCACTTCCTTAAAGAAAAGGTTGGCTATAGAAGAAACCATAATGCCTATAGAAATCTCCATTGGCTCCATTAGCACAAAGTTCATAGGTTTCTTTGAAGTATTCATCTTCAAGGTACAAATCCTCTATGTGCTAAAAACTAAGAAGCTTAGTTTCAAGCTTGGCAAGCAAATAATGCCTTCTAGAGAGGGCATCTACCACCACCACATTGGCTTTTTCCTGTTTATGTTTGATGACATAGGGGAATTGAGCTAGGAATTCTACCCACTTAGCTTGTCTTTTATTCAACTTGTTTTTGCCTCTCAAATGTTTGAGGGTTTCATGATCACTGTGGATCACAAACCCTTTGGGTAATAAGTAGTACTGCCATACTTGTAAGTGGTATGAATCTGGATAGCATTTAGAAAGATATAGAGAAAGAGCAAGAGGTTAGAGATAACCAAACACCAAAAGGTCCTATGACGAGATGAAGGCTAAGAAAGCTACAAGAGGTAGTGCTTTAGAAGATGGAGTTTCTTAGAAGCTTGGAGGACTCAAGCCAAGGCTCAAGCCCAAGGCCAACCGTCTACTCTGTATGGCTTATTCTTTGTCATCCTAGAAGCACGTGGATTGGATATTTTCTTTATTTAGAAATCATTTGTAATTTCAACTTAGTTTCTAAAAGTACATTATGATTTTGTTATGTTTTTTTGGCTATGTAGTTGGCTTAAGCTTGTACTAGTGTAAGGATAAGCTTATAACTTGTTTGGATAAATAGATAGAATATCCACCCATCCAAACAAGGGGCATGCGTGAGGAGACCCTATATAAGGCCTCCATTCCTTTATATATCAGCAACTATTTCATTTGAATGAAAATTATGTTGCTTGGAAACTTGGAGAGTGATTTCTTTGTTCTTGTTTTGTACAAGAGATTTCAATTCCTATCAAGCTTTCATGAGGCTTGTGGCGAATTCCATTTGTTCTTATCTTCCTCCTCAAAGAGTGAGTGGCGAGTGTGCACATCCATCCTTTCCTAATCCACATTTTCCCTTTTATTCTTCCTTTGTTGCTAATTTTGCGAGCTCCATTCATCAAAGATGAGCAACATTGCATACTCTAATTAAGGTTTGCAAGGGGCTTTGCATTAGTAAGGCTCTAACCAGTGCATAAAGTTCTTTACCATATATAGAGTAGTTTATTTGAGCATTTCATTTAATTTTTCATGAAAAAGGCAATGAAATTCCCCTCTTGAGGCAACAAAGCCTCTACTCCCACATTGGAAGCATCTCACTCAAGTTCAAAAGATTTATTGATGTTTGGGAGTATTAAGATGAGGGCATTGGTGAGTCTCTCTTTTAGAGCTTGGAAAGCTATTTCTTGACTCTCTTCCCACTTAAATCCTACATTTTTTTAACAATTTCATTAAGATATGAATCAAGGGTACTAAAGTATTTTACAAAAGCTAGCTAACTTGTGGAAGCTCATAACATCCCCTACTGTTTGTGGTGTTGGCTAGCTTTGGATGACCTTCACCTTCACCTTCTTTTCATCCACTTTGACTCCTTGGGTGCAAAAAATGGAGCCTAAAAATATAACCTCACTAGTACAAAAGGTGCATTTCCTTATGTTTATAGAAAGATTCTTTTTGCAATAATAAAAGAACACTTTTGACATGTAATAATGGTTATTCACACAATTAGCATAGACAAGAATATCATTAAAACATAGCACTTAACACTTGCTTATGAGTCTTCTAAGCACATGATTAATGAACCTTATATAAGTACCTGGGGGCATTTGTTAGCCCAAAGGGCATAACCAACCAATCATCAAGTCCAAATTTGGTTTTAAAAGTAGTTTTCCACTCAACCCTTTCCTTCGTGCGAATTTGATGTATCCACTTTTTAGATCAATTTCAGAAAACATACAAGCACCATGCAACTCATAAAGCATATCATCTAAGCGTGGATGAGGTCTCTATATCTAGTCATGATAGCATTTATAGGTCTACAGTCCATACACACACACTCCAAGGGCCACCCTTTTTAGGTACAAGGATAATTGGGACAGCACAAACTCATACTCTCCCTTACCAACCCTTTGTCCAAGAGTTGTGTGACTTACTTTTGGATCTCCTTTGATTCCTTAGGGTTCGCCCTATAAGCAGAACGATTTGGAAATGAAGCACTAGACATAGTCTATTTGATTCACAATTCCTCTGATGAGGGCAATCCATATGGCATCTTTTTTGGGGAAATATCCATGAGCTCTTCAAGTATCTTCTCAAAAGCTACAAACAAGTTATCTAAAGGAGTATTAATCACAAAGCACATGTCAGTAGGTAAGAGCAATAAATATTTTTTTTTATTGAGAAACACTTTTTTTTAAAGATTTTCAACTAACTAGCAAACTCTCAAGTTCACTCTTATTTTTTGTTATTCTTTTCTTTATTTTTCTCACCTTTTTTCTTTGATTTTCTCTTTTTCTTTATCATTCTTTTCTTTATCTCTTTTTTTGTTTCATCTTTATTTGATCCTCTAAAACTTCTTTAGGAGATAAGGGCTTAAGAGTTACCTTATGACTAATATGCACAAAAGAGAATTTTTCAATAACTCCATCATGAGTTACCTTCCTATTGTGACACCCTTTTATCCCGAATACTTAAATTAAAATAATCAAGTAAATAAAAAGGAAGACAAGGTAATAGATAAAACCAAGGAAACTCAATTCGTATTAAGGATAAAAGGTTGTCATTATCATGTTCAAACATTAAGTACACATAAAAAAAATTTATCCATAAATTATTAATGTTGATCTAAACACGTCATTCATGTGTTTGACACATATTTCAAATATATAAATCACTTTCATTTCTGTATACATTTAGTGAGTTATTGATATGCCCATCATTTTCAAATATTTAAGATGTAAAAGTACGTATGAAAAGACTTAGAACCACTATTCTAAATTCCAAGCCCGATGTCACACAAATCAAAGCAAGACCCCTCCTCTTTAAAACTCCACACCACGAGTGCCCTCAACATTACCTAAAAGAAAACCACAAGAGAGAGTACAGTGAAATAGCATTTAATCATATATAAATGCAGATAGTACCCCAAATCCCACCCATTACCGTACCCAATTACTAACAGTTAACAAATACTCATATATCAATCACACGTTCCATCGCATTCAAAATCAATCACATTCCATTCATGTTTACAAAATGCACATGCTCCAACAATGCATATGCTCATCAACACACCTAAGAGACTTGATTCGAAACTCCACACCATGGGCGAACCTCCTCAATCCCCTTAGTTATCACTAATGATGGTCACACTGTTAAACACCCCATATGGGCAGTGTGTTGCACAGTTAAACACCAACTATGACCTGTGTGAAGACATTCTGCACAACCGTTAAACATCACTATGCCCAGTATGTAGTATGGTTAAACACCACCTATGGCCCATGCATATGAATGTCCCCCATCATTAGTCCACCCTGTTAAACACCACTTTTGGCCAAGGTCCCTTGTTAAACACCACATATGGCCAGGGTATTATAGCCACGTCTGCCTTCTCATGCATCTCATGCATCTCATGTCCATGCTCAATGCATTCTTATCCACATTCTCATTCACATGATTCATACATCATTCACACAGTCCATAATCATGCCAAAATCATATCAATTTATCCATCATTACCATAAATTATTTATAAGAACGCACAGAAACGCACATAAAACACCATTGAATTCCACCCAATTTCACCATTACACACAAGAGTCCCAAATTGAACCTAAACCATGAATAACCAACCATGAACAACCACGAGAATCAAGTAATTAAGACAATTAACCATACAATTTCAAACGAAAATCACGTTAAGGCAAAACGTTAATCCAAGAATTTAATCCCCCTTCAAATGCCACAAGAAACCATACAATAACAATTATTAATAAGGGTCCTAGGGAAGACCCTACTGCTCTTTCTTATGTAAATGAAACCCAAATAGTGAGAAACAACTGACATCTCTGCATACTTGGAAGCATAATGAAGAAAACATATTCATCAAAGTCATTCTTCTTGTTCCTTTGGGATTCCCTCTAGAGGTTTTCCTTCACACTAAAGGTAACCGATTACATTATCAATTAAGTCAACCAAAACCACGATACATATTGACGAATCTTTTCTACCGATTAAAATATTTTTAGAACATAATAACCAAACAAATTTGAGAATTTAGATCCTAAAGGGACTTAGGGATTGCCCTCACTACCCGTACACCCCTGCATTCACATAGAATCGAACTCATCTCCCCCGTACCTTAGATGCGAAGAATAGTGATGATCTGATGCAGCTCTGGGACGATCTGAACACCCTAGCTCCTCCCCTGCAGATCTGCGTTCTCTCTCCTCTAGGTTTGGCCATCTGACACGTAAAACACAAATTGGGGTAGACTGATTACCCCCTTTTCTAATATTCTAATTGGATCGGGTCAATCCTGACCCGCTCGTCAGCCCCCCATTAATTCAATTAATTAAATTAATAAATGAAAAGAATTCATATTAATGTCTCATCAGTTTATAAAACCATTAACTCCTCTATTAAAATAAAATTAAATGTAAATATTTAAATACTAAATTAATTTTCTGCCATCATTAAGAATAATAATAATAATAATAACATTTCAGTTTCAAAATGTAATTATTTAATAAAATAATTTCCTACAGCAATTAATAATTAAAATAAAATTGATAATAATAATAATGAAATTTATTTCTAAAAATAATTAAATAAATTTTAGGATGTTACACCTATCATACTACCACGGTCTTCCCAAAAGTGCATGGGTAGCCTCCATTGGAACCACATCACAAAGAATTTCATCTTTGTACTTGTCCAATGTTTTGGCAATTGATACTTGCTTATCATCAATCATATGGGTAAAGTAGGAATAGACATTTTTTCAACTAGCCTTTGGCTAGAAATATTTACACTACTTCCTCCATCAATTATTAATGAACAACATTTTCTTTGCATTAAGCACCTAGAGTGAAATATATTTTTTCTTTGAGATTGTATGGGAATAAGTTGAGGTTCACATTCTTCTACGAGACTTTACTATTGATGCTTGGTGTCCAATTCGCCTTGACCATCATCTAGAAAGGGTGTTAGCAATGGTGAATGAGGCCTTAACATAGTTTTACCTGAATAGCTAGGCCTTAATGTAGGGATTCGAGGTTTTGTGACAAGCAATAGATATAGCGTCAATGGTGGGAATTTTTTTTCCTTTTTTAAAGTTAGAACAACCTCGAAGGCCATATGGGTGGTCATTGAATGGCGTAGCCAACCAAGGATTGTTGTCCTTGTTCTTGGCCTCGTACAAGGACTTCAAGACCAAGTTCCCTGGCACACAGTGCATCCTTACTGGAGGGGGACCAAGTTAGAGGACTTGCCCAAGGAGGATCAGGCCAACACAATGTAGTTAACGATCTCGACAATCTACATACGGGGGACGCTACTAGATTTGGAGTAGAAGGTTGTGGATTTGAGGCTATACATTAGTAAAGGGGCCAATCGTGCTTGTGTTTTTCCTCTTCTTTTTTGTTAGGTTTTGCATTACTTGCAGTTTTTCATATTCCTAGTGGTGCGCCTTGCTTGTAGGGTGATCTTAGCTTTGATTCTTTTGGTTCTAAAAATGGCAATATTGATGCGGGACATGACTAGGTTGAGAAAGGGAGGAAGGCCAAGGCATGAGACTAACCTGGGGAGGCAACGTCGATCATCGAGACCCTGAACCTGGACCACGGAAAGGGGAAGCAACGATGAGAGATTGTTCGAGGCAAGGAAGTGGTCAACGTCGATGAATTGGATGAAATCACGCTCGAGCAGTAGGGGCCTGTGGAGACTGTATTTGAAGATAGGAAACTCATTGCCCCTTTAAAGGACAATTGGGACAATTGGGTGCATGGGATTGGTGATAGTCTACCAAGGTCTAGAGGCCATGGCCTACCGAATGGCCTTTAACTCTATCACGACTGAGGAAAAAGTAATGGACTTGGTGAAAACCAGGCGTGCCCAATGGGTCGAGATCAGTTCTTTGACTGATGAGATCAAGGCACTGAAGGTGGTGACAACAAAGTCCAAGGAGGATTGACAGGTCCTAATACAGAGGTTGGCTGAAGTAGTGTGATTTAAGCCATGCACAAGGGTTTGCCTCATCTGTGTGTCACTAGATTTTGGTTTTGAGGCTCTTGCTTGTGTATGAGAAAATGTAACTTTTTTCCTATGAGGTAGGTATACCAGATGTGGGACGTTGGCTCCAAAAAAAATAGAGAAGTGGCTCGCTTTGTCGATCCTTATAGGATTGGATGTAGGATGAGCACACCTGGCAGTCCCGTTTGGGTACAAAACCTTCCCTAGATGCTCGATTCAAAGGAATTTGGAGGTTATGGTTAGTTGAGCAACTCAACCCTAGGGTGGTCATTTATCGAGGGATCTTCCCTAGATAATACACCTATCATACGCTTGAAACACATGTCATTACCAGCGAGAAATAGTTCATGCTTTTGATTTTTATATTCCTTTAGTAACATCAATAAAATAGGTACTCCCTATTCCAATTTGCACCTTAGCTATGGATATAATGGTTTGTCAATGGCGGATTTTTTATTTATGCATGATATATGGGTTTTTTTATTAGTCAAAATAGGATATAATACTAGAGCATGATACGATACCATAAGAGCAAGATAAGTTTTAATTATATATAATATTTTTCTTAATTACACTTTTGGTCCTCATAATTTAATCTAAACAATTATGGTCTCCATAATTTTAATTGCTCGGTTTTGATTACACATTGAAAAATAAGCAATCTTAGTCTTCATAGTTTTAATTGCTTGATTTAAATTCATGTATTTAAAAAATGAGCAATTTGAGTCATATAATTAATTTAGTATCCAATTTTTAACATATACAACAGCGTAACAAGGTCAATCGACTATTTTTTAAAAATTTCAAAATCTATGACATATATGCCTTCGTTGTGAGAAGATGGTAGCTATGAAGACACTCTAACACCTATGTCAAGGGAACTATTTTAGGCATTTAAGAGTAAGATTCAAGTTAGAATTACTTGTGCATTATACCCATTTATATAATTTTATTTCCCTTGATTATAGGCAAAATATCCAGATTTCTATTAATGTCATAATCTTGTCCTACATAACCCAATTTAAGGAATAAATGTCATTATGATGGTGATTACATTCCTATAACCCTTTAGGTGATAATATCATTGTGATGGTGATTATGTTTCATATAATCCCTTTTAGGTGATAATATCATTATGGCAATGATTACATGACATTTAACCTCTTTTAGGTGATAATGTCCTTAATTTAACCAATTCAATATATAGTTGGACCAAGGTGTATATGTGACCTTGTTCATTAAGTTCTAATATGTGAAGTTATTTTCTTAGTTTGTATAATCTACAACTTATTGGAACCAAAGACGTATGAAACGTTTAACCCGTAAAATGTTTTGGTAATAACAAAGACAAATAAAGCTTAAGAATCAATTAATAGTGTGTTACATGTGCAATTACACTACTAGAAAATTTAAAATTTGCTACAAAATAATTTTGTGGTTAATTTTAAAAATAATAGTTATTTTGTAGCTAATTTATAACAAAAATAATTAACTACAAAATTACTATAATATTGAATGGTAGTATGAAATAAGTAGCAAATTAGCTAAGAAAATAATCTTAGTTAATTTGTAGTAAATTTTTTAAAATTTGTAGTTATTTCCTAACTAATTTGTAGTAATAAGAAGTATAAATGAATATAACTTCAATTTAGCTAGAAAAAAATAATATTCTAGTTAATTAATAGTTAATTAGTTAGGATTTAACTACTAATTTAAATGGTAGCTAAAATTAGTAGCAAAATCAAAAAATTCTTGTAGTGTTATATTCTTATTACAAGATCCTTTATAATGTTTTGAAAATAACTAAGTCTTTAGTGAAAAACTACTATAGTCTAAAGCAATATATGTTTTAGACAAAGTGTCCATTGATTATTTTCTAAATGAAGCATCCAATACTTGCTTTTTAACTAAGTGTCCACTACACATTCTAGACAATACTTTTTCTTTTTTTATTTTCAATGAGTTTCAACAACTACTAACTTTTTTTATTTTCAATGAGTTTCAACAACTACTAACTGCTAAGTATTTTAAGAAAGCCTTCATTTATTAAAAATCATAAAAGCATTTTAAGAAAGCCTTCATTTATTAAAAATCATAACAGCTCTAATCATGGTACTTTCGAGCATAGATTTTCAAGAGTAACTCACCATCTCAATTAATACGATCGTTGGTTGCAGGATTAAGAAATAAAAGCAAAAGAAACTTCCATTGTGTCTTTTTTTTTTAGTAATCTCTTTGTTTAACAATATTATCATGTTTGCTCCACTACAAAAACATACAATATTAGTGACCAGCAAAATCCGTCGCTAAATCCCAAAAACCGGTCACTAATATCTGAAATTTGGTTGCTAAAACCTTTAGTGACGGAATTAGAGACCGACTTTAGTCGGTGGCTAAAACCCTAGTTGCTAAACAAGTTAGCGACCGATTTTGTCTTGTGGCAAAATTAAGACAAAACATTTCAGTCTCTGAATCAATCTAGAAATTAAATTATATTTAAATGATCGGTCGCTAAAATCGGTCACTAATACGTTTCGGAAATATAATATAATAAAAATATTGGTTGCTGAAGTCAATTGCTAATGTGTTTTTTTTTTAAATTTGTTGCTATTTCAGTGGCTAAAATTAAATTGCGTATTAGTTTAGTGACCGATTTAGCGACTGAATATATCGGTCGCTAAAATTTTTCTTTTTTCCTTTCTTTTTTCCTTTCTTTTTTTTTTAAATTAATAATATATATTATGAATTTGCCAAATATTTATCAATAATTACAAATTTAATCACACTATAAATAACATACAATAACAAATTTGAAATAAATAATTATATATGAAAACATTAACAATTAAAAGTATCAACATGATTACTAATAATTCAAAATCATAATAACTATCAATATAATTATCCTAAACATTGTGAGAATGATTGTCTAGTACATCATCTTGAAGATACCATCCTAAGCATTATCACCATGGTCATCATTATTATCTGGTGTAGTGGGGGTGGTATAAGAGATTTCAACTGCAAGTGTTGTAAAATAAGTTGCATTTGTTGATTTTGTTGTTCGATTTTATTGCTAGCTGCATGCATCAAGAATAAGTCATTGATGAGAGACATCAAAATTTGTTTCTGAATTAGCTTTACATGTACGCTAATATCAAAGTACCACAAATAAATAAGAGAGAACAAGCATAATGGAATGTTTAGCTTAACTTGGAGAAGATCCTGAATTATAATCAGAATGTTAAAAAAAATTACATAAAACAATCCATGAACACTTGGTTCCATTTGACAAAAAGACAGAAAAATATAGATATGATAAATGATATAAAAAAATAAATGTTAGTAAAATATTTATATATCATTACTATAAAAAAAAGAATGCTTCGATGGTTCCATCCACTTTTAGGTGATGGGTCTATTAGTCTTCTTGAATGATTAAAATGATAACAAAAGGAATATACAAGAATCTAATTTAATGATTAATTAAACTTTTGACTAACAAACTTAATTATAAAAGTTAGAAAATTAATATGACGATGGTTTAAATTTATGAGATAAACTATAAATCTTAACGATTTACAACTATAACTGCAATATACTTATTTTTAACATGATTGTAACTTGAGTTTTTATCAACAATTAGGATATTGTACGTTTTTGCATAACAAAATACAATTATAATATTACATTTTATTAAACATTTTAATTTGACTCTTTAATTTTAAAAAATATTATTCTTTCTATTGCAATTCATTAAACATATTTACAGCAGCTTTATGAAAATTTCTATTGAAAACAGTGTAAAAACAATGCAAGACAAAATAGTAAAAACACCAATGCAATGTCTAAATACAACAATACAACAATAGAACAATACAGCAATACAATAATACAGCAATACAACAATACAACAATACAACAATACAGCAATACAACAATACAACAATACAACAATACAAAAAAACAACAATACAACAATACAACAATACAACAATACAACAATACAACAATACAACAATACAACAATACAACAATACAACAATAAAACAATACAACAATACAACAATACAACAATACAGCAATACAACAATACAACAAATATAGCAAAAATATGTACCGGAAAGGGTGGGATCACAACTGAAAAGGGTGGGGTCACTGCTGGAAACGCTGGGTCGTCGACGGAAAACTAGCTCACTGCTGGAAACGCTTGGGTCGTCGCCAGAAAACCAGCTCGCTGTTAGAAACGCTGGGGTCATCGCCAGAAAAACCAAATTTGCTCGTAGATCTGAAGCTAGATGCAACTTGGTGGTAGGTCGTAGCGGTTCAAGTGGAGGCACGGAGGAGAATGTCGTCGGGTCTTGGGAACGTTGTGGTGGCTACGGTGATGTTGGCTGGGCGACAATGACAGGACACAAGGGAGGCAAAAGAGGGTAGGGAGGAAAGGAGGGGGATTTGCTAAGTTATATTATTATTAAATACCTATACTCAATTAGTTTTTAAAACTACTAACTTCATTTTATTTTAAAAATACCTATACTAAATTAGTTTTAAAAATTTTCACATCACAATTACACATAATAAAAATATCAAAAATTTAAATTTGAAAAGTTGAAATTTACTATATTTTAAAAATAATTAGACTCCTAGACTCAAAAATAAACTTGACTTTATTTATTTTTATTTTAAATAGTGTTAATAGACTTAAAAATAAACTTGAATCATTTAATTAAAAATTACTACTAAACATACTATTATTTGGATAAATATAGAAAATATCTTAAATTTAAAGAGAAAATTACTAACTTTATTTTAAAAATAATTACACTCACTTCATGTATAATAAAATTCAACTCCATAATTACAGGAAATATAGAGTCAAATGACTCATTTAATTAAAAAAAATCTACTAAACATACTATTATTTGGATAAATATAGAAAATATATAAAATTTAAATACAAAATTACTAAATTTACTTTATTTTCAAAATAATTACACTCACTTCTTGTAAAATAAACTTCAACACATTAATTACAAGACATATAGAGTCAAACGACTTATTTAATTACAAATAAAACAGTTATTTACACAAATAACCAAATTATGTATAATTAAAATACACAAATACTATATTTTTTATTTTAAAAAAATACACTCACTTCATGTAAAATGAATTTCAATACCATAATTATAAGAAATATATACTCAAAATATTCTTTTAATCATAAATACACGCTAATATGGTTTTATATTCCAAAATTTTTCCTATTCCGTCACTAATTCGGTCGCTAACAATTTCTTTTTTATTTATTTTATAACATTTTATTTTCAGTGGCTAATTCGGTCACAAAGTCAAAGCTTTTCTATTCAATCGCTAACCGTTCCTTTTTTATTTTTTATAATATTTTATTTTTTTCACTAATTCTATTGCTAAATAGTTTTTTAACATATTTTATTTTCAATTGCTAATTTGGTCGCAAAATCAAAGGTTTATGTTTCCCTGTTCTGTCCCTAATTTGGTCGCAAAGTCAAAGGTTTCTTATTTTCTCCGTTCTGTCGCTAATTTGGTTGCTAACAATTCCTTTTTATTTTTTTATAATATTTTATTTTTGGTTGGTAATTTTGTCGCAAAATCAAAGGTTTTTGTTTTCCCTGTTTCGTTGCTAATTCGGTCACTAATAGTTCCTTTTATATTTTTTTATATTTTTTATTTTGGTCGCTAATTCAGTCATTAAATGGTTTTTAACATTTTTTGGTCGCTAATAAAGTCGCTTTTAATTGCTTTTTAACCTTATTTTTTGTCTCTAAATCCGTCATTAATAGTGACTGCTGTATTCGATCGCTAATTTCCGTCGCTAAAATGCCTAATGCTCTCTCTTCCAAGAAAAGTGAGTTAGGTATGCTACACATAAAGAAAACATGCTTGTAGTGCTATCTCTTTTAGCAACATTGTCCTCTTATTTGGGGCATTGAGAAGTAATATGTCCTATACCTAAACACTTGCAACATTTGATGTTACTTGATCTATAAGTGTTAGAATTAGAGATATTTACTTTACTTACCTATTCTTTTTTTGCCTTTGAAGGATTCACTTCCCATTTTAGGACTTTTGTCCCCTTTCAAAGGTTTATCCTATCTTTTTTCCTTACCCTTTCAATTGGAGCTTGTGATAGGGAAAGATCTTCTACCATGCCTTTTAAGTTGAAGTTCAACTTTTGAGGCTTGGTGAATAAGTATAAACAAAGATATACCTCTATTTAAACCATGCAAGAATCCAGCCATGGTGGCTTCTTGTGATTCCACACCACTTGTGCTCTTATTAATTTCACTTCTATTTTTTTGAAATATTCATCAACACTTTTTGTACCTTGATACATTCTTTCCAATTTTACAAAAAGATCTCTCATATAAAAGGAATGAACAAAGCTTTTTCTCATTTCTCTTTCAACTCATCCCATGATTTAATAGGAGCTCTTCTCATACCTCTAATGTATATAACAATCTCATTCCACCATATCAAATCATATCTTCCCAAAGATAAAGCAATTAACTTAACTTTGACCATATCACCATAATCAAAACGTTCAAGATTTTGCTCCACTTTCATCTTCCAATCATAATAATCATTAAGACCTCCATTACCAAGAAAAGGGGGGAATTTAACCTTTAATAAGATCAATAGGACTTTTTTTAGGCTCATCCCTATATCTCTCATGTCTTCTCACCCTCTCACTCTTTTGGGACCTAGATGACTTACTATGATAACTGCCATAGCCCTCATCATGGCTACCTTTACTTTCCCTTCTAGACTTATTATCTCCATCTCCTTTCCTCTACTCAAAGCATTTACTTTAGCATTGACACTTTGTGTGCCTATCCTCATTGATTCTAACCCACCACCTAGTTTCTCAATTTTCTCCTCCAATTTTTCATATACTCCATCATTATCTTTGATTTAAGAAAAATGTTCTCCAAAGCAATACTAGAACTTCTCATGCTCTCTTATTCACTTTTTTCTCCTTTACACACACCTAAAGGTTGCAACTAAACTCAAACTCATGCACCCAAAATTGAGACAAAAAGAAAAGGAAAAAATCACAATTGGTTGGTGTTTATACTCTACTCTCCTGTGTGCACACTTTAGGGCCTTTTTCTCTAGTGTACTATCTTGCCTTTTACCACTCTTTCCCTATTTTTGGCTTGTGCTAAGAGTCTAAATTCTTTAATCAAGTCTCCAGTTGCAAGTAAAAGACATCAAATCTCAAGACTCTAAGAATTCCAAGGAAGAAAACTCCAAAGATAAAACTAAAGGCCAAGGAACTGACAAGCAAAAAAAGCATAGCAAGAAAGCTAAACCCAAAGGGATTTTTTAGAGACAATTAGAAGACTCAAGAAATGAATAAATGAATATTAACATGCATGTATTTCCCATTACAAAAAGCATAACATCCCACCATTATACAAAGTTTACAAGAACTACACAAAACAATGCACAAATTAGTACACATGCACACTAGTAATTTTGGTGTGTTTAGAACTCTTTTCTTAGACCATCGCATCACTTTTCTTACAATATTTTGAGTGTATATTATTTGTTTTTAACTCTTTCAAAACCACAAATCAATTCTTTTTCCAACTTTCACAAAACCTCTTTTCTTGGTCCACAAATTACTCAATCTTTTCATACAAACACCAAAAACTTTCACAATTTTTTTAGAACCTTATGCACAATTAAGTGAGACATTTCCTAAAACAATTGGCACACATCACAGAACAAGAACAACGTAGTACCTTGCCCAAAAGGAAAAACCTAGCCACAAGATGCAAGACCCTTGGTGCTAGCTAAATCATGCAAGCCTAAAGCAGGAACTCGACAAAAACCATCAAGAACTCAACAACTCAATGACTCAATTATGGCAAAGAAAGTTATAGAAACATAAAACCATTCTATGTGAACAAAACCCAACAATAAATTTTGAAAACACACAAGGAATGAAGCTATAGCAAGCATTGCATTTTTGGCATGTACTTACATGTTTGTCGAGAAGGTTTTGCATGCTTGGCCATGGAAAAAAGCTTCAAGATTCCTTGGAAATGTGCCAAAGTGAGACAAAAAAAATCTTTGATACCACTTGATAAACCCCAAGATCCACTTGTGTCACAATGATTCCAAGAACTCCAAGAAACCGAGAATGAATGAGGAAAATAAGGGGGAAAAAGGTAACATTTAAAATGGAAAATATATGGAATGGATATGCTTGCCACTTAACAGTGAAATTGGGAAGATAAAAGTGTGTGAGATTCACCACAAGCCTTTCGAAAACATGATAAGAATTGTAACCTCTTGCTCAAGACAAGTAGAAAGTTCCTCTCAAAGTTATAATGCAACAAAATTTCATTCAATCAAAAGTTAAGTATTACAGAAGTGAATGAAGCTTTATATAGCCTAAGGACCTTCACGATTTTGGAGCCTTAAGATGCTAAGGGATGTTTAGATACAAGGCTAAGATGCCTATCCATGCAAGGGATCATCTAAGTTAGTCAAACAAGCAAGCTAAAACTAGACTACACAACAAGAAAAATATTTTTTAGCGACCGATTCTAGGCGATGCTCAATAGCGACGAAATTAGTGACTGAAACGAATATTTTTTAAAAAAAATTAGCGACCGAAAATAAAAATAAATAAATAAATAAATAATATAAATTAACGACTGAAATAGCAACGGAATAGAAAGGACAAATTTTGCGACCGAATTAGTGATCAGACATAAAAATAAAAAAAAATATATATTAGAGACTGATTTAGTGACCGAAAATAAAAAGTCAAAAAAATAAATAAAAAATATAAATTAGCGAGGGAACATAAAAGGACAAAAGGGTTATCTTTTGTGACCAAATTAGCGATCGAAATTCAGAAAATTAAACAATAAATAAATTAGCAACCGAAAAAATGTAAAAAAATAAAAAAATTATATTAGCGACAAAACAGAAAAGGACAAAAAGGATTACCTTTTGCAACTGAATTAGCGACCGAAAATCAGAAAATAAAAAATAAAAGAATAGTTTAGTGGCCGAGTAAAAACGTAAAAAGATAAAAATATATATATATATATATATATATATATATATATATATATATATATATATATATATATATATATATATATATATATATATATATATTAGCAACAAGACAGAAAAGGAAAAAATGAGTTATCTTTTGCGACCGAATTAGCGATCGAAATTCAGAAAATAAAAATAAAAAAATAAATTAGCAACCGATCTAGCGACGGAATAGAAAATGACAAATGGATTACATTTTGCGACCGAATTAGCGACCGGAAATTCCACCACCCTTCTTCCACTCCTTTCTCTCCTCCCTTCCCTCCCTCTCTTCTCCCTTCTCCCTCTTTTTTTCCTTCTCCCTCTCTCCCTCCTCCCTCCCCCAACCAACTGCCACCACCACCCCTCTATTTAAAAAAAGAATAAAATAGCGACCGATTTAGCAATCGAATTAGTTATAATAAAAAATAAAAAATAGCGACTGATTTAACGATCGAATTATTTAAAATAAAAAATCAAAATTAGCGATCGAATTTTGACTCAATTAGCCACCAAAAGTAATTTGGTCGCTAAATTGCTTAGCGACTAGGCTTTTCGCAACGGAATATATTCAGTCTCTAATTCCATTGCTAAGCCATTTAGCCGTCCAAATCCAACGTTATTGACCAATTTTCAGATTTAGCGACCGATTTATTTGGTCGCTAAAGATGAAATTTTTTGTAGTTCTAGTTAAGGAGTTTTCCTATTTAGCCTTTAAGACATAGAATGGAACTAAAGTACATGTGATCAAAGGAAACTATACTAATGATTTACAAAAGGTTTAAGGAGTCAAGGTAAAAGCCCATATAGAGTATATGATTGGGCTTGGGCTTGGACCAAGCTCTTCTAGATTCATGAGCAGGCTTATTGTTTGAAGTACTTTCTGTTGCAATCTCTTCAACCTTCCTCTTGTCATGGGGTCTTGAAGTGTGATGTTGAGCATTTTTACAGTCGTTTTACATGCTTATCAAATAACTAAAGCTAACTATAGTATAGCTAACCCCAGGTCATTCTTCTCAAGGACACAGTGTGTTCAGTTGTGAATTGGTATTAAGTGAAGTGACATAGATTCTGAGATGTAAAGTGCTGACTCTCCTCGGAACTGGCCGAGTAGCTCTCGATAGAGACTGAGCCGAGTTGATCCTGGTAGAGACAATCCGGCTTGGTCTCAGCTGAGTGCAGACAGACGCTATAGAGATGGACTATCTCTATCTTAGACTTAGAGAGCAGTAAACAGGGGGGTTGGAGTGCAAGTAAAGTAGAAAGTAAATTAAGACTATGAATGTAGTAAACATATACTACTGTTACTAGTTATTTATTATTATTATTATATAACTATGTTCATGTTCAGTCCTGTATGTCCAAATCCAGTCCAATTTCAACACTCCAGTTCTCAGTCCATATCAGCCTTTGGTAGTCTTATGACAATCGCCAAAGGTTCGTCCATTGCCATACCGAGGATTTATGCAATCGCTACCTCATCAGTTGGCAGGGATTAAGTTCAGAGCTGATTTTAGGTTCTCTATTAACAATCGTTAAATGATTACCTACTATATTAGTTAAACCAGTTCCAATCGGCTTAGCTTAACATTGTTCACGTCTCAAATGCAATCGCGATTCAATTCGTGAATTAAAGAAGAGGAAGGGAACCGAGACAAGAAATGCGTAATGGAAACAAAAACGGAATACAAACATAGTGGTCCGAATTCAGGTGGATCCATCTTCCACGACGATCGCCATGGTTGATGGTGGTGGTTCACCTCTGTTAGCCTGAGCACTGAGGATCAACTCCACCAGAGTGCGTCAGTAGTCTGATCGGTCCCCTCTGGCAGACTTCGGCTTCCCAGTCTCAGACTGCACTTCCTCAATCGAGAGAAACGCCAATGCAGCACCGTGCACCACCAGGAATGGAAGGATGAGGGCGAGGAAATGGAGTAAATGAAGTGTATTAAGAGTGAATTCAAAGACAGACTAAAAAGTGCACAGCTCCTCCTATATATACACGAGCTGAGCAGCTAGATGCTAACAAAATATCCTAACGAATCCTAACAGAATTACACTGTGAATGTCCTATTCTACCCCTGTGAAGATCTTCCAAAATGAGGTGGCAGATTCTTCAAGAGTGACATGATGGCTGAGCTGGCGCCGAGGTGGCCTCTGAGCTGGATAGCTGACCTGGTCAAGCATAATTGGGCCGCTCTTTATTGGGCTGCTGGACTGCAAAGCATGGGCTGCCGAGACGAATCTGGCTTGGCCAAGATGGAGTCGGTCTGGCTAGGACGACTTCATCTCGGCTGAGACTCCTCTGTTGACCCTGGTCAACTCGGCTTGACCTGTAGAAGGAGTGATACTTTTTATTAGCTAAGAAATCTGAATTAACACAGATTTGTATTTTCTCTGTGTTTAAGCCCATAAAATGAATCTTAGCTAACAATCCATTCTTAAGCACATAATAGTCTTGCAAACATCCTTCTTAAGTGTCTAAAAGATGTATAAATTGTGACTCATCAAAGTGCTTGAGTGTCCATAATCTCTTTGTCTTCTTTCCTTGTTTGATGTTCCTCTTCAAGGCTAGTAAGGATTGCATCACCCTTAGGAATTAATTAATTAAGCAAAATGAATTATACAAATTAACTAGTGTTTGTCACTTAATTGATATCCATGCCTAAGCTGTGAAATGATAGTTTAATCTCAAATGAACTTTGATTGTTTCTCACAGATGAAGCATTCTCTTCACTTGTCATTACCTTGTTCATTGCCTTCCCTTGTTCATTATCTTCCCTTGATTCACTAATTCCTCATTGTCACATTATCCAACAATCTCATCACATACACCTCCAATCCTTTGACACCATCCCCTTTCTCTGCATCCTTTGTTGTAGAATACTAACATGACATCGACATCGATAGATCTGATTGAATTTGTGCACCAGGAACTTGGACAGATTCATTAGTAAATATTGATATGAATTTAGGAAGTCATGAAGAGCATGGAAAGGACACTAAGCATATGGAGTCCAAAGCCCTTCAAGGACCTATGACTAGTGGAAATTGAAGAGGCTCAAGGAGGAAATCCAACAAAAGATGGGCCTCCTTATAGGGCAAGAAGGGCCCAATAAAGATCTAAATCTATTTACATTATAGGATTGTCACAATGTCCTTGCTTAGCGTGTAGGACCCTTTTGTGTAGCTTCTTTGGTTTACTTTCCTTTGCATTAAAACCTTGGTTTGAACATTTGGATGCACTTGGGACCTTTGTACGCACTTAGGACCTTTGGAAGCACTCACGGCCTTTGAACACACATTGGCTTTTGGATGCACTTAGTAACGGATTTTCGAAATCTATCACCTAGATTGTTTTTCCACTTAATGGCTTGCTCAGTAGGCTGTGTGGACCTTGGCCTAATACCTTTTACATTAGTCTTAATCCATGTAATTATGAAAAGGTATAAAAGCCTAATCCTAACTCATTGTAAGCAACTTTTGACATTGAAAGATTACTTGCGTCACAAGCTATTAGAGAGTTTTCTATCAACTTGTTATTAAGCAAGAACACTTAATTCTCATCAAGTTTTCCACAAGGCTTGTGGAAAATCTCATTTTCTCTTATATAATGCCCTTGGAAATAGCAGCGAGACATTCTAATGAGGACATAGCCAAGAGTGTGGCACTTGAAGGACTTGGAGGGCCTATGACAAGGGCAAGGACAAAGAGAGCTAAGGAAGCTATACAACAAGTGTTGGCAGCCCTTATTCAAAAAGAATTGAACCTAGAAGGATGCAAGCCCAAGTTAATCAATCATTTAATCCAACTTGAGGAATGAAGCTTCTGGCCTGAATTGCATGACAAACCCATAAAGATATTTAGTTTTTTTTTTCTTATTAAATAAAAATACTAGGCTGCACTAATCCATAGGCCCAAAAAATATTTATTTATTTTATTTTCTGTTGTGTGGGCTGGCTTCATGTTAGACCTTCACTAAACCTAGTCGTTAGAGTTGTGGCCACTATAAAAAAAACCTCAAATGACTACAAAGAGGACAGAACATCAAATTTTCGTTTTCTTGAGAGAGTGTTTCTCCAGGATTCTTCCCATCCAAAATTTCTGAGATTTATCAAAGGTTTTCTCCCATTTGTGTGTTCAATCTCTGGGCTTATCTTCCGTCCTTGGAATTGTGACGCTCACCAATTCCTTTCATCTTTTCTTTCTTATCACATCCCAATTTATCATTGCGTTTTTGTATGAAACCCTAGCACCGTCACGTTCCCAATTTTCTGGAGAACTATGTCCGGATCATATCTCATCGAATTCTTGGTATTTTTAGTGATTCATATGTCTATTTTGCATTTCAGAATGTGATTTTTCCTCTCGTTTTGGAATCACTCAATTCCGAGATCTGTAGCTTGAGATCTAGTCGTTCCCTAATTGTACGTCAAATTCTGGTGTAGTTCACAAATTCCAACCTAGAAAAGATCGAAGGTGATTCATGCCTTACCCGTTCTAGTTCGTATCATCTTACCCCGATTTAATTACACATAATTTCGTAATCAAAGCTTTGGTTTTTAGGAATTGCAAGGCTGCACTTTGGGTATATTCTTTCCTTGATTTTTTATCATCAATAATATTACCTTATTATAGTCATATTTGTTTTGTTGAACCATTGCAAAAGTCATATTTGTTAGGCTGAACCATTGAAAAAGTTAGGCCTCTATCACAATTGAGAATTCTGAAAAAAAAATTGGCTGAATGGTTCGTGCTATTAGAAGTTTTTTTAAAGCTCATTCTTTAAGGTAATATTGTGGTTGATTGAAGGAAGAATTACATCACCTTATTTGTTTGAATTTTTGAGTTCTTGCTGCAGTTGTGTTGGTGGAAATTTGCGCACAAATTCTGTTTTGTGGCTGCATAGTATCCTTAATTGTGTGCCTAGTTTTGGCTTATTTTACTACATCCTTTGTTTTCCTTTTAAGTAAAGTTCCTTTCCTTTGTTGGTGTCTAATTCTAGTTGTTGTCTTAGTTGTTTGTTGCCTTCTTTTGTGTTCATTTGAGTCATTTTGCTACCTTTTCTTGAGTTAATTGACTGCACAAAGGTTGGTGAAAGTTTCTGTGTTTTCTCTTCTTGGTTTATTAAGAACTCAAGGAGGAATAGAGAGGAAAAAGGAAAGAGTGTTCATTATAGTAAAAGCCAAATTGTGTGTGCAAACACTTGAGTGGGTAAGGAAATTTTCAAACACCAAATATATATTTGTTATTGATATCTTTGACATGTTTGTTAATCAATGGTAGAAAGAAATATCAACAATGATATTCACTTCCAAATCACAGCTTTTACTCAACACTTGGAGAGGTTGATGAAGCAACAACAAGATGAGTTCCATGAGAGGTTGGATTAGTTGGAGAATAGAACCCCACCTGGAGGAGGGGGAAGGCAGTATAGGAATGAGGGAAGAATAGAAGGAATCAAGTTGAATGTACCACCTTTCAAGGGTAGAAGTTATCCAGAGGCATATTTGGAGTGGGAGCTCAAGTTTGAACATGTTTCCTCTTTCAACAATTATAGTGAGGAGCAGAAAGTGAGACTTGCAGCTGCTGAGTTTTCTAATTATGCATTGATTTGGTGGAACAAGTTGCAGAGGCAGAGGACTAGAAATGAGGAGCCTGTGGTGGATACTTGGGCAAAAATGAAGAGGATCATGAGGAAGCGCTATGTACCATCTAGCTTCCATAGGGACTTAAAGTTGAGACTATAGATATTGTCTCAAGGAAGCAAGGGAGTGGAAGAGTATTATAAGGAGATGGAAATACTTATCATCCAAGCAAATATTGAAGAAGATCTTGAGGTAACTATGGCGCGCTTCCTTAGTGGTTTAAATCATGACATTAGAGATGTTGTTGAGTTGCAGGAATTTGTGGAAATGGAGGACCTTTTGCATAAGGCCATTCAAGTAGAACAGCAATTAAAAACAAATAGTACAACAAGAAAGAGTTCTATTAGCTATAGTCCTTCAAATTGGAAGGATAGAGTCAAGAAAGCAGATTCTACCTCTTCTAGCAATGCAGTGCATTCTAACCATGGGAAAATACTTGAAAGGCAAGTTGAACATCCACCAAAGAGGACTAGAGAAGTGAAGTGATTCAAGTGTTTAGGCATGGGTCATTATGCCTATGAGTGTCCTACAAAGAAGACCATTCTTCTCAAGGATAGTGGGGAACACACAAGCCAATCTGATGCTAGTGGTGGAGAAGAAGAGGAGTGTGATGAAGAGGTGGTGGCTAATGAAGGACAGTTATGCATGATTAGGAGGTTGCTTGGAAGCCAAATTAAGGTCGTGGATGCATCTCAAAGGGAGAACATTTTCCATACAAGATGTTCAATCAATGGTAAGGTTTGTTTGGTGATTATTGATGGGGGAAGTTGCACAAATGTGGTGAGTTATCGATTAGTGTCAAAACTGAAATTGGACACTACACCACATCCTAGGCCATACAAGCTTCAATGGCTTAGTGAAGGAGAAGAGGTACAAGTGAGACAGCAAGTGGAAGTGTCCTTTTCCATTGGGAGATATCAAGATAAGGTGTTATGTGATGTAGTTCCAATGGAGGCCGTGGCAGTATGACACCAAAGCCATTCATGATGGCTTCACTAACAAAATTTCTTTTATGTATCAGGATAAGAAGTTGGTTCTCAAGCCCTTGACTTCTAAAGAGGTGTGTGAGGATCAAATCAAAATGAGAGAAAAGATAGCAAATGAGAGTACGAGTGAAACACCTGGGAGGAAGAGTGAAACACTTGAGAGGAAAAAGAGAGAAAAGAAAAAGAGTGAAACACTTGAGGGCAAACAACTT
This sequence comes from Mucuna pruriens, assembly GCA_025330945.1. Taxonomy (NCBI): domain Eukaryota; kingdom Viridiplantae; phylum Streptophyta; class Magnoliopsida; order Fabales; family Fabaceae; genus Mucuna; species Mucuna pruriens. Next base: position 1,779,356 of record JAENHJ010000158.1, read on the forward strand.
TTTTTAGCAAGAGAAAGGGAAGTAAGGAGGGTGCTTTGCACAATGCAGCCCCTCTACTTATTGTTTTGTCAAAGTCACATTTTGTATGCTAACGAATTTGACAAGTTTGAATTGCCTCCTTGTATTGGATCTCTTGTGCAGGATTTTGAAAATATGTTTCCAGAAAGTGTACCCGATGGCTTGCCACCTTTGAGGGGGATTGAACATCACATTGATCTCATTTCGGGAGCTTCTTTGCCCAATCGGCCAGCATATAGGAGCAACCCAAAGGAGACCAAAGAGATTGAAAGGCAAGTGACAGAGCTCATGAGCAAAGGTTGGGGTAAGAGATAGCATGAGTCCATGTGCTATACCTGTTATTTTGGTGCCCAAGAAGGATGGCTCATGGAGGATGTGTTCTGATTGTAGAGTCACAAATAACATTACCATCAAGTATAGGCATCCAATTCCCAGGTTTTCTAAAATGGCACACTTTGTACCTTGCAAGAAGGTAGATGATGCTTATCATGTGGCTGATTTGTTTTTTAAGGAAATAGTAAGGCTTCATGGGCTACCAAGGAGCATTGTAAGTGATAGGGATGCAAAATTCCTTAGTCACTTTTGGAGGACCTTGTGGGGTAGGATTGGTACTAAATTGTTATTTTCTACTACTTGTCACCCACAAACTGATAGTCAAATTGAGGTAGTCAATAGGACTTTGGGCACACTACTTCGGACTATTTTAAGGAAAAATCTCAAGTCTTGGGAAGCATGTTTGCCTCATGTTGAATTTGCTTATAATAGAACTGTCCATTGCACAACTAATTATTCACCTTTTGAGATTGTGTATGGATTTAATCCTTTGACACCTCTTGATTTGCTGTCTATAGATTGATTTACCTAGTGAGTATAATATTAATGCTTCTTTTAATGTGTCTGATTTAACTCTCTTTGATGCAAATGATAATGCTTCTGATTTGAGGGCAAATCCTCTTCAAGAAGAGGGGGAGTGATTAGGACATGACCAAGAGTGTGGCACTTGAAGGACTTTGAGGGCCTATGACAAGGGCAAGGACAAAGAGAGCTAAGGAAGCTATACAACAAGTGTTGGCAGCCCTTATTCAAAAAGAATTGAACCTAGAAGGATGCAAGCCCAAGTTGATCAATTATTTAATCCAACTTGAGGAATGAGCTTCTAGCCTGAATTGCATGACAAACCCATAAAGATATTTAGTTTTTTTCTTATTAAATAAAAATACTAGGTTGCACTAATCCATAGGCCCAGAAAACATTTAGTTATTTTATTTTCTGTTGTATGGGTTGACTTCATGTTGGACATTCACTAAACTTAGTGGTTAGGGTTGTGGCCACCTTCACTAAACCTAGTGGTTAGGGTTGTGGCCACTACAAAAAGACCTCAAATGATTGCAAAGAGGACAGAACATCAAATTTTCGTTTTCTTGAGAGAGTGTTTCTCCTGGGTTCTTGCCATCCAAAATTTCTGAGATTTATCAAAGGTTTTCACCCCTTTGTGTGTTCAATCTCCGGGCTTATCTTCCGTCCTTGGAAGTGTGATGCTCACCAATTCCTTTCATCTTTTCTTTCTTATCACATCCCAATTTATCATTGTGTTTTTGTATGAAACCCTAGCACCATCACGTTCCCAATTTTCGGGCGAACTAAGTCCGGATCATATCTCATCGAATTCTTGGTATTTTTCAGTGATTCATATGTCTATTTTGCATTTCAGAACGTGATCTTTTCTCTCGTTTTGGAATCATTCAATTTCGAGATCTGTAGCTCGAGATCTAGTCGTTCCCTATTTGTACGTCAAATTCTGGTGTAGTTTGCGAATTCCAACCTAGAAAAGATCAAAGGTGATTCGTGCCTTACCCCATTCTAGTTCGTATCATCTTACCCCGATCTAATTACACATTACATTCTTAAACCTTTCTTCATTTTCTACTTTCCAATTCTTTCAATTTCTTGGTTTCGACTTTCAATTATAATTTCTTAACAAGTTCTTGATTTTGTAGAATCTTAGGCATTTGAGCAAGTGTGTGGATCTAAGGGTTTAACAACTATGTCATAATTTGACTTTGTCATCTTGCTACGCAGATTCATTAGCAATGACTATCACAGTATCACATACTATCGATCTGTATACCACAACTATTGCCACCACTATATATACTCGCCATCAACGCAGAATCTCTTCGTTTATGAATCCAGCACCAACTATGCTCTTGATCTGGTAAGTCAATACCATTTTCTTTCTCTTTAGAATTTTTCTTATACTATTCTTGGAAAACACTAGGAAAAGAAGAAAATCATAACTGTAGTGATAAATAAAAATACTCAAAACTCATCCTTTACTACTTAAACTAAATCTTCTCCAAACTATGAATCCAATTAATTAGTTTCTTTTCTACTAATAGCAACTCTAACAACAACTGATGTCAAGCACCAAATACTAGTTGTGTATTATAACGCATACCAAAAATACAAGTTTTATGATCAGGGAATATTAGCATTGATCTTAATATCTTATTGTTCCGCAAGCAATCTCGACTGTGCTCAAGGGTTTACTTCGTCGAGGTGTCACTAGAATCTGAGTGTGAGGGTCTCACTTGTGTATGAGAAAATGTGTCGTTTTTTCTGCCTACGAGGTGGGTATAAATAAGTTAGTCGTTCTGCACCACTTGTGGTTAGTCGTAGTTAGGAAGGGGGTTAGCACCGCACATGATGGATTACGCAGCGGAGTATAGGTGGGCGAAGGCCAACGTTTTAAAGGTGGCATTGGCGTATACCGAGTAAGGTGTCATCACCCGGTTGCACGATTGGTGCATGTTAATGGCCAACGGGCAAGAAGGGATGCGAGCCTAGTTAGGATAAAGAACCAGTTTACATCGGTTCGCAGGGGAACAAGTCGAAGTTCACATTCTTCTACTAGACTTTTTTGTCGATGCTCAGTGTCCAATTCCCCTTAACCAACTTCCAGAAAAGGTGTTAGCAATGGTGAATGTGGCCTTGACATATTTTTACCTAAATAGCTAGGCCTTAATATGGGGATTCGAGATTTTGTGAAAGGCTCTTGATACAGTGTCGGTGGTGGGAAAAATTTTTTTCACTTTTTTGAAGTTAGGACAGCCTCGAAGGCCATGTGGGTGTCATTGAATGGCGTAGCCAACCAGGGATGTTGTCCTTGTTCTTGGCCTCGTACAAGGACTTCAAGACAAAGTTCTTCCGCATGCGAGCCCTAGCACACAGTGAGTCCTTGCTGGAGGGTTTTTCGCTGTACATGACGTCGGTCCCCCGGTAATGGAGGAGGACCAAGTTAGATGACTTGCCCAAGGAGGATCAGGCTAACACGGCGAAGTTAGCGAACTCGACAATCTACATTCGGGGGATTCTATTAGACTTGGAGTACTAGACTGTGGATTTGAGGCTATACATTAGTAAAGAGACCAATCGTGTTTGTGTTTTTCCTCTTCTTTTTTTAGTTGGGTTTTGCATTACTTGCAGCTTTTCATTTTCTTGTTGGTGTGCCTCGCTGGTAGGGGAATCTTAGCCTTGGTTCTTATGTTGCTGAAAAATTGGCAATGTTTATACTGGACATGACTAGGTTGATGAAGGAGAGGAAAGCCAAGGCATGAAACTAACCTGGAGAAGCAACCTCGATCATCATGACCGTGAACCTGGACCACGGAAAATGGAAGCGCCAATGAGAAATTGTTTGAGGCAAGGAAGTGGTCAACGTCGATGAGTCAGAGGAAACTCACTGCCCCTTTAAGGGACAATTGGGACGAGGTGGAGAGTAGCCTTGAGGAAGACAAAATGGCCTCCCTCTAGGATGCGACCTTTCCTCATGCTGAGCTGATCTGGGAACACGTCGTGTCAAGCCGAGATGTCGATGCCATTTGGTGCATGGAATTGGTGACGGTCTGCCAAGGTTTAAAGGCCATGGCCAACCAAATGGCCTTTCTCTCTATCGCGATTGAGGAGAAAGTAAGGGACTTGGTGAAAACCAGGCATGCTCAACAGGTAGAGGTTGACACGTTGACCAATGAGGTCGAGGCCTTGAAGGCGGCGACAACAAAGTCCAAGGAGGATCGAGAAGTCCTAATACAGAGGTTGGCTAAAGCGGAGTGATCCGAGCCGTGCTCAAGAGTTTGCCTCACCGGTTTGTCGCTTCATTTTGGTTTTGAGGGTCTCGCTTGTGTATGAGAAAACGTGCCTTTTTCTTCGTACGAGGTAGGTATACATGGTCAGCCGTTCTATGCCACGTGGGGCCACAATCCAGGGAAGGGGCGAAAATTTCGGCGCAAGGTTCGACAGCTATGATTATGGAAAAGAAACCAGATGTGGGACATTGGCTCCACGAAAAATAGAGAAACGGCTGGCTTTGTTAGTCCTTGTAGGATTGGCTGTAGGATGAGCACACCAGGCGATCCTGTCTGGGTACACAACCTTCCCCAGATGCTCGATTCTAAGGAAGTTGGAGGTGCCATATAAGGCTGGTTGAGCAACTCGACCCTAGGGTGGTCGCCTATCGAGGGATCTTCCCTTGATAGTACACCTATCAAACGCTTGAAACACATGCCATTACCAGCGAGAAATTGTTCATGCTTTTGATTATTATATTCCCTCAATAACATCAATAAAATAGGCATTCCCTATTCCAATTAGCAAATTGTGAGGTGTATTTTCTAGTGGCATGATTTGTGTGGTAGCATACAATGATGTTGCCATGATAATGTAACTATGACATTAAAAGCTGACAGTAATTTCATTGCAATTTATTAACCATTTTATTATTAAAAGCTTACACCTTAGCTTTAGATTTAATGGTTTGTCAATGGTGAAATTTTTTATTTATGCGTGATATATGGATTATTTTATTAGTCAAAATAGGATATAATACTAGAGTGTGATACAATATCACAAGAGCAAGATAAATTTTAATTATATAATATTTGTCTTATTTACACTTTTGGTCCTCATACTACAAGAATTTATTGATTTTGCTACTAATTTTAGCTATCATTTAAATTAAATGTTAAATCCTAGCTAATTAACTATTAATTAACTAGAATATTATTTTTTCAGCTAAATTTAAGTTATATTCATTTATATTTCTTATTACTATAAATTAACTAGAAAATAACTACAAATTTTAAAAATTTACTACAATTAACTAAGATTATTTTCTTAGCTAATTTGCTACTTATTTCATGCTACCAATCAATATTATAGTAATTTTGTAGCTAATTATTTTTACTATAAATTAGCTACAAAATAACTATTGATTTTAAAATTAGCCACAAAATTATTTTATAGCAAATTTTAAATTTTCTAGTATAATGCGAACAATTATAGTCTCCATAATTTTAATTGTTTGATTTTGATTATACATTGAAAAATAAGTCATCTTAGTCTTCATAGTTTTAATTGCTTGATTTAGTCATCTTAGTATCCAATTTTTAAGATATACGATGACATAACAAAGTCAATCAACTATTTTTTAAAATTTTCAAAATCTATGACATATATGTCTTTGTGACGAGAAGATGGTAGCTAGGAAGACACTCTAACACCTAGGTCAAGGAAACTATTTTAGGTATTTAAGAGTAAGATTCAAGTTAGAACTACTTATGCATTGTATCCATTTATATAGTTTTTATTTCCCTTTACTATAGGCAAAATATCTAGATTTCTATTAATGTCATAATCATGTCTCACATAACCTATCTTAAGGAATAAATGTCATTATGATGGTGACTAGTTCCTGTAACCCTTTAAATGATAATATCATTGTGATGGTGATTATGTTTCATATAATTCCTTTTAAGTTATAATATCATTATGACAATTATTACATCACATTTAACCTTTTTAGATAATAATGTCCTTAATTTAACCAAATTTGATATACAGTTGGACAAGGGATATATGTGACCTCGTTCATTAAGTTTTATTATGTGAAGCTTATTTTCTTAATTTGTATAATCTACAATTTTTTGGAATCAAATACGTATGAAACATTTAACCCCTAAAAGGTTTTGGTAATATCAAAGGAAAACAAAGCTTATGAATCAATTAAGAGTGTTACATGTACAATTATATTCTTATTACAAGATCCTTTATAACTGTTTAAGAAAAATGTTCTGAAAATAATTAAGTCTTTAGTGAAAAACTACTATAGTCCAAAGCAATATATGCTTTAGACAAAGTGTCCATCGATTATTTTCTAAATTAAGTGTCCAATACTTGCTTTTTAACGAAGTGCCCACTACACATTCTAGACAATACCTTTTTTAACTTAACCTTTTTATATACATTGTCTTTCTTATCTATCTTCAACGAAAAGCTTTACAAATCAAATGATATGAATGATTTCGAAAAAGGGTAACTGTTTTGCAACGAGTTTCAACAACTACAAACTGCTAAGAAAGCCTTCATTTATTAAAAATCATAACAGCTCTAATCATAGTACTTTCGAGCATAGATTTTCAAGAGTAAGTCACCATCTTAACTAATACGTCCGTTGGTTGCAGGATAAAGAAACAAAAGCAAAAGGAACTTCCACTGTGTTAGAGAAAATAATACACCTTTTTTTTTTAATAATCTCTTTGTTTAACAATATTATCACGTTTGCTCTCTCTTCCAAGAAAAGTGAGTTAGGTATGCTACACATGAAAAACATGCTTGCATTTAGTGAAGTTCAGAACTAGAAGAAGCCTCGTTGTCAACGGAAACAATTTCAATGGCTATATAAGAATATCTCTATAAAGATAAAGACAAACAAGTGGTATACGAGAACATATCCATTAGATGATAACTTACGCAAAACTTGAACAATTCATTGAGAGTAAATTTTCAAATATTTTGTTCCTATTCTCAATTTGTGAAGGTTTTGTTTCAAAAAGACGAGCACATTCTAATATATTGAGCATGATCGTGCATGATTTTGAAGCCTTCATCTCGCAAAATTAGCACAATCATACAACCTAGATGTGCGGTCGATGTTATCATGTGCATGACTGTATTGATTGAAGCTCAACCAAGGTATTATTGTATTTTAATTTTCCTTTTTACATATAAAAAATAAAGAAAGAAATAGGAAGAGACATCTCAATTTTAACACAGCAAGTGCGTCGTTGGGCTATTGAGTGAAGTTAAGGAGTGTTGCAAAGAGAAAGAATGAAGGTTATTTTTAGCATGATTTATCTCTATTTTTCTTTCTACCTATTTATCTATAATTTTGTTTTGCACCATCATTATGGCCAAATAAATTCCCCACTAGAGTTATAATGTAGTTTGTATTTAGAAATCCTAATTCTTGACCTAATTTGAATTTACTCAGGGAATTAAATTATTTTATCATTATAATTCTTATTAAGACTTAATAACCTTTGGCATTGTTTGAATCGAATAACTATAATGTAATTAATTGGTAGAATCAACCATTAGAGAAAATTTTAAAGGATTCAGATAAATTAAGAATTTGGAAATAAAAACTATAAATGGAATCCTCTTTTGACACTCTCAACTTGCAATTTTATTATTGAGTTTAATTTCTTTATTAAGCTTTTCACAGGATTTTATTTCCTTGACAAACAACCTTGAAAAATTAATTGGCTAGACTACATAAGATTTTTTTTTAAACTAGAACTCATTAACTAGTCTCTTGGGTATCCTTGTTTTTGTCGTGATATAGTATGCTTGTCCTAAAGCATATTTTAATTGCATGAAGTTTCTAACGTCGTTGTTGGGGTTTAGTTGCGAAATCAAAAGAAGGAAGTTCTAATGGGATAAGTTTTTAATTTATTTATTAGAGCTTATTTTGTTATTATTTTTTAAATTATTTTGTCCTGGTTCCTTTTATTTTTAACCTATGCTTTCAAAATTAAACTAGATTGACTGGTTCAATTGGGAATCAATTTGGTGATCGATCCATTTACTAAAAAAAAAAAGTTGGAGTTTTTCATAACCGGTACAAACCAGTAAACAACTTGTCAAATTGCATCAAAACTAGTGAAAATTTCTCAAAATTGGTGAAAAGAATCGATTCAAATGAACATTTTCAATTTTTCACCTTTTATATTTTTAATTTAATCTAAAGCACTTTTAATATAAATAAAAATACGTATTAATAAAATTTATCTTATAAAACATAATTTAGTCATTTATATTAATTCTATTACATAAAATTTTATATGATATTAAAATTATAAATTTAATTACTAATGATTTGATCATACTTTTATCATGATTAGACCATTGAACTTTGAACCAATACCTTCATAGGTTCACTTATTAGTCTAACTTTAAAAACATTGATTTTAAGTGTTCTTAGTTTTTGTTTATCAAGGGTTTCTAAGTCTTTTAATATTTATTGTGTTTATGCTAACTTGTTCTCAAAGGCTTTAGTTATAGTTTTATCTTGAGGTCAAAAGAGCTGCTTATAGGAACAAGAAAACATGGAGAATTATAGCTGAACAAGGGAATCAATAGGACCAGCAAAACCATGTAGATCAATAGGACCAACAAGGTCCACTGTACAGGACATTACATGATTACTTTATCCTCATTATAGGAGTGATGAACACATTCGTTGTCCTTTAGTGGAAGCAAACAATCTTAAGTTCGAGTCTGCTCTGATAACAATTGTGCATAACACTAGTCAGTACGGGGGGCTACCTTTTGAAGATTCATTGGACTTTCTCAATAAGTTCCTACCATTCACAAACATAGTAAAAAAAATGTTCCCATAAATATCCAATTGGGTTATTTATCATCTCCTTGATGAATAGGGCACTTGAGTGGCTAACATCCTTGTCCAACAAAGCTATCACTACATGGGATGAGTGCACCTACAGATTCCTACTCAAATATTTTCCTCTAACAAAGTCCAACAAACTCAAGAAGGACATCATCAAATTTTCTTAATTCAAGCAGGAGTCCATATTTGAATATTAGGAGAGGTTCTGAGATACGCTTGGCAATTCCCCCTATTATGGCTTTTTGATGGGGCAACTAATCCAAATTTTCTAAATATGTCCACTTTGAACCAAACCAGCATTGATGTTGCATGTGGAGGAAATATAATGAAGAAATTTGCAACTGAGACCTATGGGATCATAGGGGAAATGAATTCTAATAGTTACTGTTGTTCTTCATGTGATAGACATGTCACAAAGAAATCAACTAGAGTATATTAGTTGGAGATAGGAAAAGACGTGGAGTAAAAGTTGGATACAATTACAAAGCAATTGGAGACTCTGATTCAGGCATAAGTGCAATTTATACCTTGATTTCCCTCTTATACATGTGAGCAATGTGGATCAACATTGAATGAAAGTAAGGATCTCCAAATGAACAACTTTTTTCCAAAGCAGTGGAAGAGGAAAAGTATGTCAAGAGCTCCAATAAGAACCCTAATGACTCATATTTGTCGACCTATAATCCTAGATAGAGGTACCACCCCAATTTCTCATAGAGAAAACACTAGAAAAGGAAAAACCAGAATATTTATAGGCCTCCTCACATATAGAATCGAAGTCAAGGGCTAAGATAGGAGGAGAGAATATTGAGCCTACAAGATACCATGATGCAGTATATGGTAAAACATATATACACTCTCAAATCTCTAATTTGACTACTCATATGTACTAAAGAGTTCAAGGCTCCTTTCCTACTCAAAAAAAGCCTAATTCAAAAGAGAATTAAAGACCATCATTCTTAAAATTAGGAGATAGATGGAAGAACTAGAAAAAAGAAAGAAGAAAGTTGCTTCACAAAAAAAGAAGGTTTTTTGCTAGAAAAAAAAAAAAGCCATGCTAAAGAGAAAGAGAATGGTAAGACAAATCCAACACCAAAAAAAGGTACATGCTCATTTCCCTCAAAGATTGAAGGATCAACATTATGAGAAACAATTTTCTAAATTTGTTGTTATATTGTGAGGAAGAAGAAATGTCATTGTTCCTTCAAGCTTAAATGGTGTGCATGTTTGTGTTCAATGAAGCACTAGTTGTACTTCATCTAAGTACTCACGGAGTGAGTTTTTAGCATAATCATGCAACATTCTGGCATGACCGTTCTTTATTCTAGGATTTAGTCTTTGAGTTTTGGCATGACCATCATTACATGGCATGGTCATGCTTTATAAAGCAACTATAAGGACCATTTTTGCATCAACTTAAGCAACACCTAAAACTAACTTCTCTATTCTAGGTTCATGTGTCTTACGGGAGATTTCTTTATCTTGGTTTTGCATTTACTTCCTATCTTTTGTTTATTTTTAGCACTTAGAACCATGTTATATCTTAAGTCTGAGGAGAGAATATATGATGTATGCAAACTTTGAGTGTTAGTATATATGAATGAATACATTATTTCTCCCTTATACCTTAGTGGTTCTTTTCCACTTGAAGTTTGTCCACTTAAACCTTTGTTAATATGTTTCACATAATTTAAACTTCTTATGGTTATATATTAAAAAATTATAAATAAATAATTGATGTCTAAAAAGTATTTTTTCCATTGAGTCAATATTCAAAGTACAAAGTTGTCACATTATATATCTCTAATATCTATAACAAATGTATAACCAATGTAAATAGTCATTTTTAACCGATGTAAAAATTCTTTATTGTAATAGTGATTCAAGTAGTTAGACCAATCAATCCATTTTTTCTTAACAATGACTACGACACACTCAAAAAAAATTGTCTTATGCCGATAATGAGTTATGCAAATAAATTTACATAAATGGATTTTTTTCTTATCGATACGATAAATATTCCATCAAATTTGTTCTCGTGACAAAAAAAGTATACTTAAGGAAAAAAAATAATGAGATTCGAGATTAAAGTCTTGAAAAAAAACATTTAATCCACCTTAGTTTTCATTTTGATCCCATTTCTCCTATGCAATCAAACATATCTTCCATATTATACAAAAACATATAAATTATAATTATGCAATAATTAATAACAAATTTTCCATTGAAGCATCCATGATCCTTGTTCTAGCAACTTTTTGCTTGAGTCTTTCATGGTGTCAAAAACATGTATAAAATATATGGTTAAAACCTATTATTATTAATTTTTCCTCAATGATTACTTCAATTCTAAGCTATCTTGAAAGGAGGGGATTTAAGAGAAGGATTAGCAAAAAGACCTTCCACTAGTCCCTTTGCTATTTGCCTATATGCTACTTTGGTAAAATGGGGTCCATCCTAATTTATATGTTTTGAAGGGTCTGAGCAAACTGTTGAGGCAATACTTTCGCAACATTTATATGAATTGAAATTATAAGGTTCACCCTTGCCACAACATGCTCTCAAAGTCTCAATCTGACTAGAAGAAAAACCTGTATTACATAAATTAATGAACATGATCAGAATAAATCACAGCAAACTTAGAAAACATGTGCAACAACATATTATTCATCTAATAAGAGAAAATAAAAACACAACTCCCCATATTGTTGTGGTGCTTGAAATAAACATTTAGCAACACCGTAGTAATCAAAATATGTTATCTTAATGTGTGCATTACTTTCTCTTAATGTGTATATAACTTTTTTGAGTTGCTCATTATAGTACTCAATGAAAGTATTGTAAATTGTCAAGCACCCAAATTGATCATAGTCATTTTTCTAATGACTACTCATTATTTCCAAAATAACAAAAATGCAACAAATTGGGAAGTTCCCTGGTATCACTAGCTCTACTACTCCTGCTTCAATTAATTTCTATCAAATAAAAATAAAAATAAAATTTAGTTGCTAATAATCATATTTCAAATCCAAGTTTAATTAAATTATTATAATTGAAGTTGACATAAATTTGATATAACATACAGTGGTGGTATTAGTAATTGCTTCAATAATTTATGGAACCATTTCTCGAAGTTTTGTAATATTTTTATATGGGATAATTGCATTAATATCATTCCCATCAATCTCTCCCACTAGAAACAATGAGTTTTTGAAGAAACTATCACACTGTCATCAGAAAGAATAAAAGTAGTTAATCATATTGGAAAATTTTCAAACATTTGATAGAAACGTTATTAAAGGAGATTTGGTAAAACCTTCTTTGCTTTTACAAAGGGAGGGTACGAGCTTCTTAAATCAATCAAGTTAAGTAGTCAATGAATAAGTAGTTGCATCTAGTGTATATGTTTCTTTATGTTTGAAATAATTCTTATCAAGTGTAGTTGAACTAGCATATGCAAAATTTACTCCTTTCTTAATGTCTTGTCCTTCGGTGATACTCAAATAGGCTGGCAATATTGCAACCCATATGCTTCAGCTACAATTACAATAATCATCGGTTAGTGTAATCAATAATGTGTGATTGTTAAGATATATTGTTTCATAAACTCCTTTTCAAGCAAGGAAATTTTATTTAACTCGTGTGGAAAAAAAAGAGTAAAAAATACCTATGAAATCTATTATTAGTCGTCCATTTGATATACGCCCAGATGGATGCTTAAAGTAGGTTGAACCATAAGGACTATTTCTAAGCAAAATTGGGTAGTGAGTAGTAACATTTCCACTGTCACTTATAGAGTCACCAAAGTTGAAAATGACTTCATATGGGAGAGAATTAGCATTTGAAACAACATTTTCAAGGAAACCACTAACAAAGGTAATGATAAAGAGAATAAAGATCTTCATGATGTTGCTCTAAGATAGAATAGGCCAACTGATGTTTGATGATGAATGCTTAGAAATTGGAATTGAGTGCCTTATATTATCACTCCAACCACCTCTGTATTTTGTCATACAACTGTTGTTTTATTTTTGACATGGTTATAACTAATATGATTCTTTAAAAAGTGAGTCATGATGAGTTGTAATCTAAGATATTTATTTAACTTAAAACATGTCATCGATGTTATTTTATATTATTTTTATTACTTCCTTTATAGGTATCATGCATATAGTTAAATCTCTTTAATAACATATATACATTGCAAACACAGACCGTAAAAACAGCTACATATGCATAGATAAAAGGTGTCTTCCTCCCTTAATATACTATTTTCATTCTTGTAATTCATTTTGAAATAAGGTTATTACAATATATATAACTTAGTTTGTGACACTTTAAAATTAAGGGTGATATTTTTTTCACTCATATAATATAGTCCCGTAACTTTTATCTTAATTATTGTTTCAACAAGCAAACAAAAATGACACAAAAAAGGTAAATCTAAATATTCAAAATTTCACGAAAAATATATGTAAAAAAATAATATACTTATTATAAGAAATATTGGTTAACATGATGATCGATAGTTATTAGAAGTAAAAGGCTTAAGAAATTATTAATCATTATACACTGCTACAAAAATAAGGTTTACTAACACATTCATTAATTGTTATGTAAGAAAATACTATTGTATTGAATATGAAAAAAATATATTAGCTGTTTGCAATTATGTACAAAAACTTAAAAAAAAATTATTGAGAAGAACTAAAATTTTGGTAGCAATTCTAATGTAAAGAACATGAAGGAGAGCATAGGAAGATTATGGAACCTCCAAGAATAAATGGAAGCACTCCTAAATAATATTTCACATTTGTACACATATTTTGTAGGCCATATAGATCGTTTATTGTAATCTTTTGTGTATAGATTTTTCTTATACTTGTATTTTCTCATTTGTAAATCTTTGGTAAACCTTGATTTAGGTCTAGTTTTGGCCTTGTAAAACTTGTAATTTTGAACAAAGAATATTGCTAGAATTTTAGCAATGGAACATTCATCGCTAACATCGTTGCTAGTTTTGTCGCTAGAAAGCTATTAGTCCAATTCCCTTTTTAAGACACCCCCTTAAAGGAAGGGAGAGCTTTCATGGGAAGTTTGGGCCTTGACCCAAAACTTCCTTGAGAAACTTCCTTAGGAAGCCTCCTCCTAGGAACCTTTCCAAGCACACCTTTTGTTGGTAATAAATTAATTCATTATGTAATCAATTCTAGATTTAATAATAAGGTATTACTTTTGTTTTTGGTATCATATTTTACTATTTGATTTAATAGTTGATTTGGTAAGGTCCTTCGTTAAAATTTGGGACTTGTTATCATGATAAATATTATGATAATGAGAAACAAGTCTTTGATAATTTTAATATAAATTGTTCTTCATCTTAGTATTATTATAAATAGGACATCAATAATTCAGATAGATTAATATATGTGTGATAGTATTTTTGGACAAAGATTAATAGGTCTTATTTATTAATTTACATACATAGGTGATGCACATGTGGATCTAATCATTGAATTGGCTCAATTAAGAATTATTAATATTAACATTACCTTAAATTGTTAATGAGAAATTCTCAAAGAAGAAATGTATTAGTATCCTTTGAACTAATATTATCATAATAATTAACAAGTTATTTATTATATTTTGATCCCTAAACCCCTAATCTTAGAGCACTAGTTGAATGGACATTAGATATAATTAAATACTTGTAGAATTAATGATTAAAGAAGAAGTAATCTATCAACTCTTTGTAATGAGTTTGAGCTCTATTATAAAATTAAGACATTGACCAAAACAATTGAATGAACGAAGAAAAAAGTTTCTTAAGTCATTTATTGAATAAAAATACAATGCTAAAGCATTTGTAGCTATAAATAAAAGAAAATATTACGTTATTTCAGTATATTAATCTTAAAATAATGTATACATACATAATTGTATTTACAATTAATTTAAAGGACTTTATTTAAAACTTTGGAGAAAAGTTACAATTATAAATATATATATATATATATATATGACTAAGATTAAAAAATCATAAAATTATTTTAAAATCAATTAAAAGTTATATAAATTTCCCATGTAATAAAAGCACTCATATAACAAGAAAAAATAAATTAAGATGACTTTTTTTCATTATTTTTCACTCTATTTAGACAATTTACACACATATATATAAATTTTGTATACAAACCTAAATCAAAATGCAGTACACAAATGTTGCAACAAACAAGTAAAACAAAATTGACTCATATAATTATTAAATATTGATTAAACATTTTACAAAAAGTATAAGTATATTTAGATTAATTTGATTAACTCTAGAAAAAATTTATTAGAAATATCTTTTTAAATTGTTTAAAAATATTATTCTTAAATTTAAAATAAATTATATAATTATTTGTTTTCAAGTTAAATTTTTTCATATTTTTTGAAATTGAAAACATCTTGAACTCAGGGATATAATTGCTTGTAATACCTTAAAGTTTCTCCTTTATATATAATGTGTTTTCCAGTAGCAAAAGTCTGTCAGTTTCTGTCATTGTATGCTTTACATAAAAATATGCTTTCAAGGCTTTTTATAAAGTTGGGAAGAGCCGCCACTACGTATATACTTTGATTCTACAAAAGAAAGAGCAGCTCCTTGCTTGTACAATTTGAAGACTTAAGGATATGAGTTAGTGCAAGATAAAAGTAAGGTACCCTTTTATTGAATTACGAATGATTAATACATGTTGATGCACTAATATTTTTTATGACTTATTACTTTTATTAATGTAGAAGCTTCTCATATGGTCATACCAAATTGGATTTTCACGTTTTGGATGTGTGACTAATCTTCCTTAATCAAGTTTTAGCTTAGTATTAACTATAAAGTGCTTTCAATAAATTTTAAATTTATAAAATAAAATCTATCCTTGTAGAATTTTATTTTAACATGTTTTAGTTCTTTAGTTGCTAATTATATTATTGTTAATCTTTGAATTTCGTGTAGGTTTAATAGATGTTAAACTGAAGTGTATCATTTTGTCCTAATGATACCTAGGCCGGACAGAATTTCGAAATGAATAAATTACCATCTTTACATTATTACATTTGTACATGAATTAAAAAAAATTAAATAAGTTTCTTAAAGTGGAATTCTTAAATTACAATATATTAGTCTAAAATTTAAAATATATATTTAGAGACTAAAATAATATTAGGTAGTTAAATTTAAATACTTAGACGAAACAATTGAGAATTTTAAAAACTCATTTGAATAGAACTAATATGACAATGCACTGCATTAAGGATTAGAATAATGATTTTTTCATGATCGTATATAATATAAAGAGAAATGAGAAATCAAATTACTTATTTTCTCATTTACGCATTTTATGTTATTTAATTTAATAATTCTAACTAGGAACTAACATTTAACTATTAAATTAAAAAAATAATTTTATTAAATTATTCTTAAAATAATTTGATATCTCTTGATATATGTATATATAGTTTAGAATTTCGTGTAGGTTTGATAGATGTTGGACTGAATTATATCATTTTGTGGTTACCTATTTGATTTGTGTACGTATATATGTAGGACAGAATGACAATATATCTTTACTTTTCCTTTTTAAACTTTTTCTCTTGAAAACAGGCAAACTGAATCTGTTCGCACTTCGTACTCCACCAGAATGCCTGGTGTCTTTTAAAGCAAATGGATCTTTCAAAAATAAATTAAAGAATGTGTAGGGAACTATACAAAAGTACAGAATTATTAATTATCTATTATCCATAAGCAGAAAAAATATAAAATAAAATAAATTAAGTTTTTCAATAAATTAATATTAATCTATGTATTTCAGTTTTATATTTTTTAATAAATTAAATAAGAAAAATTCTATAAAAAACTGAACTGTATAAATTAATTTTAACATTTAACATAAATTTTAATTTTAATTTTTATCATCTATAATTATTCATTGAGAAATTTATTCAAATAAAATATAAAAACATGACCTGTTTCAAATGCCCGAGCTAAACTTATATTATTACATTGTATTTTAAGACTTGTAATTTTTTAAAAAGTTAAAGATAAATTATAAAAGTTCTTAATTGAAATTAATCAATATTCACTGTGCATAACATGATAATATTTTTATTTTAGTATAACTTATTTGAATTTTTAAAATATATTTTATATTAAACTTTTATTTCTAAAATTATAGCTTTATTATAAAAAAATGTTTAAGATGTATATTTTTATCTTAATTTTTAGTTATGTTTCATGACAACCCTTTTATTAGTTATATCATTATTAAATTTAAGAAATTAGTCAAATTAAAATATCAATAATTAATAATGATTAAGTCTAGAAAAAAAAATCTCTAACCACACGGTAAATCAAAGTTTGAATATTTGCTAAGAGATATTTTTATATTTAATGCATGAGATAGTGCATTGAACATTATTATTTTCAAAAAAAAGATACCAATAATAAACAAGAAAAAATATCAACTGATTGATCAATCATAAATACGGTCACTTATTAATTTCACAATGTAGAAGGGTTTAGCCACCAACATTAAGTTGATTTGAGTGTAACTGAACTCATTATTTAAGTAAAGTTTTGATCAAGTTTTATTATTGTGAATAAAAAAATAATTAAAAAATGAAATCTCACTAAAAATATTAGTTATATTCCTTGACCAAAGATTAATCATTAACAAAATTCACCAATATTTTGTATTTATAATATCACAACAATAAAATTAGTTAACTAGAATACCAAAATCAATTGACCAATATTTTGTATTTATAATATCACAACAATAAAATTAGTTAACTAGAATACCAAAATCAACCTAAGAATAAAACAACTAAAAAGCTTTAGCCTTACCAACAAAAAAAATATTTGTTATTAGTTTTTATAAAGCAAAAATACTATATATAGCAAAAAAAAAATCAATATGTAAATCTTTTATTTAAAATTAAAAAAAAAATCGCTTATGATATTTACACCTCCTCTTATTAATAAGTATATTTGTCTTTCTTTTTTTATTATTAAAATAACATTTATATTAAAATAATATAAATCATATTTTTTTTCACCTCATCTTTATCATTTTTAAATCCTATTTTTATACTTCATATTTATCATTCGTTAAACCATATTTTTACATCTTTCATCTTCATTATTCTTTTAAATCCTCACATATATTTTTCCCTCCTCCCTTTTTTCTCTAGACATTAAAAGAATATTACTATAATTTAATTCCTTGCATTGAATAGAATGTGTGAATTAGCATATTATGTTTTTCTTTGGTAATAATTTACAATTTACGTAATAATTAATAAAGCATCATATGTTATGATTATATTGGTTGGTGATATTTTTTAACACATAGTAATAATTGATTTTCAAGACATTTTTTGTTTTCTTTAACACGATAGACATTATAAAATTTAACTTATATTTTTTAATTCTATCAAAAAACTATTTTTCAAAACAAATATTTACATATTTAGAAAAGGAAACTTATGGAACTATATGATTTTTGTTGAGACATGATTTTAAAAATTATTTTTCAAATAAGTAAATATTTATTTCAGAAAATAATTTTGATAAGCATATTTAACTTCTCCAATAACTTAATTGGATATGTAATAGGTAGATATGACATTATTAAGATGAGGTATAAATTTGATATTTTATTGATGAAAAAAAAATATATATATATATATATATATATATATATATATATATATATATATATATATTAAAACAGAATATATAATGGCATTGATTTAATAAGTTTGCATCATTAGTTATAAGGACATTAAAATTCAATTATTTATTTAAAAATTGTGATTTTCCACTTGTAGTGATAATAATATAAAATAATTAAAAATGTAAGTTAGAAATATTAAAAATATCTAAAGTATCCAACATGATATTTTTCTAATCGCAGCATAACGTAAAATAGTGGTGATTTCCACCTATTAGCAGATAATTCATCACCAGCAGCACCTTTAGTTTAATCTTATTACCATTACATATTCAAAACTTTATTTTAATTCATCCGAAAAGATTTAGGGTACTTTCCCCATTTTAAGGGAATTATAGATGATTTATTAAGTAGAAAATTTAGGATACAAAGTGAAGTCGTATAATTGTTGTAGATGAAAATTTTCCAGGATAAATCGAACTTTAAAAACGGGCAGATCCGGAGGAAAGGGAGTGTGAGTCTCGGCCCTTAATTTTCATATAAAAAAGTAATTTTATAATTTATCAATGAAATTGTTTTCTTTGATTACTTTTTCACGTACTTGTCACATCCAGATATGTTTATGAGGAAATAATTTATTAGGACGTAACACAATAAAATAATTTTATATGATTATTTAATTTTAAATTATTTTAAAATTGATTATTTTATAATAATTATTTGTAAGTTTAAATATGAGTTTTAGTTCTTGTAAAATAAATTATTCTTTATTTTATTTTCTATAAAAATTTTGATAATTTTTATTTTTCTAAAATTTGAATTTTATTTTTTTTTGTTCTTCTTGTTATTTGACATTTGTTAGTCATTTATAACTTAAAAAAAAGGTCAAGTGACCATTGTTATGCCCATTAATATATATGATATCATATTAGCATATGAGATCTTAAAGAAAAAATAGATTTATAAAATGTTATTTATCTATCTTAAAATGAAAATAAGAGACTAAAATAGATATTCAAATTTTAAGGATGAAAATTAAATAAAAATATTTTACAAGGATAAAATTTAAAATTTGTTTATTTTATAAGGATTAAAATCAATGATTATTAATTTTTGAAGGATGAAAATCGATAAAAAAAATATAGGGACTAAAACCAAAATTTTCTTATTTTACAAAAATTAAAAACATATTTAAACTTTATTTTTAAAAGTCATGTTAATTGTAATTGTTACTTTTTTGATAATATAAAATTGTTTTACATTCTCAATTTTACAATCATTAATTCTTATATAAATAAGAATTAGATATTAAAATTTAGTGTGTAATAGTTCTAGGATAAAATAATTTTACATTGTCATTCAATTACAGATAATCATTAATTAGTATGATTTTAAAGTAATTATTTTAAAAGGTAACAATACATTATAGTTTATGATTAGATAATGATATAAAATCATTTTATAGTTTATAATTTATTTTCTCTAAATTTTATATATTTGTGTGTTTATAAATTCACCCCTAGTTAATGATCTACACTTTTAATCTTATTTATTATTTAATTTCTTTAAAATATTTTACATCTAAAATCTTTTAGCCTAAAATTGAAAGTAATTATTAACAAAGATAAACGTGAAGAAAAAAAAATGAAAGAGACTAATCCAAATTCACATTGACATTAGACACTAACACAGAATAGTTTAAATTGAAATGAAATGAATTAAAAATGCATATTGGTTGAATAATTTATAATAAGTTTGTTTATTCTATTAATTAAAAGTTTGTTTAATAAATGATTTTAAAATTAAATTTTTAGTATACAATTATGTTAAATATTTGGAAGAAAGATTTAATGTTTGTAGGAATCCTACATAAAATTGTTTTTGATAAAAAATATTTATGATCTATAAAAAATTATATTATTTTTTTAATTTTCATATTGTTTTTATTTTAAAATATTTTATATTTTATTTATTTTGTATCTTTACGTTAAAAAAATCATATAATTTAATAGCAGTGTCTTACATGTCATTCTTTGTTTTTCACTTTTTTGCTTTTATATTATAAAGGAGTTACTAATTAATGGAGAAGCTGTTTAAAATCTGTGTAGGAAGAGGGAGAGGCCCCTCTATTTCATTATGGTCCCCGCAAGAACGTATATTCCTTGGAAGGAACCTTTATCAACTTATAAGAAAGCAATACCCTGTTCTAGATTCAGATTCCAGATGAAGCCCATGGTCGTGGTTGATGGTCTTACGCTTCTCCCCCTCACTTGTGAGTGTCTTTGTCGGTGATGAAACTGATCACCACTAAGATGCATTCTTGTATGGTCTCCCATGGAGATCTTTGTAGGGAAACAATTTAGAAGGTCAACAGTTATTTTTATAACTTCTTCGCCAAGTGCACCCCAAATTGAAAGAGAAGAAAAAATAGGATAAAATAGTGGAATGGAATTAATCAAATCCCATAATTTTTCCCACTCCATCCCCTCCATTCCAAACATAGTTTTGAGGTTAGGCGTTTTACTCCTTGCAATTGATCTGATTAACCAAATTAATTGAAGCAATTTTAGAAATCAAATACTAAAATGATTGTTCTAAAATATATTATATTTTCACAATTGAAAACTTGTTAATTAAACTATTTAGTTCCATGTCATGTATGTAGGCAGTTAAAGTGGAATTATAATTTCATGTTACATGGCCGTCAAGGTGTGATTGTCTTTTACATGGCATGTCACATGTATTTTTGTTTAATATAGATTGGCTCGGCATGACATGTGATATGAGACTCACTATTCTGACTAATGAGTTTCATGTTACATGTCACATTGAAGTTAAACTCATTTTAAAATAATAATAAATAATTAAAATAACATAATATAAAATTTTAAAACTCTTATACTTGAATGAGCAAGACTTGAACCTCATTAAGTAGTCAAGTACTCTAACCTCAATATAAAATTAGTTTCTCGCATTGGATAGCTCACTAAGTAGGTAAAGTTTAATGTTTATATATAGTGAACTCTTTGCAAGTTTGACCACTTAATGATTTTCAAGTTTTGTCCATTCAAGTGTAAGAGTTTTAAAAGTGTTTTATTATATTATTTTAATTTTTTTAAAAATATGGGATTGACTTGGGGGCTAAACTACTTTGATTAGTGAGTCTTACATGATATGTCATGTGGAGTTACTCTCTTTTTTTTTTTTTAAATGTATGTTGTTGCACTAGAGATATTTTTGAGTGGGTACAAATCCAACACTTCATCATTACATATAACTAAAAATTACAACTCGTAAAAAAATAAAAAAAATATTCATCATTTAATATATTTAATTTGATTCCTTCTAATTAAGTTATGATATAATTAATTTTCTTTAATAAAGATTTGATTTTAAAAAAATCTGATAAATATTTATATAATAAAAATTATAACTCGTGAAAAAATACTCATTACTTAATACATTTTGTAACATCGTGTTTTATGTGATTAATTAAGTGATTAAAATAAATATAAGATTAAATTTACTTTATGTATGAAATTTGGACAATTCTCAAAACTAAATGTTGATTTCCTCTAAGTTATCTTAAAAAGAAATAGGAGTAAATAATTTTCAAAACCTCAAGTGAGACCTTTAAGGGTCAATGATCCATAAGACTTAATGAAATTACTTTTTTATTGTTATTCAAAGTTTATGAAGTGACATGATATACATGTTTATGAGATATACTGAGTATGTAGGTCGACAATATTGTATTGCATTGCGAGTAAGCATGTAAGCTTGGCTGGCTGTTTAGACTAGGCCTCCAAGCCTAGTGTTGGGTAAGAAGTGTGTGACATTGAGGTCTCAAGGATAGGGAGACAGACGATTCCATATAGGTCCATGGTCATTGCAAATCTTGTATCATAGTGAGTTACTACTCATGTATACATATCCCAATAAGCCACTCAACTTATTCGTTGATCATATTCTGGTATTTCCCCCAATAGTTTTTTGGCAAGTGTTGTGTTGTGATGACTTAGTAATCATGAATACTATAAGAGAAAGTGTTTGGTTGATCGCTTGAAAGTTATAATCTCTATGGAGTAGGACTGTTCTTGCTTGTTGGAATTTAATGAATTATATTAGATGTTTATGTTTATTATGAATTTGAATATTTACTTTACAATATAATTATATATGTTTTATTCTATGAGCTTACCCTTGCATTCCTATTGCGTATATGCAACTATAATGACCTCGAACAACGTATTCGATGAGAGCAGATGCCAAGGCTGCCTAGGAGTTTGAATCGTTCGCACATATCCTTCAACCAAATCCATCTAGTACTATTCTGACTACACTTCATAGAGACCACTATGGGCCTAAGAGGGGCCTAGCTATTTGATTCTTAGTTATAGAGTGTCAGGTACTGTGATTATCAACTTCATGTTGTGCGTCATCACCCTATTTTTCGTCACCTTCTATGCCTTGTAACATCCTAAAATTTATTTAATTATTTTTAGAAATAAATTTCATTATTATTATTATCAATTTTATTTTAATTATTAATTGTTGCAGAAAATTATTTTATTAAATAATTGCATTTTGAAACTGAAATGTTATTATTATTATTATTATTATTCTTAATGATGGCAGAAAATTAATTTAGTACTTAAATATTTACATTTAATTTTATTTGAATAGAGGAGTTAATGGTTTTATAAACTGATGAGGCATTAATCTGAATTATTTTTATTTATTAATTTAATTAATTGAATTAATGGGGCTGACAGGCATGTCAAGGTTGACCCGACCCAAATAGAATATTAGACAAGAGGTAATTAGTTTACCCCAATTTGTGTTTTGCGCAGACGGCCAAACCTAGAGGAGAGAGAATGCAGACCTCCAAGGAGGAGGAGCTATGGTGTTCAGATTGTCCTGGAGTCGCATCAGATCCTCGTTGTTCTTCACATCTAAGGTACGGGGGAGATGAGTTCGGTTATATGTGAATGCACGGGTGTACGGTAGTGAGGGAAATCCCTAAGTCCCTCTAGGATCTAAATTCTCAAATTTGTTTGGTTATTATGTTCTAAAAATGTTTTAATCGGTAGAAAAGATTCGTCAATGTGTATCGTGGTTTTGTTTGACTTAATTGATAATTTAATCGGTTGCCTTTAGTGTGAAGGAAAACCTCTAGAGGGAATCCCAAAGGAACAAGAAGAATGACTTTGATGAACATGTTTTCTTCCTTATGCTTTCCAAGTATGCAGAGATGTCAGTTCTATTTCACTATTTGGGTTTCATTTACATAAGAAAGAGTAGTAGGATCTTTCATAGGACCTTATTAATAATTGTTATTGTATGGTTTCTTGTGGCATTTGAAGGGGGATTAAATTTTTGGGTTAACGTTTTACCTTAATGTGATTTTCGTTTGAAATTGTATGGTTAATTGTCTTAATTACTTGATTCTCGTGGTTGTTCATGGTTGAGGTTTAATTTGGGACTCTTGTGTGTAATGGTGAAATTAGGTGGAATTCAATTGTGTTTTATGTGCATTTCTGTGCATTCTTATAAATGATTTATGATAATGATGGCTAAATTGATATGACGGCTAAATTGATATGACTTTGGCATGATTATGAACTGTGTGAATGATGTATGAATCATGAGAATGAGAATATGGATGAGAATGCATTAAACATGGACATGAGATGCATGAGCTGCATGAGAAGCCAAACATGGCTATAATACCCTGGCCATATGTGGTGTTTATTAGGGGACCCTGACCAAAAGTGGTGTTTAACAAAGTGGACTAATGATGGGGGACATTCACATGCATGGGCCATAGGTGGTGTTTAACCATGCTACACGCCGGTCATAGGTGATGTTTAGCGGTTGTGTAGAATGTCTTCGCACGGGCGATAGATGGTGTTTAACTGTGTGACACACCGGCCATATGGGGTGTTTAACTGTGGGGCCACCATTAATGATAACTAAGGGGATTAAGGAGGTTCGCCCATGGTGTGGAGTTCCGAATCAAGACTCTTAGGTGTGGTGATGAGCATACGCATTGTGCGAGTATGTGCATTTTGTAAACATGAATGAAATGTGATTGATTTTGAATGCGATGGAACATGTGATTGATATATGAGTATTTGTTAACTGTTAGTAATTGGGTATGCTAATGGGTAAGATTTGGGGTACTATCTGCATTTATATATGATTGAATGTTATTTGTCACCGTAATCTCTTGTTGTTTTGTTTTAGGTAACGTTGAGGGCACTCATGGTACCGAGTTTTGAAGAGGCGAGGTCTTTCTCTTATTTGTGTGACATCGAGGTTTGGGATTTAGAATAGTGATTCTATGTCTT
This sequence comes from Mucuna pruriens, assembly GCA_025330945.1. NCBI lineage: Eukaryota > Viridiplantae > Streptophyta > Magnoliopsida > Fabales > Fabaceae > Mucuna > Mucuna pruriens. The sequence goes on from JAENHJ010000158.1 coordinate 1,804,189, forward strand.
TTCATACGTACTTTTGCATCTTAAATATTTGAAAATGATAGGCATATCAATAAATCGCTAAATGTATACAGAAATTTATGTGTCAAACACATGAAAGATGTGTTTAGATCAATATTAATAATTTAGGTGATAATTTTTTATGTGTATTTAATGTTTGAACATGATAATGACCATGTGAACCTTTTACCCTTAATACAACTTGAGTTTCCTTGATTTTATCTATTACCTTGTCTTCTTTTTTATTACTTGATTATTTTAATTTAAGTATTCGAGATAGAAGGGTGTCACATGCCTCCTTGGACTTCTTCCTTCCCATTCGAGAGATATGGAGACGTCCAACCCATTTGACCCGAGACTAATTGCCCTGTGTAAAAAACTGTCATCATCCTTCTCACCCATGACCTAGACTGCACTGTCGTAGGACGAATTTTAGTGATGCCCCACTAGGCCAGACTTTAGATCCGTTCCTCTTCCTGTATAGAGTAGTTAAAGTACGACTAGCTTAGGGGTATGTTTGAGTTATGTATCCCTCTCTCTTTTGTTATAATGATAATGTATTTTGGAACTATATGTACTTCTATTTGGATTGTTAGTGTCATAAGGCACAAATTGTTATACTTGCAACTCAAATTAGTATGTTTTGAAATTCTATGTGATGTCATTCTAGTAATTCGAAAACACTTGCATGTATTATATTTTGAGTATGTTCGATCACAAAAAAATTTACATGTGTTTTCATAAAACAAATTAATTAAGAGCTTCCAAACTAATCGAACCTTCCGAACTAATTGAACCTTACAAACTTGATGTAATATTTAGTTTCCATTGTAGCGACCTCAGATTGTTACATATTTAATTTGATTCCTTCTTATTAGTTTATGATATACTTAATTTTATTTAATAAGGATTTGACTTTAAAAAATCTCCTAAATATTTATAGAATCAAATAAATAAATTCTCATGTTATCTTTTGCTTATATAAACAAAATAAAACAATTAATTGTAAGATAGAAAATAAACAATCCACATATGCATATGCACGAGTAATAATAATGTACTCCTAGTACTACTCCATATATCATGTGGTACCAATTCTACTCACAAATAATTACAAGATAGAAAATAAACAATTCATATATGCACATGAATGATAATAATATACATTAGGTATTACTCGACTTGCATCGTCTATCCCAACTTGTGGGATCAATCACAGTCATTGAGATTTTTGTACCGATTAGTCTCTAGGAGCTCTAGTAACCTTACCACTTAGATTCGTGTCTATTTCCTTATACATTCATTTCATTAAATGATGCATGAAATACAATTCAATTTAGTCATTATTCCACTTTCAACATTGGACGAATGATGATCATTCTTGCCTCTCACAAGCTAGGCACCTCATCTCACAACTCATCACAGATTAGTAAGTACTATTCTCGCCTTTCACAAGCTAAGTCACTAACTAACTAGACAAATGTCCCATAGGCTCAATCTTGTCTCTCAAAGACTAAGTCATCTTCTGAAGACATTTATCCTTATTACTCGTTTTTCATGTCACATACCATCATTCTCAATTATTATTATAATGCATATCATGACTAATCATGTCTTAAATTCAATGTATCATGACATACACAAACATATCTCATAGTTTCATCCAATTTCAAATATAAGCACTTATCTGGATTTCTCCTTCGAAAAACTAAGACATACAATTTTTAATAATAAGTAAAAGTCATTAACTTGATTCCCTTTTCAAGAAACCAAGACATACAAACTTGGGATTTAGGGGAAAGTACTCAACCTATGACTACAAGGTTAAAAGTCTTGTACTCTATCAACTAATAAAGACAAAAAACTACAAACAAACAATCAAACATTTTGCCAATCATAAAGACAGTCAAATTCCAAACACTTGGTCTCATAAGATAGTTAGACACAAACAACCAACAGGAAAACAACTAAACACTTTGTTAATCATAGAACAGTCAAACACAACAACTAATAGGAAAACGACTAAACACCCTATCAATTAACAAAGGCAATCAAACACAAACACTAAGTGGAAAAATGACTAAACACTCTCTTAATCGATAGAGGTAGTCAAACAAAACACTAAGGCAGGGTTTGGGACCAACCCTTCTACACAGTCATACACACACTCTTGAGCGAGGTTTCTCACTCCCCCTTACTTGAAGAAGCGTAGACGTAGAAATCATATTCCTCATGGTTATTCTTCTTGTTCTTAGGGGTTTGCTCCAGAGGTTCTCCTTCCTCTACTCTCTAATTTGAAATAACATGTTTAGGAAAATTAACTAAGCAACAAAATATCTTTTCGGTTCTTCTTGTAACTCCCTCTAACAATCCCCACGATGAGCACAAGCCTGTTGAACCGAGCACAAATGTACTCCCACAATGCTTGGCCAGCACAATGTGCTACTTTGAGCATAGTTGTGCTCGATGGCCTGAGCGCAACTTGCTCAAAAGGCCTAACAACCTATTTTCATGACAATTTGTTGTGTTGCAAGTGTAAAATTCAAACAAATAGTACCCATGTCTGTAGAAGAAGCTCTAAGAGATGAATTTGTTTGGAGGCTCTCTTGCCTTCACTATTGCTTGGTATCCCACTCATTGTATAGAAGGAGACAATGCATGAACTTATATTGTTCGATGTGAGACTTGAACTATCCTACTCCCTATATAGGAGAAAGAGGTGTTGCATAAGCTTATGTTATTCAATATGAGACTTTTTTTACCATATTTAAACAACCTATTTTTTCTTAATTTAATTAATTAAAATCCAACATATATTTCTCCCAAAATATTATTTATTTCATTATAAAATAATTAAATCACTTATTAATAATAATTTAATAAAATATACTATTTACAACTAATAATAAAAAGAATAAAAGTTGGGATGTTAAACTGATATAATTTTAATATTTTTTTAACTTTAATATAACAATTTTTCATTCTAATAAGGCATTTCTTAAATGTTGGAATAATAATATTCTTAAACAATTTGTTAACTAATATCTTGATAATTTTGAAAATTTTTAAAAATAAAAAATATTTAAAAGTATAATGTTAATAATACGTTAAAAATTAAAACAATATATTTTATAAAGTAATTTTATTTTTAAAATTGTATTAAGTATACTAAGAATATTTATTAGTATTTATTATTTTTAAATATAGTTAAATTAGTTATTGATGATATCGTGATATTTTTACATCATTAAAATTTTCACCAACTCGAGAAAGTTAGAATCCTACCTCCCATGAAAATATTTTGGTGGGAAACATGGTGCATTTGGTAGACAATAAATTTTTTATTTCAAGAAATTATGATTATTGAGAATTATGAATCTCAGGAACCATAAAAATCCATTTGTTTAGTCGTAAATATTTTTGAGAATGTTTAAATATATTTCTTAGGAATAAGTTTCCATATTTGGTTTTAATAAAACTTTCTTGATTCTTCTAAAATTATCTTTATAAATAAATAACTTCATTAGAAAAGACTTATGTAAGAATTTTATTGTAAAAATATTTTTTTAAAATTTTAAAATTATAAATATGTTGGTGCAATTTTTAATATTTTTATTTAATTTTAACATAATTTTTCATTCTCTCTACTTTAATTTTTTTTACAGTTTCTACTAAAATATTTCTTGAATGTTGTAGTAGTAATATTCTTAAATAATTTGTTAAATAATATCTTGACAATTTTTAATGACTTAAAAAATAAAAAATTTTAAGAGTATAATGTTTAATAAATTAAAAATATTAAACAATATCTTTTATAAAATAGTTTTGTTTTTAAAATTATATTAAGTATTCTAAGAATGTTTATTAGTATTTATTATTTTAAATATAGTTCTTTATCACATTTAGTCAAATATTTTTCTAAATATTAAATTGTATTAAATGATTTAACTAGAGTATTAGAGTATTTTTGCATCATTAAAACTTTCTCAAAATTTGAGAAAGTTAGATTCTCACCTCCTTGTCAAAATGTTTTTGTAGGAAACTTAACTAAAAACTATTTATGAGAAACAATATTTCTTGAAAATATTTTTTTTATGATAATATACCTAACATTAGAAACTAACTTTCCAAACTTCATATTCTTAGGAAATTAAGACATTTCTGTCTACCAAATGCTCATAAGCTAAAAATTATTCTTGAAAAACAATGTTTCTTGGGAATATTTTTGTATGATAGTATACCAAATATGAGAAACTAACTTTCTCAACTTCAAATTTTCAAAAACTAAAAACTTTATGTTGAAAATAATAGATGAAAGAGATATTAAAATACTTGTGTATCAACTACACAATAGACTCCATTTTATATAGACTTAATGCAATAAATACAAATAAATATATAAGATAATATTCTTATTTACACAATATGATCTGCCTAATTAAATAAGAAAAATAATAATAAAATATAAAAGAAGAATAAATTCTAAGATATCATCTAAGATATTATAAAATATTCTAAAATCTAAAAGTGGTATCATCATATATTTTTTTTTTTATTTTCCAACATTTCCCCTCAAGTTCAAGTTTACTAAGCTTTCAACTTGTTACAAGAAGAAAATTTTATTTCCATATAAATAAAGAGAAAACATAAAAATTGAGTTCTATCGAAAACAATAATTCGAAAGGAAACTCAAGGATGTTGGAAAAGTCGAAGAAAGTTGGTAGAAATATAGTTTAGCCAAAATAGCTTAAATGTCCATCAGCAAAGAGAAATTTCTTGGTAAGCAAAGCAATGTCCAACTTTCTGAAAACTACATTTAGAAGTCTCAAATTAATAATATTGCTAGTAGAAAAAGAGTCATCATCGGAATAATGATTGGTAAGAATGAAGTCATTACTTAAAGGCAGAAACAAACCAAAAATAAATGTTTAACCACCAAAAAACAAAAGCAACAAAGCTTAACCAAAAGCAATGCTTAACCACTCAAAACAGAAGCAAAACATCTTAATGTGTAATCATCAATGGAATAAATCTTAAACCAATGCTTAACCACCATGTAGAGAAGCTTTCATTTAAGAAAAATGCAAGAAATCATTACAATACAAATCTACCTTCAAAAAGAAAATTTCACAAGTACCACGTGATCAAAGTAAAAACCACAATCACAACTTAACAAACTTATGGTTCAAAGCCAAACTGAATTCAAAATATTTCATCAAATTGTTGGTGTGCACAATAAATCTTGTTCTGATTTCCTCTGAATTCTCCCTTACGTAACATCAATACTAATGGCTTGAGTCATTCCCTTGCCATATCAATTATGTTTTTCCATTGTTATGAGATTGAAATAAGAGATCAAAACCAAAGAATCCTATGAGAGAAAAGAAGATTCATATAAGGTTTGTATAGTGAATTTTCTAGGGAAAATAAAATAGAAAAAAAAATGTTGAAGATACAAGAAAAAAAGATATGAACTTGCAGCGAAAAAAATCATGATGGATGTCAATGCATAGTTCATACATCTTGTGTAGATGCACCAAAAGAAATGTGTTGAAAACCAATGGTGAAGTACAATACTTCGTAAATCCATTATAAAGACCAACACCAAGTAGAGATACAATCAAGGTAATAAGCTTGACACGTTCCAAAAAACTTGGGGGTAAAACCAAGAGAATTTGTGGTAAAGTATAATATAGTAGAGTCAGATTGTAAAGTTGCTTGTCATAAGAAAATAAGCAAAGTAGGAAGAAAACATTAGGTTGTCGTACAGAATCCCATAATTGAATAATGCTCTATTTTGAACTTTCTAAAAACTCTAGCCCAAAAAAATATTTTGCCCTCTTGTTGTATTGAACATAGGTTGTTCTTTTACAAGAACAATAATTGCAGGTGCTAACAATAAAAGCAATATTGTGACACCAAAAGCAAACCTTACTCCATATGCATCCAACAAAGATCCACTGAAGTAGGAGCTCACAATTCCATCAAAGGTCGAAGAACCCCAACATAAAGACTAAAGAGATCCTGAGGTGTTTTGTGACCTATCGCGTACTCTCTCCATAACCATTGAATCTATAACAACATTTGAGAAGGACATAAAGAAAGATCCAAGATGTACGCAAAAAGAAATATTATATTTGTTATCAACAACAGTAGCCATCAAACTTCATGAGAGCGCATCGATCAGCCTTGATAAAACTAAATATGACATTCTTCGATAACCAAAAAGGGGACAAAATCACTAATAAACCCATACAAAAGTTTGTCATGCCATAGCAATGCAGAAAAGTCAAAAATCACAAGTGTCTCTGTAAGGTTCAAATGCAAATCATCTTTTAAGTAAAAGTTCACAACCAACCTTGCAAGTCCTAAAACACCTTGAACAAAATATATCATCGCAACAACAACAATATCAAGGGACAAATCTATCCTAAACAATTTGATGTTACTCATACAATATTTGTGCTTTCTAGAAATAACTTTACTAAAGGAAGCAACCTCTAGATGTGTCTTAATTGTTAAAATATCATTTTTCTTCAACACCGATACGAGAACCCAAGAAAGGATCGTCATCATCGTTGTTGAATCGGATAGAGGATCCTGACCTGTTGGACATTTCTACTTTTGATGAATTCCAACATATTTTCTAGCAGAATCAGGGTGAATGAGTAACAAAATAGGTCACGGAGCATGATATCGCTCGAATACCATATTAAAAAAAAATAGATAAAAGAGATATTAAAATCCGTATATATCAACTACACAACAAAGTCTATTTTATATAGACTTAATACAATAAATACAAATAAATATAGGTGATAATATTCTTATTTACACAATATGATATGCCTAATTAAATAAGGATATTAATAATAAAATATAAAATAAGAATAAATCTTAAAATATTATCTTGATACTCTAAAATATTCTAAACTATAAAGTGATATTATTAGATTTTTTTTTCAACACTTTCCATCTACCAAATTCCCTCTAAAAGTCATATAAATGTTCCGTTGTGATTGAATGATAATTTTAGTGTTATATTATTAATGCATGACCTATTTTCTCATTAGCCTAAACACTTAACCTTAAAACTACTTCTCTTTGTTATCTTATATTTTTATTTATTTATGGCATTTTAATAGCAATTTTAACACATTAAATTTATTTAAAATTTTTAAAGAGCATTTGTCTCAATTTTTGTTTAAAGAATTTCATTCTCTTAGAGACAAAATCTCTTATAAATTTTAATAGTATAAAATATATTAAAAAAATAGAAAGTATATTTATAATATTTTTGTTTAGTATAACCAATGATCAAAATAATTAGATTATTTATGTTAATTATATGTTTTATTTCATTTAACAAATAAAATATAACAAGAGGAATGAATTTTTTTATTCTAAAAATATTTACCAAATTTTCTTAAAATTAAATTTGTATTAAAAGAAAATAATTATATAGTACTCTAATAAGAAGAAATCAAATTAAATGACGAATTTTTTACATGTTGTAAATTTTCTATTAAAATTATATATAAAAATAAAGTATTAGATTTGTTCCTATGTAAAAATATTTCGTTGCATGGAACTAGCTAGTTCCATTTTGACAACATATCATATCATGGAACTAACTAATCAAATTAGTGAGCTGAGCAGTTAAAACATTCTTATACCAATAATATATTTTAGAAATTAATTTTGGCAATCAGCCCCATGCGATTACATACAAATTAGCACCAAAATCCAGCCATACATGTAGGCCATAAACGGTGTTCCTGCCTTCGGGATATTTTAATAAATAATCACTTTAAATGTAAAATTGATATCACTTGATCTGAGATGAAACCTGAGAAAAGAAAAATTTGATGTCACTTTATCAGTCTATAGTTATTGTGCTTATAATTGTATGAATTTCTTTTCCTCATAAACATGGACTTATTTGTACTGTTCAAATTCAATTCGTTTTCCCCAAATCTATGGTTGCTTTTGATTTTTGAGCTTTCAATTTTCGCACATGTATCTTGTCTACAATCGAAAAGGAAATAACCAAAATCTTCTCAATCATAAAAGCAGCAGCACTTTATTTCATTTGGAAGTCCCGATGTCTTCCTCATCTTTGTTTATAGATATTATCTGTTATAGCCATTACCTTTTCTTTTTCTTTTGTTAGTGACTTAGATTGGTCTTTACTATATCGAATTCTATATTCATCTAGATCAATCTACACAGCACTAAATCTATATCTTTATACTGGTCACGTGTATATATATATATATATATATATATATATATATATATATATATATTAGAGTTCCAAGTAAGTAGGTTATATAGTGTGAGATTCTTTGCGTTAAATATTGAAGAACTTTCTCATCAATAATAATTTTATCTAACTCAAATAAAATTATTTCCAACGAAATATATGTATAGTCTCAAAAAAAAAAAATATTTTCATTAGCGAACACACATTAACGTCTCTATACTTATGTATTCTTTGTTAATTTGTTTCTTATATGTCTTATTATTTTTAATATTATTAAAATATAACATTTGCTTAGAAAAATATAAAATTAAAAAAATTCATACACTGATAATGTAAAATACTTTTATATTATTAAAAGTATTTTTAAATTACAAATATTGTGTATACTAAATTTTTTGATTTTTACAATAATTATCTTATAAATCATATAAATAATAATTTATAATTATATAATATAAAATTATATTCTGTCAGTGCATTATCATTAAGTTCAATTAAAAAAATATAATATAAAAATATCAAACTATTTTTATATTATTTAAATTTAATATTGTAAAATAAAAGTTTCGTGCATTGCACTGTACCTTAATAATAATATTATTTTTTTTGGTGTGCTTGATATACATAATTAAAGATCATGATGAAATACACTTGACTCATTCTCACAATTCAACTTGTCAACTTATTGATATATATGGGTGTTTAAATTTAATCTAAATTTAAAAATAATTCTTTTTGGAAATTATAATTTCTTGTTTGAATAATTTTAAAATAAATTAACGATTCAATGGAATTTTTTTTATTTCTTTTTATGAAGTGGATCCAAATTTATGCTATGTTACGTATACAAATACTATTATTATGGTAAGTTAAATATGAAGTTTCTCGTAATTGGGAAGATTTCAAGCAGTTTAATCAGACATAAGTCCGATTATTCGAACTTTTAAAGAAATAATACATTAAATTAATCCTTAAATTTATGATATTGAAAATTTTAATTCTTTAAATTATAAAATATCATTTTAATTTTTAATATTATTCATTTAATAACGTGAACAATTAAATTGATTTTTATTCAATATTATTTTTTTGGTAAAAATAAATTACAAAGGCAACTATAAAATTAGAGCTTAGAACTTTGTGTAATTTTCTAAACAAAATACATTTGGGATGATTGTGAGTTTTTTTGGTTTTTAATTTTTAGTTTTTAAAATAAAATATTATTGACTATAATGAAGTTAAAATAATTTTTAAATCAATTTTAATATAGTTTTGCATTCATTCTTAAGATTTTCTGGGAATTTGGTTTTTAATTTAAAAAAAATATTTTTTCACTATATTTAACCATTATCGTTCTTGTTAACACTATTATCGATGTCACTGTTATTACTATATCGTTGTTGTTAGCACTATTATTGTTGCTATCATTGTTGTTATTATTGCTATTATGTTGTGGTTACCACCACCACTACATCACAACCGTTACTACTATTATCACCACTATCATTCTTACCAATTCGTAAGCATATTTTTAAATTATTTTTAATAAAAAAGAAAAATTTTAAAATTAGTTTATTTTAAAATTAAAAGTTAATTTTAGAAAAACCTAAAATTAAAAACTAAAAACTGATTTTAATTTTTAAAATTTGTCACTAAAAATCACTCAAAATAAGTCCTAAATTTTTCACTACTAGATGGACATTATTGATTCTGAAGTTGAATACTTTAAGAGATAAAAATGATAATTTTATAAATTTAAAATTAAATGAATTGATATTCCTAATTTTAGAGATTAATTTGATATATACAGATTAATTTGATATATACTTGTTTTTAATGTTATATTTTACTTTATTATATAGTGAATAATAAGTTTAGATGATTAAGTCTTTTAGATAAAAAGAAAATCTTTAGTTAATAAAACAATTGGAGAGAATCTGAATATTTTTTTACTTAGTCCAATAATTCCGGCCATCTTTTCGGAAGTAGATCTTCTATAATTTTAAAAAAAAATAGATGAGATTTGAACACTTTGTTAATTTTAATATTTAAAATAAAAAATAAAAAATAAAAATAAATGATTGGATTGAAAAACTTAATTTTAATATTTAAAATAAAAAATATAAATGAATGGTTGGATTAAAAACTAACCCTCTCCAATTACTTTTAATTGGAAAGGTTCTTATTACCCGTCTTTTTCCTAAGCTCTCGCACACAAGCCATTTCCAAAGCAGCCCACCGAGGCCCATCTTGACATGTATCACTCAAATTATAGTATTGGATCAATAATTAAGGAGCACCACTGCCATACCACACCACTGCCACAAGCACCACATCATATAGATTTATTCAAGTCCCATTGTCTCAGGTAAGGAAATCTCCCCACCTTTTTCTTTTGGGCTTTATTGAGTTGTTTTTATCCTCTGCGCTGGACCACTTATATTCCTTTTCGAAATTTTCTTGGAATGTTTTTTTCTTTTATTTTCTGGATTTTGTATTTGTCATTGAATTCTAATTTTTTTAAAGAAAGTTTTGATGAATTGAATTTTAGAACTTATCAGAGTAAATACAGATTTTCAAAACGTTTATAAAAACTCTTATAATTACGTACTAACAAAATTTCCACACACCCGAACTCACATCATTAAATTTTAAATGGTACATATTTCTCTCTATATGCCAAATTATTTTACTTTTGGCTATATATGTTTCCCTCCTAATATTGTGACAAATATATTATTTTTAAAGGGTAAGAAAAGAAACACTCATACAAGAACACAGACTAGCTTCCTAACGAGATGGTAGGAAAGAAGGGAGGCTCGAGCATATGAATCGTAGTTTTTTTTTTTAGTCACAGACATGATTTATCTTTCAACTTTACTCAATGATATTTGTAGCAGAAATTTAGTAGGGTCTCTGTACCGTCCAGCCATGACCGACCGTAAGGAAGGAACGTAACACCGGTTGGTCAGACGATCGGGATAAGTCTCGCGCTAAATCACCGACCATGTAAGAAGAAGAGTATAAAAGAAGTAAGGGTTGATGTGATGTGACATCACTCCACAGGGAGTCAGAGCAAAAGGAGGCGCCACCCTTGACAGACTGAAAAGTAGCCTACCGAGGAAACTTCTCCCCCCTGACACCAACTGATTATGTTGGGACGCGAGTCATCTGAGTACACTGAATAATGATCCCTCCCTATAAATAGGAGGATCATGGATTGGAGGAGACATCTCGAAAGGAGCATTCTGAGAGAGAATTTCCCTTGAAGAGAACATTGGCGCCCATTGTGGGGCAAGATAAATTTTCATTCCCAACCACAAAAGTTTGTAAAAAAGAGAAAGAGAGTTTTAGCCTTGAAAATGCCTATAACAAGAAACCAAGCAAGTTCCACAAATGAGGGAGAAGAAGATACGCTTCAAAGACTGCTCCATACTGTAGCCTCACTACAGGCCCGCAGTGATGAGCAGTCTCGCTTGAGCGCAGAGGCCGAAAGAAGATATAGACAGGCGGAAGAACGACACACGGAGGCTCTAAGAAGGGCACAGGAAAGGGAGGAGGAACTCCAACGACAGCTGGAGGCCGTCAAGACAGCCCATGGAGGGGAATCGTCCATGCAAAAGGAGAGTACCCCCAAATCTTCTGGGGGCAACCTTTCAGTCAAGAAATTGACGAAACTCAGGTCCCACCAAATCTTAGGGAAGTGGTGGTGGAACCTTTTGACGGAACGCAAGACCCTCATGCTCATTTGCAAGCTTTCCAAACGCAAATGTATATAAGCGGAGGGGATGACAAATTAAGCTGTAAATTGTTTCCAGGGACGTTGAGGGTGTAGCCATGCAATGGATGGCAACATTGTCGGCCAGGGCCATTCAAACTTTCAATGACCTAGCCAGCGCTTTTGCCTCCCAATTTGCAGCCAATAAAGTGAAGCGGTTAGAAGTAGCCGACCTGTTTGACATCAAACAAGCCGCGGGGGAAAGCCTAAAGAGCTATCTAGCTCGTTTCAGCAACGCGACCGTCCGTGTGAATGACCCGGACCAAAAAATTTTCATAAAAGTCTTTCAAAAGGATTGAAAGCAAGCCCATTCAGTGACTCTTTGGCCCTTAGACGGCCGACCAGCATGGATGAGATCCGAGTAAGGGCCGAAAAGCATGTAGAAGCCGAAGAAGATCAGGCCGAACGGATGGAGGAGGAACGCTCACAAAATAAGAAAAGCAACGGCCGAATGATCAAACAGAGGATAACTCAGAGAGCAGATGCCCCAAGACGATCGGAGATGACATAGAAGGACAACAAGCATTTCACCCCGTTAAACGAAAAAAGAGCCAAAATCCTGAGGGAGATATGTCATACGAGGTTGTTGTGTTTTCCCCCTCATTCCGATGGAAAAACCTTGGGAAACAACCGAGCCGATTGGTGTGATTTCCACCGTACCACGGGCCACTCAACGGAGGCGTGTTGGACCCTAAAAACCCAAGATCGGCGATTAATCCAAGAGGGACGCTTGAACTAGTATGTGAGGACACAGGGACGCCCGGGACAGAAAGAAGAGTGGCCCACTAAGAGAAGACGAAGTCGGTCAAGACAAAATAGCCCAGTTCCACATAAGGACACCATCTCTACCATTTCAGGAGGCGCTTACAAACCCCCTCTGGAAGAATGCCAACAGAAGAGGGAGGTTCAGACAGTACTCACGGGAGCCAACACAACCCCACTAGGAGGACGGACGTCGGGACCTGTCATCACCTTTACCGACCGAGACATCAGAAGAGGAAGGACAGGGTGTGATGAGCCCATGGTCATATCTATTGTGGCCAAAGAATACAAGATCGAGAGGGTGTTGGTCGACCAGGGTAGCTCGGCCAATATTTTATATTGGACAACCACTAAAAGGTTGGGAATCCAAAACTTGACCAAGTGCGAAGGAGCCCTCTATGGGTTCGTAGGAGAATGAGTCCCTATAAAAGGAACGATGGAGTTAGAAATGACGTTCGGAGACAGAAATGGGACTAGGACGATCCCTGTCTTATACACGGTCGTCGACACCGAGGCTTCTTACAACATGATCATAGGACGACCAACATTAAATAAGCTAGAAGCCGTTGTTTCTACCCATCATCTATGCATGAAGTTCCCAGCCGGTCGAGCAGTGGTTACTATTTGGGCATATGCAACAGTAGCCAAGAGATGTTATGAAGATAGTTTGAGGATAGAATCGACTACAAAAGGGCCAGGGGTGAATGTCATGGACTTCGACCTCGACCCACGATATTTCTCCACCGAAGAAAGGCCTCATCCAGTAGGAGACCTCAAAGAAGTGCAAATCGGGCCTTCAGACACCCAAAAAACAAAGATTGGCATAGCCTTAGACCAACAGGAAGAAGACCAACTCGTCCAGACACTCTAAAGAAACGCGGACGTGTTTGCATGGTCCGCCAAGGATATGCCAGGCATCGACCCCAATTTTATGTGCCACCGACTATCGGTCAGCTCGGATTCTAAACCGGTGGTGTAGAAAAAAAGGAAACAAGGGGAGGAAAAGCGAACGACCATTAGGGAAGAAGTCAGAAAATTGAAGATGGACGGTTTCGTCAGAGAGGTACAATACCCACATGGTTAGCCAACGTGGTAATGGTGAAGGAGGCCAACGACTGATGGCGGATGTGTACGGATTACACCGACCTAAACAACGCTTGCCCTAAAGACCCGTACCCCCTGCCCAACATCGGCCGACTGGTAGATGGGGTATCAGGGTATGCACTTCTGAGTTTCATGGATGCTTATTCAGGTTATAACCAAATTCGAATGCACCCCTCCAACGAGGAAAAAACGACCTTCATAATCGAGGAAGGAGCTTTCTGCTATAAGGTCATGCCTTTCGGCCTGAAAAACGCTGGGGCTACCTTCCAACGCTTAATGGACAAGATTTTCAAGAAGATAATTGGGGTTGATATAGAGGGTTGATATAGAGGTATATGTGGACGACATGATCGTAAAATCCTAGAAAACAAACACACTGTGAAACATTGGAGTGCATCTTCAAAACATTAAGAGACCATCAACTAAGGATGAACCCGGAGAAATGCTCCTTCGGAGTACAAGCAGGAAAATTTTTGGGATTCATGCTAATCAAGAGGGGCATAGAAGCTAACCCAGACAAATGTCGAGCAATAATTGACATGAGGAGCCCTCAAAGTGTCAAGGAGGTCAACCAACTTATGGGTAAGGTCATTACCCTATCACGTTTTATCCCTTGGTCGGCAGAAACAGCACAGCCCATTTTTGGAGTACTGAAGAAAGGGAAGTTCGTTTGGACAAGCGAATGCGAGGAAGCTTTCCAACAACTAAAAACAACACTCGGTGCTCCACCTGTTCTGACATGACCAGTCCTAGGTATCCCACTATGCCTCTACCTTTCTGCCTCTAAAAATGCGATAAGTGTTGTATTAGTACAGGAAAGAGAAGGAGAGCAACGACCAGTGTATTTTGTGAGCAAAGTTTTATAGGGACCAGAGACACGATACCCAAAGATAGACAAAGTCGCCTTAGCTCTCGTGATCGCTTCCAGAAGATTGAGACCATACTTTCAAAACTTTGGCATAGTTGTGCGAATGGATTTGTCAATTCAACAGGTATTAGGAAAACCAGACTTGGTCAGACGAATGGTGGCATGGAGCATACAACTATTAGAATTCGATATTGTGTTTGAAAGCAGAAGCCGCATCAAAGCTCAAGCCATAGCAAACTTCCTCGTGCAATTGGCCCCTGAAGCAAGAAGGGAGCAAGAAGGAGAATGGTACCTCTCAGTAGATGGGTCGTCCAACCACACTCGGAGTGGAGCCGAAATCATTCTAGAAGGGCCGACCGGAGTCCTGATAGAACAATCCCTGCACTTCGAATTTAAAGCTAGCAATAACCAGGCAGAATATGAAGCATTGCTGGCAGGGATGAAGTTGGCTCAGGAACTAGGAACGAAGAAACTTACGGCTAAGAGTGACTCGAAACTCGTCCCTGGGAAAATTAATGGGGAATACCAAGCAAAATATCCCCAATTGGCAAAATATCGGGATAGAGCCGTCGCTATGGCTTCCTCCTTTGGCAGTTTTGTCCTTTTGCATGTCCCGAGGGATCAAAACGAGCGGGCCGACTTGCTGGCAAAGTTAGCCAGTACGCAGAAGCGAGGACAGCAGAGGACGATAATACACAAGAAGCTGAGCATACCAACCATTGATTGGTCGGAGGTCTGGAATGTTGAAAACAAAACCACCTGGATGACGCCAATCTTCAACTACCTCCAAAATGGGGAAACCCCAGATAACCCAAGAGAAGCCCTTAAGATAATAAAGGAAGCCGCCAAATACACCCTCCTAGGACGACACTTATATAGGAGGGGCTTCTCTTTCCCACTCCTTAGGTGCTTAGAGGATGAGGAGTCGGCCTATGTTATAAAGGAAGTACACGAAGGAGTATGCGACACTCACATTGGCGGAAGAGCATTGGCCAGTAAAATAGCAAGAGTTGGCTATTATTGGTTGACACTTAGAAGGGATTGCTTGGAATATGTGAAAAAATGTGACAAATTCCAGAAATTTGCTGAAGGACACAAAGCACCTCCAAAATGTCTACACCCCATCACATCCCCTTGGCCTTTCTTTAAATGGGGAGTAGATATCTTGGGGCCTTTTCCTCCAGCACCAGGCCAAGTAAAATTTTTGATTGTGGTAGTAGACTACCTCACAAAGTAGGTCGAAGCAGAGCTAGTCGCATCAATCATGACCGAAAGGATCAAATGATTTTATTGGAAAAAATCATATGTAGATTTGGCATACCGGCCGAGATAGTATTCGACAATGGCACGCAATTCGCCTCAAAGGGAACGGTCAAATTCTGCAAATAGTTAAAAATAAAACAACTGTTCACCTCGGTCGAGCACCCCCAGTCCAATAGTAAATTCGAAGCCGCAAACAAAGTCATACTGCTTGGACTACGGAGAAGGTTAGAAGAAGCCAAAGGCCGGAGGGCAAAAGAACTACCTCAAGTTCTATGGTCTTACCATACCACCCTACATTCAACAACTAACGAAACTCCTTTTTGCCTCATTTTCGGCACTGAAGCAATGATCCCGGTAGAAATAGGAGAACCCTCTCCCAAGACCGCCTTGTTTGAACCTAGTGGAAATGAAGAAGGGCTAAGAACCAATCTAGATTTATTACAAGAAGCTAGGGAAATAGCCCACGTAAAAGAATATGCCATGAAGACAAGAGCAGCAAGAAAGTACAATCGGAAGGTCGTCCCAGGGAACTTCAAGACAAGAGACCTAGTCCTAAAAAAGATTACTTTGGGCATCAACAAAAACAAACTAACACCATATTGGGAAGGACCTTTCAGAATAGTCGAGGAGGTGGGACAAGGAGCTTATCGTTTAGAAAGCCTAGAGAAGAAAAAGCTACCTCGGACATGGAATGTCGCCTCCCTACGCATGTATTACAGTTGAATGAATGAAAGGCATTTTAGAATTATTTACTCATTCCACATAAGCCCGATAACGGTCGGCCACAAGGCTTGTTCGGGGGCGCGACTCGGAAAAACAAAAGCCCGATAATGGTCAGCCGTAAGGCTAGTCCGGGGACGTGACTCGGAAAAAACTAAACTAGATAAACGGTCGAACAAACAGTCTAAATACAAGGATCGATCTAATATAAATTCGCTCGAATAGAAAAAACTTGTAAAAATTTGAAAAAATAGAAAACAATCGAATTCGCGCAAATAAATCAGTAAAACCAAACGGTCAAAATATAACATAGAAAATCCAAAATTGTTTATACAAAAAAATTACAAAAAGAAATTAAGCGCTAGGAGAAGGGACGTCCACTATCCTACCATCAACTATCTCTTTAAAAGGATCAGTTCCCGAAATATCTGAACCCGGGTGCAAAACTTTTACTTGAGCAAGAGCATGGTTAAAACCATGCTCGTATTGATGCACCATGGTCGTCCCTCGCTGAAGGATAGTTGCATCCTTGATCTTCAGCTGATCACTCTACGCGGCAAATTCAGCTTGAAGGGTTACCACGTCGGACTCCAAAGACGAGATTTTTTCTTGGGCAACTTGAATAGATCTCTTGGCATCCTTTACCTCAGAAGTAAGAGAAGCTCGAGTCATTTCCCACTTGGCCTGGCCCAAAAAATGCTGATCTTTGGAGCGCCGCAGTTCTTCTTGAAGGTCAGCAACAGATTTTCTCAGAAGGTCAAGTGAATGGTCGGATTCGGCACGGGCCCTCTCCCAAGCTTGCTTATCCTCATTCGCTTGCGCCAAACGATCAACCATCAAACCAAATTCAGTCTCGATCGCATGAGCGAGGATGGCCGAGCATCCAGCCAAGCGCTGAATAGCATCCAAAGTTCCCAAAACACCCAGTTGCTTGATCAGAAGACCGTCCGAGGGGATTAGCATCGTTCGATCCACGACTTCTGTGACCGACCCTGAACGTATCCACATAGGACTTGATGGCCTACCAAATCCAGACAGGGAGCGGTCATCCTGGGGCTCTTCAATTTCTTCCAGGTGAATACGCTTGGCCGGTCTTTCCTGATTTCCTTCATCAGCTGGCCGATCTTCGACCGACCATGTGGCGACCGCCTGGGATCCTTAGGATAAAACCAAAGGATCTGTAGTTGTGTTCTTCTCTTGAGGAGGAGGAATGGCCTCGGGTACTGCAGCGGTCGGGGTGCTTGTTCCCTCTTCAGCATCCTGAGGAATCTGCTTCTTCAGGTCCTTCAAAAACTTGACAGAAAAACTTGCGAGCAAAATCAACAATAGTAAGATGTTGTCAAGGGTAACAAAAAAAATGTTAGGAGAAGGAATCAAGAGCTAACCTATCCCACGGATAAGTTCGGAGCAGGATAGGTGGGGGAGAGTCTCGAGTTCAGCAATAAACTCATCTTCCCATTTTTCTAAGTCCTTTCGGACTATGGTAACCGATACGGCCGGCTGGGAAGTCCAGTAAAGAGGGAAGTAAGGAGTTCCCGATTGATCGGCCAAAATGTTGGGACCAGACTTGCCTTGGCAGACTTTGAATAATTTATCCTTGAAAGTCTTGAAGCTTTCCAGAAATGGCTTCAGAAGCTTGCGTCTAGGACGGCCGCTCAAAGACAGCCATCCCACCTTGGAAACCTTCTTCATATAGAAAAATCAAAAGAACACCCCTAGGGAAGGCGCTTGACCCCAATCTTCGCATAAGAGCTCGAAGGCCCTCACGAAGGCCTAGTTGTTGGGATGAAGTTGGGAAGGAGTGACGTTCAAGGCTCGAAGGACCGACCGTTCGAAGGCCGTGAAGGGGAGTTTGATGCCATGTTTTGAAAATATTGGCTCGTAAAAGAAAAAGAAGGGGGCTTCGTTAGAAGAAGGTTGGCTGTTGACTGACTCATTCGGCCGACAGGGGCGAAGCATCATGGACCAGGGACTGGCTTGGACTAGCTTTTTAGCCGTCCCCAATAATAGACTCCCTTGAATGTAGAGGGAAGAAACCCTTTTGACGTCCGAGTCCACCCATGAGAAAGGGTTTTCAGAAGTATCATCCTCGAAATTGTCCGTGTACCAAATTTCGAAAGGGAATACTTCTCTAGAGCTTGACGAACTCAAAAGGTCGTCTTGAGAAGAAGAGTCAGTCCCCGACACGACTCTGTTGGGGAACCGGTTTTCCTAAGAAAAACTAGTAACACCTTCGGAAGGGCCCCCTACGACGAAGAAAGGTAGGGTCAGTTTCGGACCCAACCAGGAAGAAGAAAGGGATATTCGATAGGTTTGAAGGAGAAAGGAAGTTGAACAGTAAGTAGAAGACAGAAGAAGAAGAACTATAATTAAAATAGGCAAAAGGTAGTAGACGAATACATGCGGTGTCCATTGTCGTATGGAGTAGAGTCACTGAAAGAAGGTCGAGAAAACAAGCAAAGACGAAGGAACGCGAGAAAGTGTGGAGAAACCCTAAAAGAAGAACGCGCAAATGAAGTGAAGTGGTGTAGAAGAGGAAATAGGAACAAAAGAAAAACGAAGGAAGAATTAACGCATTAAACACTTTGGGCTGTTACCATCATTGCGCATTCCTCGAGAAGGGAAAATGGCGCACAATTAATGAAGGTCTTATCATTAGGCGCGCAAAACTTGGGTTCATGACGTTTTTAAAAATTCTTCTGGAAAGGCCAAACGACATCTCCCCACAACAAGATTGAAAAGATCACGACCATGACCGACGGAAGTTAAGTTTGATTCTTGAAAAGAATCAAACTTAAGGGGCTGTGTACCGTCCGGCCATGATCGACCGTAAGGAAGGAACGCAACACCGGTCGATCAGACGATCGGGATAAGTCTCGCGCTAAATCACCGACCATGTAAGAAGAAGAGTATAAAAGAAGTAAGGGTTGATGTGATGTGACATCACTCCACAGGGAGTCAGAGCAGAAGGAGGCGCCACCCTTGACATATTGAAAAGTAACCTACCGAGGAAACTTCTCCCCCTAACACCAACTGATTATGTTGGGACGCGAGCCATCTGAGTACACTGAATAATGATCCCTCCCTATAAATAGGAAGATCATGGATTGGAGGAGGCATCTCGAAAGGAGCATTCTGAGAGAGAATTTCCCTTAAAGAGAATAGTCTCTTTTCTCAAATTTTTATTTTATTTACAAAAGGTTAAAATCTATAAATCTTATATAAGAAATTCAAGTATAGTATTACTCATGATAGCGTAAAGTTGCTTATCTAACTGTAGTTTGATATATCATAAAAAAAACTATTAATTTTATAATACTTATTTTAAAAATATATTAAGTTATTTTTCAATTGATTAATACTATAAAAATAAGGTTTAATAGTTCAGAAAATTTTTAAACTTTTTTGTAAAATTTTAATTAGATTTTTAAACTAAAAAAATATAATTAAGTCTTGATCTTCTATAATTTTTATAATTAAATATCTGACTTGAAACAACCAGAAAAATAATAATTTTACTAATTTTGGGAATCTAATTACAAAAACTATAAAAGATTAAGGACTTAATTATATTTTTTTAATTTATAAATTCAATTAAAATTTCTCACATACTTCATAAACCTATAGATGTATTAAACCTAAAATTAATTGTATTAATCGTGTATGAAAATATACTATAAGGAAAATAGGATACTTAGGAATTTACTTGATCAGTAACATTTGAATGGGCCCACTAACCCGACCCAAGTAGGGTGGGCTTGGACGGGTTATAACGACCCAATTTGTGTGACACCCATTCCACCCCACTCACCTTCGAATCTAATCAGTTACCCACCTCCGAGTTCTTTTCCTTCCTCAGCGACAGCGATACGAGACGCTTAGGGCAGAGTTGCGCACACTTCAGGTATTACAAACAATGTCTTTTTTTCTAAGAAAAAAAATTAGAAAATTCATGTTAACTGTTCCAAAATTCTTGGCTTCTATCGTATTTTTCCTCCTTAGATTCTAATAAATATGCTTTCTATTATCCGAATTGCATTTATCATCGATAATGCTTTATATATTATTATTCTTGGGGTTTAAATGTGTCACTCATATCGCGATCATTTAGCTGAGACACGCTGATTATGAGAACGGTTGTATGAGGTTGGATTGGTGCTATTTGCTTATGTTATTGGGTATTATGTGTCGGTGAAATTAACTTATAGTTTATTTCTGTACTGTGTATTGTGGAATTTTCTTATGAATTGTGATGCTTTGTAAATCACCACAAATTTACTCGAACTGGGTCAGTCAGTACAGGGTACCAAGTCTACCTTGTTGGTTGCTTCTTAGATTTAGTTGATGTATTTCTTCATACTCTCTTAAATCGAATTTGATGGAAGCTTTTGGATTTTTTTTATGTATTTGGCATTGTTTTAGTGGAACTCTATTTTTTTTCCCCTATGTTATGACAGATAATCCTTTTTGTCATTTAATTTGTGATCTGATTGGGTAACTGTTCTTCAAGTGATGAGTACATATGGTCCTGTTCTAAACCTCAAAGATGGTCACAAGTAAGTGGAAGGAAGAGATAGGCATCACTACAACTGATTTTTCAGAATGGAAATTGGTTATAATGAGTACAATGCTAAAGAATACTAGGCTTCATCTCTACCACTTTAACGTGTAAAAGATAATTATAAAGAGTACTGAAAGTGACACTTTTCAGCACCATGATCATTTCTAGGACGCTAACTGTTCATTTTAATAAACTTTGTCAAAGTTACAGGTAGTCTAAGAATCTATTGGAAAATTCCATTATTATGTTCTTTCTTCATTATTTTTCTTGTTTTTTTATATCTTCAAACTGTATTTTGTTCCGAATCTAAAGATAACCAAACATGATCAGATTTTAATATTTGGTTACAAATAATAATCTTAACATTTATATTAACAAACCTATCTCTCTAACACCTCAAAACAAGACAAAGCAACTACTGGAATCGTCAAACGGTAGCTTGTTGAGTGTTAACCATCGTTATCCATCACAAACTGATCCTTGCTTAGCATTGTGTTAGGTTGGGACAACAGCCTTATTTATTTATTTTGGCTTTAATCTATTTAGTTGACCTGATGTGAGTCAGTAAATCTAATAGTCTATTATTCACTTCCTCATGCTGTGATTTGTTGATAAAATGCATATTATTTGTTTCGTGAAACGTCTAAAATGGTGTTACTATATTTATGTTATAAAATTTCTATTTTAAAATTTTTTTATGCTTTTGCATTGGCTGAATGGTGATTTTTTGAAGGTTTCGTTTTAGATAGTGATGAAAATGGGGTTTTGATTCATGAAGAGCACTTCTCCTAGAAAATGGGGTTTTGATTTATGTAGGGGACTTCCTCTACTGGGATATGGCTTGTTTTGTTAAGCGCTTTTATACTGAATATAGCATTGAAAAATCAACTGTGTCTTGCTTACACTGTAATTTTACTATGAAATACGCCTTTGTAAATTGCATCCAAATGGCTTCTACAAGGGGCTTTTAGAAACAAATCAAAATCCCAGTGTCTTTGGCTTGATCTTTTAGAAGAAGGTAAGAATAAAATTACTTGTCTCATTTGCTTAGTGTCGTACTTCCAGGAGAGTTTCCAGTTAAAAATTGTCAGCTATAATTTCTTAATGCTTGAGTTTCTTTCTTAATTCCTGTTAATGGTTCCCCTTACCCCTTTTTTTCTGAAAAATGTTGAATTTTTTGCTGTAAGTATTCTATTTTTCCAGCTAACTTGATTTACTCATCACAATGATTTCATTCACATTTAAGGATGTTCATATCAGCTAGGTATAGAGTTTAATGTTCTTGGAAGGTGAAGTTTTTCTTTCATGCTTTTTGAATTCTAGCAAACAAGTCGCCAAAGTTGGAGGTTAAAACTTCTCCAGGTCCTAGTGTTGAGTGTTACTTATTGGAAGAAGGCTGAATATGGGTTGGGCTAAAAGAAAAATAATTTTGAAAACTCAGTGAACCATTTTCAGACACCATCTGCATGAATATCTAGACAGTTAGAATGCTATTACTTTTGGAGCTTTAATGTTTTTAGATTTTCTCTACATAATCTTGGCATGTAAGTATTTATGGCTATGTGTGATTGAAAACACGCAAAAATGTCACCAAATACAAGGAAATATCTTTTTGGTCCTTTTTATCCGATGTCAAATATTTGTAGTTTAGACGTTCAATACATTTGTATTTAATGCACTTTTGATGTTTGGGAATATTTTACAATGTTATTATGGAATTGGATTTGAATATGTGCTTTTCCAGTTAGATTACTTCAAGTGGTAGCATTGTTAGGCTGCACCTCTTTTTTTTCTTTGCCATGAGGTAAAATCTCACAAATATTATAACTCTGAGATAGGGAAGCAATGGCATGGAGAGGACATCTTTCGAAAAACATAAAAGAACTTCGGTTTTTGATGTGCCAGTCGTCACCTGCAAGCTCATCTGCAAGGTTATAAACAAATATTTTACCTTTCTTTGGGCTGAAATTTCTCAGCATTATTTATTATTTTTATATATTGTTTGGTTGCTTGATTATACTGACATGTCATATATATGAATATGAAATGAGCTCTTATTCTCTTTTGACATCTTAGGGCTTTTGTGGAAAGGAATTACAAGGAACTAAAGACATTGAACCCAAAATTACCAATATTAATCCGTGAGTGCAGTGGAGTTGAACCCCAATTATGGGCCAGATATGGTATCAACCATCTTAAATTTAATTCTTCTTTTTCAGTTGAATTTATCACCTTGTTCCTTGCATTCATATTTTGTATCATTGTTACCAAGCCTTTTCCCATCCTAGTGTTATAATAGGACTTCAAGGATTTATAAATTGTCATTAATGAAGGTAGACTGAAAATTTATTAATCTGCATTGTCCTCTTAATTTCATATATGGGGCCACAAAGTTAAGAAAACATAATAGTATTAGTAGTCACTTAATATTATCCCAATTTTGACTGTTATCCAAAAGCAAAATAAGGGTAAAACCCCCTTTTGGTCCCTGAAAGTGTATGACACTGTGACTTTGGTCACTGAAAGTAAGAACATTAAAAAAAAAGTCCCTAAAAGTGTAACTCGTCACTCACATCAGTCCAGCCGTAAGAATACCCTCAAGAAAGTTAACGGTCACACCTACATGGCACTTACCTGACAGAGTACATGTGGCTGATACGTGGCAGTCGAGTCAACTAGTCTAAAATGAAAGTTGATTTTTTGTACCTTTTCAAATTGAATACGATATAGGTTGTGACGTCACAAGTTCTTAAAAAGTAAAAAAAGTCAATTTCATTTTAGCCTAGTTGACTCAACCACCATGTGTACATTGTCATGTGTCATGTAGGTGGCTAACATGCCATGTAGGCACGACAGTTAACTTTGATAGAGTTATTCTAATAGTTGGACCAATGTGAGTGACAAATTACACTCTTAGGGACTTTTTTTGAATTTTATTTCTTTCAAGGACTAACGTGACAGCGCCATACACTTTCAAGGACCAATGAATTTATATAATATGGCTGAAAATTTAGCTGTATGGATGAAATCTCAGCCCACTGAATCCATTGATGTATTAAACATCTATATTAATGTAACTGAATTATGAGAGAATAATTTTATAGGGATGAGGTTCTTGCCTTGTGCAGTCTCTAGGGTACTTCATTTTTTGGGCATAATTGATACTTCAAACACAATAAATATTTAGTTGTAAGAAATACCCTTCCATTGTGCACTTCTAGGTTATCGTTGAAAGAAATTATGTTATGACTTTTTAAAATATTTGGTCAACATGCTTTGTTATGTAATGTAAACAAAATATGTATGCATGACAAATTTCTTTGGAGGTGAGAATCTAAAATAAAGAAAATAAATATTGCACCTGCTTTAAGAAAGGCATGAAGTTATAGATAATGGCCTAGTTCTGATTAGCTTCTACCTTATGGGAGATTTTCAATTATATAACAACTGTTAAACATTTCTAAGCAATAATTCCAGTTTATAAATAGGTGCTTATGGCAAAGTTAGACGAGGGAGCTTTTAAAAAAGTTGAGATACATAAGTTAATCATGTGAATAGTTTCATTCTATTTTACTTTTTTTATTCATTTTATTTTCTTCTCCTTTAAGTATTTATTGAGAAGTTCATCTAAATTGGCTCAATGTCAATATTGTTGATGTTTGACGAGCCTTTCTGATTATATCTTGTATCTTTTTTACTTATATTATTTTCAATAAATCTGTTTGTAATGAACCCTGATTTTCCTGTAATTTGTCCCTTAATACTAGATTTGGGTGTTGAGAAAGGCATCAAATTGGAAGGATTGTCAGAGGCACAGATCTTTAAGGCACTTGAAGATCTGGTAAAAGCAGGATAGACTTTAAAAGCTTGATATTGCTGCTTATGCACTGTCTGAAATGGAATAAATGCTCTCTTGCTGCACCTGTTATTAATTTTTTTGGTTTAAAATAAGCCAGATTTTTTTCTTCTATGTCTCATGGCCTCTGGTTTGAGCCTGTCTCTTTCAGCATCTTACATCAGCTCAAGTATGACACTGTTGAATTTAAGTTGAAAATCTTAATTTTGGATGTTGAGCACACTTATCGTGGGTGATTTATTCAGACTAAATATTAAACTATTAGGTTCAATATTGATTTCCCGGATGTTTTCTCCGTCAATATACCTTTTTCATGTTGGTGGAATGGTTTCTTTCCCTATTCAAGTCATATATTACATAATAGGTTTAAACATAGTTAATTTCAGATAGTTGGGGTAACGGGATAGTGGATAACTAGATGACTGCCATTTCAATATTTTATATATATACTAAAAAATTATTAATATATATATAAGTTTAAAAAGATAAATATTATTCAAAATTTATCTAATAATAAATATTCATAAAAGTCTTAAACCTTCTAAATTGAGACATTTTAGTTGAAGATCCTACTAATGGTGTAGGTGTATCATAGAGTTGATTTTTTTTTTTCTAATCATTGGTCAATTGGAAACTATATGTCATGGTTGATGGTTGATGGTTGATGGTTGATGGTTCTGTTGGACAGAATAAAAGAAGGTAGAGAAGTAAAGAGATAAAGAAAAAGGGGAATTAAAGTTAATAAAAGAAAAAAGAAAAAGGAAAAAATACTTGAAAAGTTGAAAATTTAAATAAGGTAGAAGACAACTTGTTGGAGAAGACCAATCTCGTTGAAAAATGTTGATGGTGCTTGTGTCGATGGTTGTCGGTGCTCGTTTTGATGGACTTTAGTGGTTGCGTTGAGGAAAGAGAATAGTAGAGAGAAGGAGAGTTAGAGTTTGGGGGAAGAAGAAGGAAAGGAGGTGTGCGAAAGAGGACATAGGGATGAGAAAACGAGTGAAGTACGTTGTCCGTGTTTTCTTTGCGTGAGGCATTGTGGGGGTTTGATCTATGCATGCAGTTAAGGTTTTCATAGTTCAACCAAACTCTGGTTCAAACAGCAAACATGATATAGAAAGCATGTAAATTCAATAGAGTAGAAGCATCTCATACTTATTTACATTAAGCTCGAACGATCTTCAACAAATAGGTACCTGTACCCAAAATCGACACAAGTGGGTAGGAGGTAGAAAATACCTTGAGATCCAAAACAACTCTCTTTAAGAAACTTGGCAAAATAGCCCAGTAACTTTGGGAGAATGGGTGTTTCCTCACAAAAGGGGTCGTAGTGACCAGGCCCTAGCAATTGTTTACCAAAAACCCAAGTCTTCGCAAAGTCGTAAGATCATGTATGGGGGGTTGACATCTACCCAGTGTCGGAAGGTCAAGGTGACTTGATGATAGGGGAGTTGATGATTGAAGACTTGATGAATGATGACCATAACTAGAACGGTCCTAAGGTGATATATCCATGACCAAGATGAAGCTTGGGTGAAACTAAGTGGATGTCCGAACCGATTGATGTTGAAGAATTATCAGATGAGTTGTGGTTAGGGGTGAAATGCCACTCGAACCCAAAGCTAGTTGGTTCTCATCGAAATGCGTTGGATAAAGCATTGCTTTGATACAAGCCGCGAGAGTAATATCAAATCAAGACAAACTTTGAATACTAGATGTGACCTCAAAATAACAAGGGTCAAGGTTGGTCAGTGAGAAGATGAGGATAAGCTTCATCGTCGAGAGGGAAACAACCCAAATCACCAACTAAGGTTCAGGGAATCAAGCAACAACCATAACTAGCAACAACCTGAATATCTAATTTGTTGTCACTTAGTTTGGATATGTTCTTTCCAGTTTATCATCATACACATCTATGACTTTGAATATTTTTTATTTGTTTGTCATTGTCATGCATAGGGAGCTAGTGTACCAAAATAAAGTTGGGGAGTATTTTAATACTTAAAAATTTATTTTATTTTAATGTATAATTTCTTAAATATTTTTAAAATGTTACTTTTACTTTTAGTCCATATAATTATTTTTTATTTTTAGTTATTCTAAATTATTGATGACATTGCAACCTTATATGATGTCATACAATTGACCACCTTAGTGGCGTGAATATGACATATTTTGAAATGACAACCTTAATGATGTTGCATTACTTATGTAAAATGTTGTTAGCAATGTTTTTATTTTTCTAACCGAAACTGAAGTTAAGAACAAAATATATACGGTTTAAAGAATACAAAGGCGAAAGGTAAAACAAAATTTGTAGAGACTAAAATGAAAAAAAATAATATTTGTAGGGATAAAATATATTTATGCTTTTAATTTTTTTATTCAGTATTAATATTATTTTTAAAATTTTAATATTAATCAAGACAATTTATATTTAAAATTTAATTTGAAATTAAAAGTATATATATATAAATAATATTGGATGATTTATCTATAATTTATTTTTATTTGTAATTTATTAATTTATTTCTATAAACCATAAGGATTGTCCAATCAAACTAAGTAGTATGATCAATTTAGACAATTTTTTTATTCCTAGTGACATAAAGTTCGATCAAATTATATAGTGACTGGTGTCGAAGAAGCTTAAAATCTATTGAACTACTTCTCAATAGTTAGACCTAAAAAATATTTTTCAATGTACATAACGAGTTATGCATATAAATATACATAAATGGGATATATTTGTTATTGATACAATAAAAGTTCCACCAAACTTGTTATCATTAATAAAAAACAATTATAATTCATGTTTATGACATAAAATAATAAGATTCAAGATGAAAGTTTTAGAAAATAACCATTTATTCCACCTTATTTTTCATTTTGATCTCATTTTTCCTATGCAAGCAAGCATGTCCTCCACATTATACCAAAACATACAAATTATAATTATGCAATAATTAATAACGAATTGTTCATTAAGGAATACATGATCCCTTTTCTAACAACACTTTTCTTGTGTCATTTATGATTATAAAAACATATGTATAATGTATGGACAAAGCCTATTCTTATTAATGTTTCCTTAGTGCTTGCTTCAAATCAATTTGAGAGGAAGGATTAGCAAAAGGATCCTCTACTAATCCCTTCACTATTAGTCTATATGTGACTTAGATAAAATGAGGTCCATCTTAATTTATATATTTTGAAGGGTCTAAGCAAACCATTGAGGTAATACTTTTGCAACATATTTGTGTATTGAGATAGTAAGACTCACCATTTCCACAACATGTTCTGAAAGTCTCATCTTGACCAAAAGAAAAGCTTGTATATATATATATATATATATATATATATATATATATATATATATATATATATATATATATATATATATATATATATATATATATATATATATATATATATATATATATATATATATATATATATATATATATATATATATATATATATATATATATATATATATATATATATATATATATATAGGGAGAGATAAAGTTACTCTAAGAGTTATTCCTCATCCTCATCTTTCATTTTCTTGCAATCTAATGGTTCTAACGAGTGACACATCTTATTTGTTTGAATGCAAAAAAATGAAGGGTGGGGACTAGTTATATTGGAGTAACTTGATCTCTTTTCTCTCTCTCTCTCTCTCTATATATATATATATATTTATCTATATATATTAATGAACATGATAAGAATAAATCATAACAAAATTAACAATCATATGTAACTATATATTATTTATCTAATAGAAGTAAAGAAAAAAACACAACTCACCATATTGTTGTGGTGCTTGAAATAAATGTTTTGCAACACCATAGTAATCAAAGAAGAATGTTTTGCTATTATTGTGAAAAAATTGCCTCCTAAAGTAAGGAAGCTAGGTTGTTTTACTATTTCCTACACCATTGACAACTCATACTTTGAAAAGGCATTGTGTGATTTAAGTGCCAACATAAATTTAATGTCTTATTCTATTTTTAAGAAACATGACTTGTAGGAACCCTAACCTACAAATATTTCTCTATGGCTTGCCAATAGAACATTACCTATCCACTAGGTCTAGTGAAGTATATTTTAGTGAAGGTGGACAAATTCATTTTCACTATTGACTTTGTCATTTTAGACATGGAGGGGGATGAGGAAGTCCTAATCATTTTAGGATGACCTTTCCTAGCCACAAGAAATATTGTGATAGACATTGAGCAGGGGAAACTAACCTTAAGATTAGATAACAAAGAAGTGATTTTTAGAGTCTTTAACTTTCTTAAAAATTGTTTTCTTTTGCTACTTATAATTTTTAATAGGTTGTAGATATTGTTGATGAGGTTTTCCTTGACAAACTTCTTGACCCAAGTTTGATAAAACCTCTAGAGAAAAATTTTACTATGCAAAGGCTGAATTTTTTGTCGTATGGTGAGGAAGAAGAAATGTCATTATTCCCTCAAGCTTAATAAAATCAAAAGTGTGAGGCATTAGAAGAAGAAAATACTACCAAGCTCAAAGCTTAAATTCAAGAGGCCCCTGAAATAGAATTAGAACCTCCTCCATCTAACCTCGAGTTGCTGCAATTGGATGAGTTAAAAAAGCCTTGTGTGGAGTTTTTGAAAAACTTTAAGACATACAAGGATCACCTCAAAAAGTGGCTCGAGAAGGGCATTCAATAATGAGGGTTTAATTTAGGTAAGAAATTATTAATTTATAACATGGTTTGCATCCTTTTTTAGGAAAAATTGTGCTTAAGGTGGTATGGACCTTATATTATGATTCAAGTGAAATACATTACTCTCCTCTAGGATTGACCTTTTTGGGTTTCGTCAAGCTTGAGACATTAAACAAACACTTCATAGGAGGAAATCTATTTTTATATATATTATTGTTTTCACTTATTTGTTTTTACTTTGTTAATTTTTGTGTTTCATGTTAAAAACAAGCATAAAAGGTGTGTGCTTCATTTTGGGATTTACTCTTTGAGTTTTGACATGGTTGTCATTACATGGCATAGTCATGCTCTATAAAGCAACTATCAAGGTCATTTTGTAGTAGCTTTAGCAACACTTTCGACTACCTTCACTATTCTAGGTTCATGTGTCCTAGGAGAATTAATAACCCGCCTTGAAAACAATCATCAATACTAAGCTTACTAAGTTTATTTGAAGGAATTCAATTTTTTTTAAACTCTTCCCTTTTTCTTCATAAATATTCCTTTCTTCATGGTATGTACTTAAATACCTATTTTTATATTATGCGCGATAACTTCTCAACACATATTTATTTATTTTTTATTTTTTTATTCAGTTAAAAAGTCGAATCTAGAAGATCTTACTTATCAACGAATAAAAAATTAAAAAAAATTATTTAAGAAGCCGAATTCTTAACTGGAAAACAAGTAAAGAAGTCATGTCTTCAAATTTTTACTTCTCAACTGAGAAAATAAATAAATAAATGAAAATATCATAGTCAAAAGTTAGAATTTCAAAACTCAACTTCTAACGTCAACAGCAAAATAAGTAGTTTAGTTAATAATATGGGGGAGGGGGACGTTCACAAAAATACAAAATTACTATTTATAATAAAATTTTAAAGTTTATTCTTCTTTCGTATCTCCATCCAAAAAAAGAACCCGTAAAGGAAATGGGTAGTATTTTTCTTGGTTGAAATAAGACTTATGTTATGCTTGATGCTATCTTAAAAAAAAACAAACAAACAAAGTGTGATAAATGTGAAGTGCTACATACAAAATGAGATAAGAAAACTCAAGAATATAACAGAATTAAGCCAAATGTAAGTCTTCCGCTAAATAAATATAGAATACTAATTCATATTAATCTTACAGTTTATAATATTTTAATATATATATATATATATAAAATAAATTTAATATATTTTGTAATTATTAATTATATACATCTAATCAATTAAATTATTCGATTTAATTTGAATGATTGTTTAATTGATTTGATCGATTCATTTAAGCTTTTACAGTAATTATTATTAAAATTAGTAACTGTTACAAATGTTCCATATAAATAGTAAATAAATAAATAAATATATATATATAATTATAATAATTTTGACATATTATATATATATATATATATAACATATCAAGTATGAAAAATTTTTATAACGAAAGAAGGTGAGAAGTCAATCTAATATTAATTAAAACAATGTCTGGAACAGACATGTGCCATTTCCTCACTGATTTTAATGTCTGCCTTTTTACTTCATTTCACTTTGAGTAGTTTCAGATTATTTTTTTGGGTCAATGACCAGTCTATTTGTTGGTCCATCGTTTCATTGCAAGGGGTTACAAATTTAAATTGCATTTGGAAAGAAAATTAACTTGAAATTGTTTTAAACGAGATTTCAATAACCTTTGTAAAAGAAAGTAATGTAAACCATTTAAACCAATGTGCCACTGCACTTTTTTTCTTCAGACCATTGCATTTCTTTATTTATATATTATAAATAGTATAAATTTTTACCAATATTAAATATACCAATTCATGCGTTCAACCAAATTTTAGTTATTATTATACCTCTAAAATAATCTTTTAGTTATTATAATGAGGAGATGGTTCTCTCTTAACTTCCATATAATATTACCATATGCATTCCCTTCTAATCGTTCAGGTCTTGAGATCACATAATTCGATAACCCGATACCTGTTGGACCTATTATATTCAACTGATCCTTTTCATGTCAGTGTTTCCAGAATCCTCTATTCAAAAATTAAAAACCTTATAGAATATTCTTACCCAAAGACACCCAAATCTTTGAAACCTTTACCCCATTACTTAGTTCGTACAATATCTTTAGATGCTAGAGATCAGTCCTCAAGTCTATATCTAGACTAATCTCTACCCGAAGATTCCACAAAAAAAGGGAGACACATCCTGCAAAGGGAAGAATAAAAACTTTAAATTCTTCAAGAAAAAGAAAGAATGAGAAAGCAAAGGAATCAAGGGTATTTTATCTATGTCAAGAAGGGAGATTTTTCTAGAAACTATTCCTACAAGACAAAAAAGTCCATCATGTTAATCTTATCCTTAAAACATGAAGATGGAGAGGTAGAAACCCTTTACTAGAAATTGATGAAGAAACTGTATTCACTCTCCAAGATCAAGCCAGACAAAATTCGACTCTTGACAGTATCCTAATATTTTCTTTCCAAGATATGCTTAACATCAATGTCACTCCACCTCAACCATGTATTGAAATTCAACTCTTACCAACCAAATTTGAAATAGCAATCAAGGCTATTGCATACATGGATATTGGAGCCCAACAGACCATGAAGAATGCTTATATTCTCCCTAAAGATTCCTGGAAAAGGGAGACAACTTGCTTCATAGTTGTAGATATTTGATAGTAAAATCCTCTATTGGGATTAAGTTCTTCCTAGAATGCACGCGTTGTCTAGGCCAAGGTGATAGGAATCGATGTCTACTCAATTTCTCATATACTCCAAATCCTTCATACAATAAAGTTATTTTCTCTGTCTGATGCACTAGTTGAACTAGAAAAGATCAAAGAGAAACTAGCAACCTTATGTGCCAACAACCATGAAGAATTCTTTCATTCAAATCCTTTGTGGAAAAATAAAGTTCTTTTTATTCAAATTCCCTTTAACAAAGATATCAATCCCACTAAGGCAACTCACCCAAGGATGACCCCTACAAATTTTAGGCTAGCCTGTCAAGAATGTAATGAATTCCTCAGGCGGGGTCTCATTATACCAACCAAATCAGATTGAGCATGCCAAGCATTTTATGTTGAGAAAAGATATGAAAAATCAAAAGGGAAAAAGAGAATGGCGATTGACTACAAACCATTTAATTATTTTCTGAAAGATGATACCTATCCCAAAGGCTTCATCCCTAACAATTCTAATAAAAAAGGCACATGTTCTGTAAAAAATTTGATCTCAAATATGAATTATGGAAACTAGGAATTGATCCTGCTGATAGGCATAAAACAACCTTTTTGCATACTAAATGTCCACTACCAATGTAAAGATCTACCACTTAATCTTAAAGTTGCTTCTTCTTTATTCCAAGCCATGATTAGGATCTTTGAGCCCATATTAAGTAGTAGTCCCATCTACATAGATGACATTATTTTGTTTTCTAAAACTATAGTCCCACAAAAAGCTCCTAGATGAGTTCTTTGATATATCCTATGTACTTGAGATAATGTTTTCAGAAAAAGAAAATTCATTTGGCATAACCTGAAATAGATTTTGTAGGAATGCAGTTCTCTCAAAGAACCTACCAACCATAACCTCACATATTAGAAGAGCTTTTGAATTTTCTTGATTAATTCCTATTACTCAAACAAATTCAATAATTTCTTAGAGTTGTCAACTATATATAAGATTTCATCCCACAAGTAGCAAGATATATTAGCCAATTGTTCAAGATGTTGAAAAATAGTCCCCCTCCATAGGGAACAGATTGTAAGAAGCTTTGTCTATATACTACTTTAATGATAGGTAAAGTAGCTTGTGTGCACGTGTGTTTATGTAACTTTATTGGAGCCAAAGCCATCCCCCCTCTATATATAGTGAGGAATACTCTTGGTCGGGGAAAAGAATTGTGAATAAAAACTTTGTTTACAATATCATATATTCATTCCAAATATCTCTTTTTTCTATGAAAATCTAACACATAATATTCATATCATAACCTTCTTTAGAGATGCTAGTATGCTCCACACTCGTTCTATTGAAGGATCTTATGCATCATGTAATGTTATGTTTTTCTCCATGTGATTAATTAAATGGATGAAATAATTACAAGATATAATTAAATTGAATTTCTACTAAAAGATTTTAATAAGTTATGTTGTGTGTTTTTCGAAAAAATATCGAAAGAGACCAAACTAATATGTGACACATTTACCAAGGTACGAGTTTTCCTTAAAAGATGGATGATTGAGTTAAAGAGCTTTATGAGTTAGTAAGTTGGTTTTATCGACACAATTTGATGAACTAGTGTCATTGACATGTTTTCTAGTGTAGTAACATATTTTTCAAGGTAGAATGTCGGCCAACTTGACTTTCGAAAAACCTAAGACCCTTTAACTTGTGGATAATATAATCCTTATTAACCACTAAATATCTAAATGCTATTGTCTACTAGAGAAGAAAATCCCTATTGACCAAAGGGTAACAAAATCCCTTGGACCTTTAAGTAATGTAGACCCTAGTGACCCATGGACAGAAGCTCTAACCTTAAACCCTATAAATGCCCTATGCATGGCTCACCTTCAAGACATTTTCTTTAGACTTCCCCCACCCTATTGGTATGAAATTTTGTCACCTTGAAGCTACCTTCAATTGTTGATCAAGATCAAGCCTTTTTCCTTAAAGGTTTCTTTGCCTAGGTATTCAACATGTAAGGGAAGCATGCCTAGATTTCTTTTTATGCGTGAATATGTTGTTTGATGTTTAGATACGTTGTTGCATGCTTAGAAATGCATGAGCGGGAGCCAAGGTAGAATTTGAAGTCATGTTATTGAGTTTTTAAGCTTTTTGCATGAATTTTGGTATGATGTTGATTTAGGTTGCATATTGGTTTTTATGATTGATTCACGTTTAAATGATGTTATTTTGTTGATCTAGAGTTGTTAGTATGATTTTATGGTGATTTGGTTGATTTTTTTTATGAAGATATGTGTTTTTGCATGAATTTGTTCTAGGGTTTCACTAGACAAGCTGATCACTCACTAGGTTTATGATGAATGCTCATTGAGCGAGAGATAGTTCTCGCAAAGCACTTAAAGATTCTGGATAGAATGGGAAAATGATGATTTTTTATGGGCGGCTTGATGGCTTGCTAGATGAAAATCAAAAATATATGAATGCTTATTGAGTAAGAGGCTTTCTCCTTGAGTACATTTGGAAAACTCGTGAGAAAATATGGGAAGTGATAAACTTCACTAATCAACTAGAGTATTCATTGGGCGAGGATCATGTGAACCCATAAATGTATAGATTCGTTGGACGAGTCTTGCATTCGTTGAGCGAATTGGCTAGTTTAATAAGTGGAAAGCTCTCTACGACTCTCCTTGTTGACCAAAAGGGACTACTTCGTTGGGCGAGTAAGTTGAGGATGAAACCCTAATACTCTTATGGCTTGACTCACTAGGCAAACAAACTTAGGCGATTAGGACCCAAGATATGAATGAGGAGCTCTCTATATCTCTTTTGGCTGGGCGAGTAGAGGGCTTCATTGAGTGAGTGATGTTGAGAACTTAATGGTTAAGCCATTATGTCTTAACTTGCTTGGAAAATTTGGTATTTGCTAGGCAATTGAGTTGAAAAGGTGCTAAACCCAAGGATCCACAAACAACTAGTCAGAAAATTACACAAAAACTAGGCCTAGAATTAGGAATATAAATTGAAAGAAGAAATCAAAGATATGAAGAAGATAGAAATGGAGCTTCTCCTACTAATTCCAATGGAAAATAGATAAGAAAAAGTGAGATTCTCCACAAGCATATTGAAAACTTGATGAATTAAGGTTCTTGCTCAAGAACAAGAGAAAAAAAAAACTCTCCAAAAGTGCAATGGACAATTCATTCAATGTAAAAAGTGATTAAGCTAATTTACAATAAGACTTTATATAGAACTACACTAATCATGATTAAGTAGCCTAATCGAATCTTAAGACTAATCCCTAAAGCCCACTCTCAAGGCCCAAAATGCAACATACAAGGAGCCACCCTAAGTGCTTTGCCAAAAACATGCTAGTGATAATACACAATTTATATCCCCTAATAAGGTCTTAATATGGGTAGACTAGACTCTGAATTATAGTTAAGAATCTCATATTATCTAAGATTCAGGTTTCCTAGGTTACAATAAAGAAAATATGAATCCATGCTAACTTGTTGATTTTAGCTAACAAATAAATTAGTCTCATTTTGTAGGTAAAATTGGAGTCCCGAAAGTCCCAACTGAAACTGAGACTGAGTCCTACATGCCGATTTTATCCCTAATGAAGACAACTTCGCATGGCCGACTCCAACATGCTGACTCTAGCCCAACCGGATGCCGACTCCTGCAAGGTCAATTCTAAGGTGTTGATTCTCATTCGTCTAGATCCGTCTTAGCAAGCAGAGGCCAACTCCACTCCAGCAATTTCAGCACATGTTATTTAGGAAAACAGTTAGTTTGTTATTTCCGTTATGTAGTTATTTGAGTCTGTTAGTTAGTTACGACAAGAATATTATTTCTGTTAGGAATTAGTTAGCCGATGCATGTATAAATAAGGACGCTTAGTTTAGTTCAAAGGTTAGCAAAGCTTTGTCCATACACTTTCCATTCCCCAAACCTAAGTAACCTTCATACCTCTTTGTTCCATGGTACTTCAATATGGCGTTTGCTCATGTTCGAGTAAACGCAAGATCAGGAGCTGAGTATTGAGCCGGTTGCCAAGAAGGGACTGTTAGGGTGTGCTAGCACACTACTTGGTGATTCAACCCTTTCGTACCCTGGACATTGTAGGTGGAACACTGCAGCTACTACTGGCAGTTGTCGTAAGAAACTGATCATCATCTTCTTCCATTGAACCCATACTTGTATCGGTACTTTGTTAATCAATAAATGATTATGTTTCTCTTTGCTTTTATGTGTGTAATTCCTGTAGTCAATTTGTTCTTATTGTGTTATGATTATGCATGATAAGAATAGACCATGCCTAAATTAGGGTCTGGCTGGAAACTACCTAGGTAACATTATAGGTAATCATTAGATAATCTACATCAACCAAGAGTGTAATTCCTGTCACCTCGAGGCCCTATATTGTATAAGCCCTCAGTTGGCAATGGACGAATGTTCGGCGGTTGTGGTAGGAAAGTGGGTTGGTGAGGAATCACATGCATACTAGGAATCTAAAATAAAACCATTCCTTGATCCTATTGTATTTGGTATGTTAAATATACGTTTTAGTAATTACGTTTGTAGCCTCAGTTTCTTTCCTAGATAGCCATTTAAATTGCCGCACATTTATTTCCTTTCAATTTACTTTTCAATTGTCAAAACCCCTAGTTTACTTTTTTGTATCGAATTTACACTCTACATACCTTGTTTTGCATATATCTCAGCCTTGCACCCTAGAAATACAAGAATCACGTGTCCTTGAGAAGAATGACCTAGGTTGATCCTGTGCTACTATTAACATAGGAAAATCTAGTATTTTAATAGGAGAAGTGTCAACCAACTAAAAGTTTATCAATTAGCTAGACCAAAATGCACTTCTTGGCCTTATAGGCTTACATACAAGTCCAATAATGTTTATTACAAGAAAATACAACATTAAGAAAGTGGTTTAAAGGTTTATAACAAGTTCACAAAGGATCATAATTACACTCAAAAAAATGTATACAAAGTTAGGCCATTATTGGGCCCTACTCGGTCCTTAAGGAGGCCAAT
Organism: Mucuna pruriens; assembly: GCA_025330945.1. NCBI lineage: Eukaryota > Viridiplantae > Streptophyta > Magnoliopsida > Fabales > Fabaceae > Mucuna > Mucuna pruriens. Next base: position 1,841,843 of record JAENHJ010000158.1, read on the forward strand.
CTCTTGATGCACTTCTTCTTGGAGTTTCCTTAGCCTTCCTCTAGTCATTGGATCTTCTAGGATAGTTGGATCCATGCTCTTGAAACTCCATGATGATCATGACCTTGCACTTCCATATTCATTTCTTGAAGAGAAATTTTCCACAAATTTGGTGTTTGACTACCCACATCAAAAGGAGTTAAGTTAATCACATTAAAACTATTGCTTCCCCATATTCTTTGGGTATATAAATCTTATAATCATTATCATTAATCTTTTTCCATGATTTTGAAAGGTTCATCCCCTTTAGGAAGGAGTTTAGATTTCCTTAAGTGAGGAAACCTCTCTTTTCTCAAGTGGACCTAAACTACATCACCTTCTTTAAACATCTTTTCCTTCTTTCTTGCTTGCTTCCATATGCTATGATCTTTTTGCTTTGATTTATATATTAAACTTGTATGCTTTGACGTGCTTAAAATATGTTCTCTTAACCGTCCAATAGCTTAGGGGGAGCTAAAATAAAATAGAAGTTATATATCTTAGGGGAAGCTAGTAAAATATATCATGCATTTAAAATGTTATATCTTGAAATCATCTTTCTCTTTAACATAATTTTTATCATCATAAAAAAGGGAGAGATTGTTGGAATATAAGTCTATGTGTTCAACATTATCTAAGTATTTTAATGATAACAAACATTATGGAAATGGAAAATATACTATGATTAACCATTGTTCTCTAGATTTTAGAAGAACTGTAGGTTATTGGACTTAAAAGGTTGAAACACATCCGTTTAAGGAAAACGAATTTTAAAATAGAAGTTCATCTATTGTGTCCATAAGTCACTCGTTGTCTATAGACGCACTCATCGTTCAAAGAACGTATTCAGCATTCATTATAGGACTCAATGTCCAAAGAAGTGCTCAACATCCATAGAGTCACTCGTCGTTCATAGGACTTTCTCAACGTATATAACGAGACTCACTGTCTAAAAGACGTACTCAACATCCATAGCGGGACTTTACGTCCATAGACACAATCAAGGGTCCATAAAAGAGCTTAGCGTCCATAGACATGGTGATCGTTCAAAGAGGGACTACCGTCTAAAAGATGTATTTACCATTCAAAAAGGGACTCGTCATCCAAAGGACATGTTTACTGTCCAAAGAAGGACTCACTATCCAATACGAGAGTTCAACGTCCAAAGGACTCATCCAATGTCCATAGAAGAAGTGTAACATCCAATGACGAGTTCATTGTCCATAAGTGAACTTAGTGTTTAAAGACATTCCTACTGTCCAAAGAAGAGATTGTCCAAAGAAGAGATCGTCCAAAAGCGAAACGAATGCACTATTCCATTAAGGAAGTATCTCTTGAAAATCGTAAAGAGTTGTTTAAGTTATATAACTTATCACACAAATCATTTCTTTCAGATATACAAGTTGAGATCGTGACTCAATGTTCAAATACATTATTCTAAGAATGTGACAGTTTCAGATTGACAAAGGATTGCATGAAATTTTGTTTATTGCAAGTCAAGTCTAAAGACCACATCATGACTCCCATAGGAAGGAACAAATAGAAGTTTCCTCTCTCGTTAACAAAAAATGACATGTTAAAATTCAGAAAATAACAATCATTCTCTAACACATCTTCTCTGTCTTCAGAAAAAGAGGAACCTTTGTAGAAGCTCTGCAGAAATAAGAATTGTAGCATTTAATGCTGACTCAACCACTCCTCATGCACAAACAACATTCAAATTTCTATGTACTATAAAAAGGAAGATTGATCAAGCTCGGAATATAAGAAACAATAATGAGAAAAGCACAATGTGAAAAAGAAAGATTAAGTGATATACTCTAAATTGCTTTGGACGACTCTCTTATTTTTTATCTGTAAAACTTAGTTTGCTTGGAAAAGCTAAGTCTCTATCAATTATATTGTAATACGCTCTCTATGTGAGTAGAGTTTGTTGTAAAAACTCATTGAGTTGGTGTGATAACCTAAAAAGGCTACGTGACAAAAAATACTTAGTTTTCTTGTAATTAGGTAGATTTAAGAATGTGAACCTTTTTCCATAATGATAAATGTTTTAAATTTCTAATTTTTCGTATTTTATTTATTGTTATTAAATATGTTATGGGGTAAAGAGTGTCACATTTAATGGTATCAAATCAGGTTGATATTTTTGACCTTGTATGTTGTGTGCTTGTTTTGTTTGTTGTTGTGTACTTTGAGGAGTGCCCTTTGTATGTTTTATTATGTTGTGCTGACTCTTTTGATACTTATCTTGCTTCCTCGGTAGGAAGTAATGGTAGGTAGGAACAATCGTGCATTGCTCAATGCCCTTCTGGCAATTGCTAGAGTTGTTAAGAATAACCAGAATCAGAATCATAATGGACTGGTGGAGTTTCGAGGGTTAGCCCACTTCTAGAGGAACAACTCACCTTCTTTAAAAGGAGGCTATGATCCAAACTGTGTTCAGAACTAGATCAGGGAGTTAGAGAACTAGATCTTCCAAGCAATAGAGTGCACCAACATACAAAAAATGGGACCTTTTACATCTATATCATAGTGGAAGAGGTAGAGTATTGGTGGGAGAACACTTGTGCTCATATGGAAGCTAAAGCACAAGCCATCGCTTGGGAATTAAAACTTCAAAAGGGTTTTCCTAGAGAAGTATTTTTAGAAGAATGTTCATAATAAGAAGGAGATAGAGTTCCTTAATTTGAAGCAAGGAAACATGACGATGGTTGATTATGGAGCAAAGTTTGAAGATTTGTTGAGGTACTTTCAACACTACTAAAATGAAGCTAGATAGTGTTCTAAATGTGTGAAATTTATTAATGGTTTGCACCTAAAGATAAAGAAAGTTGTTAATTACTAGGACATTAAACAATTTTCAACTTTGGTGAACAAGTGTAATAAAGATAATAGAGCAAGGGCTTCATTTTACAATAATGTGGGTCCTGCAAATGAGAAGAGATTTGGAGTATATGAAATGTGGCAAGTTTGGCTAGATTAGGCTAACATAATCTCTAATGAGATAATATTGACATGGGTAACTATTCTAGGCCAAACCCCAACTTGACTCCTCCAACATACAATCCCAGAAAGTACCCTTATTAAGAGTCTATGCCTTTGCTAGGTCATAAGCCAATATCACACTAATATAGGCAAAGTCATTGACATGTGCGCACCAATTCATAAGTCGGTCACCGACATCACAAAGCAAACGACTTGCATGACCCTGACAAACTTCTATGTCAACCACATGCATATCTAACCGACTAACAATTTTCCCTCCAAATGTTCATTATATAAAATAACCTAATGTCAGGTAAGAAGATCACTTCATTTTCACTATCCTTGTACTCTCATTGACTTGAGCATCAAAATCCTTGCAAGTGGTCATCATCAAAGTTCCTCTTTCATCACTTACACCATCATAAGACCTTCAGCCTTGCTATCTAAAAATTGCTTCGACTAGGTTGCCCTCAATTCATTATTTCACCATTAAACAATTTCTTTAATTAAAAATTTTCCTTTTTTTTGTTCCTCAAGTATATTTGAGCTCAAAATCTTAAGGAATGCCTCCTTGTATTGTCAAAAAAGCCTTCCCTTATTGAAGGTTGGCACCACTCTTTAAGAACCAAAAGAGACAAATATCCTTCCCTTGTCAAAGGTGATGTTAAATTTTATTATTCTTTCCTTTAAACATTTAACTTTTGGTTATCATTTGAAATCAAAGACGTTTTATTATCCTTTCCTTACTAAAGAAGACCCCTTAATAGTTACAACAAGCACATTACGTAACTCTATCAAGCATATAAGAAATATAGCAAATGAAATATAGCAAGTAAAACACTTTCATTTCGTAACTCTATCAAGCATATAAGAAATATAGCAAATGAAATATAGCAAGTAAAACACTTTCATTTCATGATTTTCTCACTATTTATTTTCAAGAATATAAGCATGAGCATGTTCGATGAAATATGACTATGCTTGGTGTTTGAGACATCCATGTTACACCATACACAACCATCAATGTTTTGATTAAGTAAGCAAATAGAAAATAAGTAATCATAATAATAATGGTAATGCATAAATAACCTCCTACACTTTAGGGATAATATTTATAGACGAAGCAATAATAATTATGAATGTTGACGCATGAACTTTCATATGAAAAAAATGAATATTTATTACGTTAATCAAAACTAAACTGTGAATGCAAAAAAATGGTTAGAATGATTATTTTAGTCTAACAAATTAGTTAATTTATATATTTTGTGGACATCAAAATCACACCACTGCATGATTCAAAGATTACACACAAAGATATATATTTGTTTGTGTGTTTGTGTATGATTAAGTTATTTCAAGAATAATTAAAATTTTTTTTTTATTATAACAATTCATTTTCTTGTAATTTAATAGTTCTAAAGAACAACTCACAATTGGATAAAAAATAGAGTTAAAAAGTAACTTTTTAAAAATTATTTTTAAAGTAACTTGAACTCTAGAAGAGGATAGTGAAGATTGATAGTCAGTAATATCATAATTATTTAAAAAAATCATGTATATATTTTTAATTTTAAGCAACTTAAATATAATTTATATTTATGATTCTGATTTTTCACTAACATTAACTAAATGCTCTAGCAATGGTCGTTCCTTAATTTATATATATGATTTGGTGATTAAATTTTTATTTTATAAAAATTGTCCTTTTCATGTAATAAATCCTCTCTAATATCTCCCACTCCTCATGGATTGGATGCCATCCATTTGTCTGTGACTAGTTGACAAATGATGTCTCCTCTAACTATTTCACCGTTAACTTTTTAACTTTTCTGGGATGGAATTAAATAGTGATCAGTTTGATCCCTTAACTACAAAGGCCATGGAATGAATACGTGATAAGGTCAATACTAGCATGTTCCAGGTCCGATAAGAAATTAAGGCTTTGCCCAATGCGCGTGACCGTCCTTTCTATACAGTGTCTAGATTCTAAAACTGTAACATGAATCGTGACCACGAAGGAAAATTATAAGCTCCACAACATATTAGGTGATGGTGTCTAATCGTATATATGTAGCACACCATTACTGACTTTTGGTCTAGAATTGACTTCCTAAGCATGCGCGCGGTGTCTTCGACAAATTGTTCTTAATTACTTTACGCGGACATTTGTGAAAAGCATTTTACCCTCGTCGTTCATAAAGAAGTTGGTCGAACCAGAAATGCACCATATCATATGTTGTAAAACTATAGGAATAATTCAAGGTTAGATAAATTATAAAGATGTACATATACATAGAATTAATACTCAAAACGAGGATTAAAACAAGATATACATTATATATAAATTAAGTTCAATGTAAAATTGTGTCAAGCTCATTAATGTAAATTCAATTCTTTTGAGGACTTTTTGCTTTCTAATATTTTTTCAGTTAGGCAAGTGCACACGTCTCTATAGCTAGCTAATCTTAAGTTGAGTTTTTGACTTCTGAGCATATTCTTTTCATATGTATCCCACAATATTTTCCCTTTAAGACTCCCATGCCATAATTATGATTCTTTACTATATGCACACAGCATCATGGGAGTAGAGACTAGTGTACGTGTCAAGGATTGAAAGGAAATAAAGGCACTGATGGCCAAAAATGGCAAACCCTAGTTAGAACCAGCAAAGCAATTAGTAGGCTAGTTGTACAGATTGAGAACATCTCTTGACAAAGTGGCAGAGGAACGAGACTCTTAGAACAACAATTGCCTCTTCATTACTTGCAATAAATAAATAAATCATGAAATATCGATAACAAAATTCTTCTCTTCTGCACTAACATCTTTACTTCAGTACGAAAAACAAGGTTGAAATAAATATTGCATTTTCACTCAATTTTTTCTAGGCAGAGATCTATTAATCACAGAAACACATACACACCCAGAAAGTGGAATTGAGTAGAAGGATAAAGAACAAGATAATTAAAAAGAAACCGGTATTTAATTAACAAATTCTCATGCGAATCAAAAGCTGAAAATTGTTACATGAGTTATACTAAAGGAAAAGGGCTACTTAGAACTGAAACGGATCGGACCAAGATGCTTGATTCCCCAGGAGTTGTTGGATCTTGTAGCAAAACCAAAGACCCTTTTCACTCGAACAATAAAGTAGCTACTAGGGTTTACTCATAAGCATAAGCAAACATCGCCTTTTCACTTTGTCAACTTCCACCTCATGTGCTTTCTCGAGACCTTGTTTAGTGTGTGAAGAGTGCTCGTGGTTGTGATGGTGAAGGTGATGATCAGCAAGTGCAATAAGGGGTTGGTGGATGGTGATGATGTTTATGATAAAGGAAGAGGTGGTGGCTTTGAGGGGGTAATGATGATGATGGTGATGAAGGGTGAGAGAGAGTGGGAAGGAGGAAGAGGGCATGATGATTGCTCTTGTGTTATGTCGTTGGAAGGTTGAAGAAAAATCCAAGGTAGTTCGTGTCATGCCTCTCTGATGAGTAAGAGAAAGAGACTAATTGATATCTGTGTCTCGTGGGAAGAAAGAATTATCGCGAATATCGTGGTACCAACTTTTTCATGCCCCTCGAACTCTTGTTGGCAAGGAAAAGGAAATATGATCCCATTTCGTTTTCTTTGCAGAAATTATTACCTGCCACTGTTCCTTGTCTACAGTACAACATCTAATCAAATTTTACCGCATCTGGGATTTGTTTTTCTTTACAAGAAATGCCTGGTCTATTTTCAAACTGAGGGTTTCAAAAAGTGTATATATATCTTTCTTTTGAATTGAAGTCACCTATTTTCATTTTATACTCTTTCCTCTCTCCTACATATATTTCTTTAATCCTCTTTCTCATCCTATTAATTAAATTTTTTTTTGGTTACTTCTTGTACCCTTTTCTAATATTTGGCTTTTTTCTGATAAACTTTTTTTTTAAATCTATTATAAATTTGAACATAGTTTATCCTGATCTAAAATAAGAAAAATCGTTGGACACAAATTGCATACACCTCACTCTAAAAGGTAACTGGAGGTTTAAAGTTATAATATATCTACATGTGAGGCTCTATTTTGTTATACTCAGACCCTAAACCCTTCGAAGTTAAATGTCTTGTCTGTAATTAGAGGGACAACGAGAAACACATATAAGAATAGGTTTTTGTTATTTCCTGATTAACGTATGCTAATTTTAAATTTACTTATCAACAATATATTACATCAAATTTATATATTTAAATACAAAAAAATATATTTTAATAAATTTAATTAAAATATACCAATAGTATAAACATTTTTTCTATCGTTCGACGGTATATATAATAAATTTGTTATCTCTTATATCTCTTATAATAATTATTTTAAAAATTATATTTTATATTATTTTTATTAATTAACGCTATAAAAAGTTTACATAGCATGAAAATTAAACTTTATTTTAATACACTTTTTTTTCTTTGAATAAAAAGTAAAATATAAAAGCAATGTAATTTTAGTGTAAAATATCATTACTCATACATACAATTGTAAACTTGTAATTGAAATATATATATTTTAATCAGGGTTGTTTTATTATTTAAGCAAATTTTTATGTTGATAACCGTAAAAGGCTATTTGTGGCTGTATGCGGAGGGGATGAAATGCTGATGAGCTTTGTAAGTTCTAGTTAAGGATAAAGATGGAATTTGGCAGGGCAAGGAGAGACAAACACAGCATTGAGAATAAAGAATGATAATGTCATGGAAAGAACAGAGGATGACAGGGTTTGGGGGAATAGACTACAGAAAAGAGGAGGCAGACAAAGTTAAAGAAAGAGATAGAATATGCGGCCATCTGAATGTAATTGCTGTCCTTCTGCAAAAGCAAGAATAATAAATAGAAATGGGGACAAAACTGTTAGTTACTGTTCACACATAATGCAATAATATTCTCAGCATTCTGAAGCTTGAAAGCAATAACTCATTGTTTACGGACACAGAGGAAAAGATTCCGAGATAAGCATATTTTGAATGTATGTTCAGTACCATATACTTGTTCTTGTGATACTTCTTGATTCTCGCACTACTCGCCACTCTAATATCACAATTTTTACATCATTCTTTTTGTTTTATATTTCCCTCTTTATTGCTGGCTTACTTTATTTAAACATCTTAAAACTCATTCACATGTCTTTACTACTATATATGTATATCTTCAATTCAATGCCTATCCTCTAATACCTACCTTTTTAGTATATCTTTCAAATTTACCTATATCCGTTGGTCCTATTTCTAGACTATTATTTCATGTTTACTCTTCTGACTCCCTTGTTTCCCAAATAATTTCAGATACTTGTCTACTTAACCGTGGCTTGTAACTAGGCTTTGGAAACAACCTCTCTTTAGCATTTGCTAATATCACTTTATGTTTGACCCTGAAAAAGTCACTCATGAACCATCCTTTTTCTTTCACTTTCTCGCATTATGAGTGGGAGAAATGTGTCAAGCCAAAGTAGTCTGAGAAAAAGTGGAGTACTAGAATATATAAATGAAGTTAAATCATTTCGGCATAAAACCAAAGCCTAAACCCAAGGACATAGGTAGATCAGTTGAAGGTGGAGCTAGGAAATTAGGGACCACACAGGTGAACTTTATATTTGGGGTAATTGATTTTGAAGAAATGGATTACTTGCAACTTGTTAAACGAATCATATTGTAAAATAATAAATTAAAAATAGTCCCCCCCAAAATAATAGAAATTATGACTGTTGTATAAGATACCAAGTAGGACGTCAGTGGACTACCTTATGAATCGTTAAATATAATATTTGAACACCAAAAAGACATCCGAACACGAAAAAGAAAAATTAAATATAAATATTTTTAAAGCGAACAATTTTGATTACCAACTTGAAACCTGTTTAAGAGGTTAAAGTGTAATATTGAATGTGTTTAGGTCTTTTTCGGGGTGTTTTTGTTAATGCCCTCTAATTACATGGATTCTGTTTGTGTTTTCTTTGCCACAGTACTATGAGATTGCTACCATGGGAGTTTGCATGGGAATGGTGAGATGAGGGAATGGATGAGGAGATGAGCGAATTGATTGGCTGCTTCTTGTGTGTGGAATTGTTACAAGTGGGATCAATGTTGTGACCGAATTGGTGAATTGACAACCGTTGTAAGAGTTAAGGGCTAAAATATTAAGGTTAAAAAATAAACGAAAAAGATTAAATTGATCCACAATTAATACATCATTTGTTAAAGAAATAATGATATATGAACACCCACATTGTATATATTTAATTCAAGCTTTTATTTTTCTCTGTGTATCTTTTATTTTGTTATATCCCATCTACATTTCTCTCTTCTGTCTTTATCACTGTAAACATAGATTAGCCTAAAGTCTTTATAAATCACTCTTCTTGGTAAAGTAGTCCACGTTAGAAACCACGGTAACTATGTATGTGCAAGACTAGTCCCTCACTAGTGTTATTTGTATTTTAATTCATTAGAGTCAAATTCTATGTTGATCATGATTCCCATACCGAAGAATTAAAAAATTAATAATTGAGATTTTAATGATTTCATAGTTTATTATAAATGTACTAGTGTAATCATTTTTAATTATATATATTTAAAGTGCATTATGTCATTTTGAAAGAGTCTCATGTTAGCTTTGAATTCTTTGAAAAAATTTGTTGTGTCATTTGGGACCTTAGTATGTTTGGATGTTCTTTTCACGTTAATTAGTTTTAGTAATTTTGAAGTCCACCAGAGGTCATGAACCCTGCACATGAGCCCTTTACCTTTACTCGAAAACATATCAGATCTCAATACTTCTACCAAAGACTTTACATTCCACCTTCTGTTGGGAATCTATGACGTACCATCACTGACTAAGCACCATCATGATCCCACCTGATCGATATACACCTTACACCTCACATAAAACTACACATCATTTGGTCACAAACGCAAATCACAAATCTCCCTAGTCGCGAAACAAACGCACAACCTTGAGCTTTGTCTAACACAATGCCGCTACGTACTCACCACACCAACCAGGCAACCTTTAACCTCTACAACTACAAATTAGGTCAATGAAAACCTAGTTTATGTTTTTATGAGAGCTGAGTTTGCCTGTTCATTGTTGCCAAAAACCCTTAATTAAAATAGCACAACAAACTTAATTGTTGTTCACATGCTTGATGTTGCTCATGATCAAGTGTTTAATTTGGTCAAACTGATTAGTTCGCTTTCCATTTACATGTATATATTTAAATTTACACTATAATGTTTTATAAATATTAACTATAAAAATATAAACTTAAATATGTTTTCAATGTTTATAAAATAAACCACTTTTGATTTTGGTATTTACAAAAAAAAAAAATTCTAATTTTTATTCCTAAAAAATCATGAAATCATTTTTCTGGGCTTAGTTATTATGTATACTCGTTAGTTATTTATGTGTTTAATGAAAAAGTTAAGTGATTATTCCAAGTAACATTCACTAGTATTTTTAGTATCATGTTAGCATATGACATTTTAAAACTTTTTTTAGATTTTTAAAATCAAATAAAAATATTTTACAAAGATCAAAATTAAAATAAACTTATTTTATAGAAAAAAATTAATTTTAGAAAATAAAAAAAATTATAAATACCAAAATAAAAAATCATTCATCAGGAGATATCCTTGGTGGAAAAAAAACATAATATGTACTTAACTTCAGGATTTAATTTATTTAAAATAAAGAAAGTGTGCTTTAAAAGATAAATTATAATATATATATATATATATATATATATATATATATATATATATATATATATATATATATATATATTACCAAAATATTATTGAGCCATATCAAGTAATAAGTTATTAGTTGTCGTTGGTGAGTCAAAAATAGATAAAAGGAAATTAGGTGTGTCACAATGAGGTGACAGTTGAGCAAAATTGTTGAATTGAGATGAGCTCTGAAGCTATTAATGAAAAGAAGTTTGTTGTTTAGTTGATAGAGCCTCTATCTGAAAAGTTAGTTATCGAGATACATATTAATTGAGAAGCTTGTAAGTTGAGGAACATGTATTAGTCGAGTTACAGGTTAATCGGCTGCCAAATCAAGCAACAATTAAAGTTGATAGGAAGTTTTGGTCGAGTAAAGTGTTAGTTGTGAGACCTATTAATCAATACACTGAATTTCGAAAGGTGACCTAAAAGAGGAGGGTTTGGAGAATGAGAAAAACCAAGGTTGTGCCTTGAGGATACTGTTTTGTTGCTGCAGAAACATAAGGATTAACCAGGTTGAAGAACAAGGAAAAATAGCACAACTTTCCATCGCTTTCTCTAGATTTACTGTTCATTATAAGGTGAAGATGAAACTCCTATATATACAATTTTTCAAAGTCAAATTTACATAGTACTAATTTGTATTTGTGTACTCGAACTAGATTTAACCAAACATTTTTTTGAGATATGGATAGATTATCTTAAAAACATGACTTTAAGTTTAACTTAATCTTATAAAACTGTTTTGTAAAATAAAGATTATTATTTATTAATATATTTTATTTAAGTTATTTCACTAGTTGATGTGATATATCTAATACTTTCTTCACATATCAAAGACTAAATATTTCAAACGTAAAATTTGTAAAACTAAACATGTAAAATTTGTAAAACTAAACATGTAGATAATTCGAGTCCGATAATAAATGAGTTAATAGACTTAACAATGATTTAAAATAAACATTTATACATGTTAAACGTAAATTTAAATATAATTCAATCTTGTAAAATTGATTTATAAAATAAAAATAATAACTTTTTATATTTTGAGATTTCCAAATTTAAATATAATCCAATCCTGTAAAATTGATTTATAAAATAAGAATGATTACTTTTGTATTTTGGGATCTCCAACAGTTAAAAAGAAATTGAATTTGATGGTCAATATTTTGGGCCTAAAATAACGTTCAAAACCATAAAATATCCTATATTCAATGGGTTGGGCCATAAACGAAGGCAGTAAGTAGCTATGGGGAAGGCCTGGGACTCAAAAAATCGTTGCTTGCATGTTTTCCAATTCTTACCAAGTTTTCTGTTGGGACTCTCAAACACCTGACGACGTGGAAAGCAGCACCGAAAACGTTACAAACATAAGCTGTTTCAAACATGCTGTAAGTAATTTCTTTATTTTGTTTTCACCACTAAAGCCTTATGTAGCTGTTGTATTATGTGGTGGTTTACTGATTTGCATGGAAATTCCTCGCTTGTTAAGGAAAGACCGAAAGAGCAATGATCTGTATTCTGCCTTACGAGAATGGATAGAATGTGTTTTTATATTTTAAATAGAATGAATTGTGAATGAAAAAAATTATTTCAACTAATGTAGTTGCCAACGCAGCACACAGACTTTATCTTATCCTTTGGAGCCTAACGTCAGAAAGTTCATTGCGGATGAAAGCCAAAGCCAAAGGCCTTGGCCACTAGGCATCTTTAAAATATGAGGGAAGAAAAAGATGATACGGTAGAAATTAGTTAATTAGTATTGACTCCTTTCGTGCATGGTTTAATAGATATGCAGGGCTGTTATGACAGAAATTGAAGTCATTTAGAAAATCATGAGAACTTTGAATATGACCCTTAAAAACCTTTGGCGTTATCCTATACCTAAAAAGAGTAGAGAATTGATGGCACGTTTGAAAGTGGAAAAATACAGCTGCTGAGTGGATGTGTGGAGTAAATTTGAAGTTTTTAGTAGAGATTTCTGTTTGTCCTTTCATGCGTTAACAATATGTTTTATGAGTCATGTGATCACACACTCCATTATTTGGCTTTAGCATTTATTTAATTATTGTGGGCCACCATGAAATATGACATTTTTTTTTAAAAATGGACTAACATTATGATCCATTAGATAATATTTATGCTCACTAATAATGTGATTAATTAGTAATGGACTTTGAACAGTTAATACTGATTTACGTGGGAGACAATTTAATTCTAACCTCAAGGCTCATAATGGAAGGTGCCTAAGATTAATAAATAATGTGATTAAGTTTCCTTTGTACGAAACATACAATTTCTCACTACGGTTTACCCCATTGAAAACCTAGAATTTGGAGTCTATGATTAGATAAAGAAAGATTTAGTTTTTTGATTCTATGGAGGCGCACTAATCAAACACACAACCATCTGGTACATTTGATTATGCCTTCAAAAAATAAGTATTTAATTTGTGTTCTAAATTCACATCAAGTATATGTTGTTCACAATATATTTTTTTTCTTATATTTGGTATTAGAGTCAATTTTATATGATTTAGAACCTAATTATTAAATATTTTAGTGTCCTTTTATTTAATAATTTTTTTCAATCCAATTTTGGATAGTTTTGATTTTGAAAAATGTTTGAATGATTATTTTCAAAACTAAAATTAGAACTCCATATTTGACCATTAAACCAATCTGTTAATGTAATATATGCTTTTATGCATATTTACTAGGCTCGTGAAGTTACTAAGTTTCATTGTTATACATGGAGATTCCTTGGCAAGCTACAACAAGGACTTTAATTCAAACACACAAGTGTATGTGTAAGAATCTATAACCATTTTATCAACTCATGTTGTAGAATTTTATTGCGTTAAATATATGGGATGTGTATTTTTGTGCATTTTAAAGTTTCAATTATTTATATTTATTATCTTGTTTTCGTTATTATGAATTTTTTTATCTTTACTTAGTTGAAATTTAATATTAAATTCATTATATATAGTTGTTTGGATTGTTTAAGTGCAAAACATGATAAGAGTATTATGATAATTGACATATGACTAGTAAGGGTGCTATTTTTGAACGATGCATTTGCCTTTTGACTAATTGTGATTTTGGACAAGAGAAAATTGATTCTTATACAAAAATTTCATAGGTTGCTATAAGTTGTCATTGCCAAAGTGGGACCACTTGATTTGATTCATGAATTTTTTTTGTATTTTGATGAATGCTTTTGATCTTTGCATGCAATTACTTCTCTAAAGGAGGTTGTTGTATGTTTTAGGTTAAAAGTTAAGAATGGATAGAGTTATTGGAGAATGTATTAAGTTAAGAGATTTATCTGTCCAAAGGAGACAATTTTCTAAGCTTATTGTATGCTCATGGATTAACCCATCTAAGGTTTTGAACTCTGAGTTGTAACCTTAGTTTATGCATTCTACCCAAAGGAGAATGTACTAGCATATTGGCCTCACTATGATAACTTATTTTGTTTTAAGTTATATCTTATTTTGTAATATGTTATAATGCATTTGTGTTTTGTCTTAGCAATAATTTTTTGTGATGGATTTATCGGAGAACACATTGGACTAGGACATTTGTCTGTCCAAAGGGGACAACTTTCTAAATACAATGTGTATTAATGGATTAATTCATCGAAGATTTAGGTCATGACTATAATCATGGTTAGTGCATTATGCACAAAAGTGAATGTACTATTATATTAGTCTTATTATTGATAATTTGTTAAGACTTGAGTTGTATCTTGTCGTATTATATGTCCTTGTTAACTCTTGATAAGGTGGTGATAGTTATTCTATAACTTATCTTTTTGTATATTTAGAGGTTTCAAAATAATGAGAGAACCAAATTTAAGGAAAAAACAAACTCATGTTAGAAAATGATCTCAAAGAAGTCTTCGAATCAGTGGGAGATGTCAACCTAGTTTTAGGTTCTTGATTTGAATTGATTTTGAATGACACCTTTTATGTACCTTCTTTTAGGAGAAATTTGATTTTTGTTTACTTGGTTTTAGTTTTACTTTTGGTGAAAGGAAAATAAATTTGATGTTGAACACAAATTATTGGTTATAATCTTTAGTAGATGGTTTATACAAATTGTCTTTGGCTTCTGATAATACTCATTTGTCTTATTGAGAATTCCGCTGCTAAAAGATCTAAAATTGAGAAAAAAAATCCTTTATATTATGACATAAGCACCTAGTGTTAGAAATTTATAGTTTCTTTTAATCTTTTGAACATTATATTTTAATATACAATTATATTAGCTATTTATTTAAGGTGATTATAATCCTAAAATGATCCTATATTTAAGTAATCAAAATAGACTTTCTAAAAGGATTCAATATAAGTTTTATGAGTGGCTATCCATATTGGCCTGTTAGGGTGGATCTAAAATTGAGTAATGTGTATCAGACAGTGCCCCCCGCACATGATTGAATGGATCCAGGGAATGCGAATTTTTTTTCTCAACTTTGCATGAAGCCTTCTGCATGGGCGACAATATGCATTCAGTGGTGGATTGGCAGTTTCCATTTCTGCATTTAGTGTTCGGTTATAATATGCATTAAGGGATTGCACTAGTAAGGAACCAAACAGAAGTTTGTATAATGGCAAGAAATTTCTTTATCACTAGACCCATAAGGATTTTTTCAAATATTGAGGGTTTATTATTATTATTAAATCTGTTACGTTATCATTTTATTATGAATAATTATTAGGTGAGAATTTTTTTTATAACACGCAGCCTTGTTTATTTATTTATTAGGTTATTATTATTATTGGTGGGTATATTGATAATAATAATAAGTAAACAAATTATGGTATAAAAGACATATAGAGTACTACATATTTGACAAATTTTGGACTCTTCTAGTTAATTTGGATTGTCTGGTAATTTTC
Source organism: Mucuna pruriens (assembly GCA_025330945.1). Lineage (NCBI taxonomy): Eukaryota > Viridiplantae > Streptophyta > Magnoliopsida > Fabales > Fabaceae > Mucuna > Mucuna pruriens. The sequence continues at coordinate 1,857,525 of JAENHJ010000158.1, forward strand.
AAAATTAAATTAATTGAAGCAATATATTGTCAAAGCAATTTCTATTGTGTAAATTGATTTAATTTAAATTACAAAGATGTATATTAGTATGAAATTATTTATGTAAACTGTGATCGGTCCAAAGAAAGACACAGTTCGGCCAAATATTAACATACTTGTGATAATAAATATGTGACAATTATAAAGTTTTATTTTTCAATTGAGTAATAGTCGATCCAAAGAAAAATTATTATTTGACAGAACTAATTATCAATATTTGATTATTGCGTTAAGAGTATTGCTTACAAATTAATTTTTCTGTCAAAAGATTAAAAATTAATATTGTGCTAGGCATCTTGTAAATAGTCCATTATGTAGTTTATCTACTCATATCTTGTTATATACTTTGTATGTCTTACATACCTTAAAGTATCTAACCGCTAGGCAGTGATATAAACTTACAGTTTTGGATTCTACGCTTATGTGTGAAACTTGTATAAATTTAAGACTTCTCATTTTGATTAAATTGTCTAGTAATTTTGGTTGGATTAATTGAAACATGTTGTCAAAGTAATATTTATTGTGTAAATTAATTTGATTGAATTTACATATATATTGTGTGGGATTATTCATGTGAATTGTGTTTGACCCAAAGGAAGTCGCAATTTGACTGAATAATTACATGCTTGTGATGGTAAATGTGTGGTGATTATAAGGTTGTTTTTCTATGTGACCAATGGAGTGTCCAAAGACAATCATTGTTTGACAAGACTTATCACCAATGTTTGATCATTGCGTTGAGAGTACCACTTGCAGTTCGTTCTTTCAATCCAAATATTGAGGATTAATGATGCGCTAGGTATCTTGTTTAGGTTTTTAAATTTATCATAAAGATTAATTGTCCTTTGCATGTTTATTGTCCTTTGTTTTAGTGTTGTTACTAGTATGGTCAGCATATCTACTCAAATAAATAGTATCCCAATGTTGAATGAGACAAATTTTAAGGTTTAGAAGGAAGACATAGAGATAGTCTTCGGCTGTATGGCTTTGGATCTAGCACTTCGGGTAAAGGAACATATTCCTACTCTGGATAACCTTCAAGAGCTTAAAATTGAGAAATGGGAACGTGCTAACCAAATGTGTCTTATGATCATGAAGCGCTCAACTCCAGAAGCATTTTGCGGGCTTTATTTCTGAGAGTCAAAGGTAGAGGAAATATAAGAGAGACATAATGGAGATGTCTAATCTCGCAGCAAAGCTCAAGTCACTCAAGTTGGAGCTTAGTGAAGACTTGATCGTGCACTTAGTTTTGATCTCACTTCCTATACACACTTTGCAATTCAAAGTGAGCCATAATACTCAGAAGGACAAATGGTCCCTTAATGAATTTATATCTCACTATGTGCAAGAGGAAGAGAGGTTGCAAAGAGATAAGACTGAAAGTGTTCATTTTACTTCGACCTCTCAAAATAAGAAAAGAAAGAACATTAAGGGTGTTGCAAAAGGGTCTTATAAAGGAAAGAAACCAAAGAAGAATGAGGAATTTACTTGCTTCTTCTGTAAGAAGTCAAGACACATGAAGAAACAGTGTCTTAAATACACTAGTTGGTGTGTAAAGAAAGGTAAATTTCTTGCTCTAGTTTGTTCTGAAGTTACTTTGACCTTTGTGCCTATGAATACTTTGTGCCTGTGGAGCTAATCGCCAAGTGATGATGAAATATTCATTTTTGTGGGCAATGACAATAAAGTTGCAGTAGAAGCTATTGGAACTTTTATATTACAATTGAAAATTGGATTTCGTTTCGATTTATTTAAGACCTTTGTTGTGCTGTCTTTTAGGCAAACTTTAATTTCCATTTCTAGCTTGGACAAATTTGGTTTTTCTTATTATTTTGGAAATAATAAAGTTAGTCTATACCAAAATTCAAATATTATTGGTTCTGGATTTTTGGTTGATAATCTATACATACTTGATTTGTTAGTTCCCATAATAAAATACTGCAAATTGGTTCACGAGGTATAAAACAAAAATTAATTAAGCATTCAGCCATCTTATGGCACAAGCGTTTAGGCCATATCTCTAAACAAAGAATTCAAAGACTTGTATCGGATGAAATTCTTAAACCCTTGGACTTATCAAACTTTAAAGTTTGTGTTGAGTGCATCAAGGAAAAATGAACAAACATAAGAAAATTAGGTGCCGAAAGAGGTAAGGATGTCTTATAACTAATACATACAGATATTTATGGTCATTTCCCAACAGCTTCATGGAATGGACAACAATACTTTATTACGTTCATAGATGATTACTCTAGGTACGATTACCTATATTTGATATATGAGAAGTCTCAATCCCTAGACATTTTCAAGTCTTTTCAAAGTGAAGATGAACTTCAACTTGGAAAGAAAATTAAGGCCATCAAATATGATCGTGGTGGTGAATACTATAGTAGATATGATGGATCAGGAGAACAACATCCAGGGCCTTTTTCCCTTTTTCTTAGAGAATGTGAAATTGTTCCGCAATACACCATGCCAAGCAAACCTAGCATAAATGGTGTGGCAGAACAACGAAATCAGACTCTTAAAGATATGGTGAGAAGTATAATTAGTCATTCTTCTTTGCTAGAGTCACTCTGGGAAGAAGCTTTAAAGATCATAGTTTACATCCTTAATAGGGTGCCAACTAAAGCAATTAACAAAACTTGTTATGAACTTTTGACTGGCAAAAAGTCAAGTATCAAACATTTGCACATTTAGGGTAGTCCAACTGTAGCATGGCTTTATAGGCCACATGAAAGAAAATTGGATTCAAGAATAGTTAGCTATTATTTTGTTTTTGGGGCTATAAGTTTTATGATCCCATTCCAAGATCCTTTTTTGAAATGGAAAATGCGAGAATTCTTGAGGAAGTTGAGTTTGAGAAGGAAGAGAACATAAGGAATGTTGTCTTTAAGGAAAAATTTGTTAATGACATTGGTCAAGTCCTTGTGCCTATTACTATTTAAGAAACAACACAGGTAATAGGAGACAATGTTCATACTATTATTCCTAACATTGTTCCAGAATAAGACTATGATGAGGTTCTTCCTCAAACACTTATAAAGCAACCTCAACAACCTCAAGAAGTGCCATTAAGGATATCCATCAAAGAGAAGAGACATGCAATTCCAAATTACTGCATTGTCTATCTCAAAGAACATGAAGATGATATTGGTTTAACAGAAAATGATCCAATCAACTTTTGTCAAGCTATGCAAAGTTCTAACTCTCAAAAATGGGTTGATCCATGAAAGATGAAATGAAGTCTATGCAAGACAATGACGTTTGAGATCTCGTCGAATTACCTGAAAGTGTGAAACCTATTGGTTGCAAATGGTTATTTAAAACCAATTAGAATTATAAGGGTAATATCGAGAGATATAAGGCTCGTCTAGTTGCTAAAGGCTTTACTCAGAATGAAGGCATTGACTACAAAGAAACCTTTTCTCTAGTATCTTCAAAGGATTCTTTAAGAACCGTAATGATAGTAGTAGCTCATTTTGATTTAGAGCTACACCAGATGGATGTTAAGATTGCATTTCTAAATGGTGACATTGATGAAATGATTTATATGGTGCAACTTCAAAACTTTGTTTCAAATTAATCTAAGTATATGGTATGCAAACTAAAGAAATCCATCTATGGCCTCAAATAGGCTTCCCGTAAATGGTATCACAAATTCCATCAAGTCATTACCTCATATGGTTTTGAGGCAAATGTAGTTGATGATTGTGTATATCACAAGTTAAGAAGGAGTAAATACATATTCATGGTATTATATGTTGATGACGTACTATTTGCTAGTAGTGATACAAGCTTGTTGAACAAAGCCAAGAGATTTTTGACGAAGAATTTCGAGATGAAAGATCTTGAGGAAGCTTCTTTTGTATTAGGTATTCAAATACTAAGAGATCGTTCTCAAGGTATCCTAAAGCTGTCACAAAAAAACTATATCAGCAAAGTCTTATATAGATTCGACATGAAAGATAGTAAACCAAGAGACACCCTAATAGTTAAGGGAGACAAATTTAGTCTCAAGTAATGTCCCAACAATGACCTTGAAAGAAATGAGATGCAAAAGATTTTCTATGCCTCAGTAGTGGGGAGTCTAATGAATGCTCAAGTTTGTACTTGCCCCAACATTGCCTATGTGGTGGGAGTTTTAGACAGGTATTAGAGTAATCTTGAATGTAGCATTGGAAGGTAGTTAAACGTGTGATATGTTGCTTAAAGAGAACAAAATGATACATGCTCACTTATCGAAAGTCTGAAGGTTTGGAGATCATTGGGTACTCTGACTCTGATTTTGCAGGATGTCAAGAAAGCAAACATTCCACATCTAGATACATCTACATGTTGACTGGACGAGCTATCTCTTGGAATTCTGTTAAACATACTCTTATAGCCCCTTTAACCATGGCTGCAAAATTTGTGGCCTGCTTCGAGGCATCCAACCATGGGATATGGCTGCGAAACTGTCACTAGTTTATAGGTGGTCGATGGCATTGAAAGGTCATTGAAAATATATTGTGACAATAATTCGACAGTCCTTTACTCCAACAACAATAGGAGTTCTAGAAAGTCAAAGTTTATCGACATCAAGTTTTTGGTTGTTAAAGAAAGAGTTCAGAATAAACAGATTTTCATAAAACATATAGGAACAAGTTTTATGGTAGCTGATCCATTAACTAAAGGGCTAATACCTAAGCTCTTTCATGAGCACACTACTTATGGGTATTATTCCTTAAGATACCTCAGTTCAATGGGAATCTGTATGTTTTATGTTTCAATTTGAACAATTTTGTTGTTTTTTATTTTTTGCATAAATAAAGTTGATGGTTAATGTTTACATTTTGAACTCGCTTCTTGTATGTAATAATTGTATTACATTCAAAGAATTTGGATTGATCTCCATTAAATATTGAAAATAAGGACCAATTAGAAATAGACATGTTTGATATCACATTGCATGTAATTTTTATGTCACTCATCCGTATTTGATCTATGTCATTGAGCATATTAATATGGTGATCATTGTGATTTAATCACACTTATTTGTGATGAAAGTTGCAATGGTTTCATTGTTAATGTGCAAGATGAACTAGGTTGTATTAAGAGGAAGTCTAAAGATAAATAGAATACAAACACGTCTAAGGAATTTTATAATATAATTGTTTCAAGAGAATATGAAGCCCAAGTGGGAAGATTGTTTGAAATTTGTAATTTCTTTTAATCTTTTGGGCATTATATTTTAATATACAATTATATTAGCTATTTATTTAAGGTGATTATAATCCTAAAGTGATCCAATTTAAGTAATCAAAACAGACTTCCTAAAAAGACTCAGTAGGGCTTAATGAGTGGATACTCATGTTGGTCCGTTAGGGGATAATAGGGATCTTATATGTAGGCTAACACATTAAGAAAGGTTATGTCCTCAATACACCAAATCAAAAGATGTTCTCTGTTCTCCCCATCAAAAGAAAGAAATGAAGGTCTCTAGAAGGAACTAAGGTGATTTGGTTGAGGAAAATCACAAACCAACGGCTCGTAATTACTGAAGATTCTGCTACGATCTCTAAGCAACTATCATGATCCAGGTATTTATACATTCTTTAAAGCTTTGATTGTCTAGTATAACGGAATAAGCATATGAGGAACTAAGAGTAGGAAAATATTTTCAACACTTAGGTCATATTTTTAGGGAAAGGATTGAGAGAATGACAAAGGCAAACATTCTACCTTCCTTGAATTTTGATGATTTGGTTACTTGTGTGAATTGCATTGGGGGTAAAGTTTACTAATACCAAAAGAAAGGTGCAACTAGAAGTTTAGACCTCTTCGAGATCATTCATACAAACATTAGTGACCCCTTGATTCCTACAATTTGTGATAACAGTGTTGTGTTTTATGCAAAAAAATAATAAAACTTCTAGTGGATTTAAGCACTTGAGGTGAAATACCTTATTGTTACGGATCTTATGAAAGATGGTTCTATAATGGTGGAGCACATTGACACAGATTCCATGATGGTTGATTCCTTAACCAACGGACTCAAACATGTTTTCAAAAGGCGTGTCGAGAACATGGGCATGTAAGTTATTATGATGTGCTTAGTTAGTGGGAGCTTTAGTTTTATGTTATTTCCTATTTTATTTTGTCGAAACCTTAATTTGAATTTTAGAAAATAATGAATTGATGATATTTTACCTTGATATTAAAGCTCAATGTCATTGGTACCGCTAAGTCGGTGGTTGACGCTGTATTAGAGCCGAGACATGATATTGAAACTTAGTGTCATAAGGACTATTGTGTCCATAGTCGATGTCATTTTAGAGTTGAGGCATGATGGTTTTGTTGTAAACCATGTAATTTCTCTAGCTTTCAAGCATTTGAGAGAAATTAAGGATGGGCAGAAAAAATGATGGTATGGTTGTTTGATCACATTAGTACGTCATTTTCTACTACAGTCCACATTAATGACTAGCCGACGAAATTAGTGATATTTGTAACCATGGAATGTTTTGCATCAATGAGAATGCAACTACCGCTATAATTCAATATTAGATGACTTTTGTTGGATGAAGTCTTAATTAGGTATTGTATCTTTAGATCATAAGTTTTGTGGCAACAATATGTTACCCGAGTCGTTTTCAAAAATATTTTTCAACTTAGAAGGTACACAATTGATTTTGCTCAAGTGGGAGAATGCTAGATTTTTTTCTATTAATTCTTTTGAGCTACAATCAAATGTGACATCATGTTTTTTTCAAAACAAACTAATATTTTAATTCATTAAATTATACTTGAGCCCAATAATAATGTAATTAGTTAGTAAAGAGTTTTGGACACTTAATACTAATCTATGTGGGAGACGGTAGGCCTAACCTCAATGTCTATAATGAAATATGTTAAGGTTAATAAATAACATGATTACTTTGCCGTCACCACAAAAACGACAAAAACATATAGTTGTTCACTATGGTTTGCCTCATTGAAAATCTAGAATTTGGAACATATGATTAAGCAAAGAAAAACTTAGTTTTTTGGTTCTTTAAAGGAAGCCACACTAAACAAACACTAATCTCCTGATACATTTGATTATACCTTCAACAAGTAAATATTTAATTGGTATTTTAAATTTACATAAACTGTATATCTTTTCTTACAACATTTGGTAAGGATTTATGTTTGTCTGTTACCGCTTTAACAATATATTTTATGAGTAATGTGATCACACACTCCACTATTAGAATTGCAATCTCGCATGTACTTGATGTTTTGGCTTTAGCATTTAATTAGGTAGCAAAGAAAAACTCAAGCATCACTTACAAAGGCTAATTTATCATCATGCAGTTGCTTCCCTTTACTAGTCAAAATATGAAGCTTGTCAGACATAATTGGTGTATCCTTCCATCATTTGTTCTTTACTCTATTTTTTAGATTCTGAGATGATAACTTGGAACACTATACAGAAACTGAACCGCTAAAGACCATTCCATTACTTACTCTTAATATGTTATCTTTTGGCTAACACTGTCTTTTGTCGATCATATACTCCTCCAGATAATACACGTCTTATACTGTGCACAGAACAGAAATTTGGGGCATGATATTAGCTTCAGAGACCAATGTCTAGCAGCGGTGACTAGGGATGCGACAGAAATGTGAATCCTGAGTAATATTGAGGACGTCCTATCTTCAATGTTGTTACTGCTTTTGGAGTTTTCATGGGCATGTTCAGAATGTCTCCGTTTTCTAAAGGAAAAGAAAAATATATTTCAACATCCAAAAGCTAGATAACACATGGAGAGAGAAAAAAATTAATATAAGTATGACAAGTAATATAACATGACATAAAGATAAAAGAGAAATGTATGGGGTTGATAGTGTTAAAAAAATGAGATGTCCAAATATCATTATTCTAAACTATTTGAAGTCATAATTATTAAAAAACTATAAGTGTCACCTTGGATTTCCTAACCAAGCATCATTTAAAATTATGTTAAAGAACTATTTGAAATAAATATGTACATGTTTATTTTTATGTTAAAAAATTATTAAAAATTCAAAATTAATGTTAAATTTTTTTATAAAATAAAAAATACAATAAAATAATAAAATTTGAATTTTTGATAAATTAATTTTGAATTGAACCACCTTTAAGTAATTTATGTATTGTATAAAAAATATTATACTTAATTTTATTACTATCTCACAATAAGAATAAAAATATTAAAATTTAAACCACTTCACTTTAAAACTATATAAAATCAAATTTAACTAAGATAAATTTTATTTAAAATGAATTTTAAAAATGCTCGCCCAAGTACAGACTAATGATGCCCAACTAAAACAAAGTTTAACAATCATATATTTTTTTTATAAGAATATTCTTCAGCCGATAATAAAAACTAATTCCTATATTTCACGCTATTGATTAATCTAGAGCATCAATGTTTGCTCCCTCCCTGTCTTGGTGCATCCATAAGACTCCGCATAATACTGGTATCAGCCACAGCTCATATTATTGGTTTTGTTCTGTTACTTTTTTCTATCCTTTCCTTGTCACTTTTTGTTGAACCAAATGACAGGCTGACATAGTGTTTAGTTGTGGGAATACGAAAAAGAAGGGAGGAATTTCTATAAAGTTTTTATGTTTTGTTCAACATTTTGAAGGTGGAAAGAATAAAATTCTACTTCGTTTCGTTTTAACTATCCCAAATTTAGAAAATTAAGAAGAGAAATTACGAAAATAATACATAGACATCTCAAGCTATTTGGTACCCAGAGAGAAAGAAAAGAAAAAAGTGTCGATGGATGCATTTGAGATATTATCTGATTAGGAACTCACAAGCATGAAGATTTTATTGTTAAAAGGCATCTCAATAAAAAAAATAATGTTTATAAATTAATTTTAGTTTTAACTCTTTATTGAGATTTTTTAATGAGACTTTTTTAATATATTGAAAGAATAAGTGATAAGATAAGAAAAAATTATTTTAAAAAATAATAAATGTTATAAGATATTTATAAAAAGAGTGTTGATATATCATTATTCAAAAAAAAATTTAAACTAAGTAAACTATATTATCTTTAATTTTATATAATTATTTTAAGTATATAACAATAAATTTATTCATTTCTCCACACTTTCCTCCCCTTTGTTGTCTTATAAACCAAAGATGTCCTTTTCACAGTTATATTCATCCCCTAACACTCCTCCTTTTTCCTCTCCTCTTTTAGATCGAAAGTCATGAGTGACCTTTTCCTCTTGTCCCTTGACAGTGACTACATGGCTGTTTACAACAGCATAATAAGCACAGGTAACTAGATTTTTCTTCAATGGATAATAAGGTGTTATAATTTCTCTACTTATCACTTTAATAGCTAGAATTTTTCTGTCTTGCAATGTGTGGTGTGGATAATGATACGGAAATTATGAGCTGTTCTCCACCTGGATTTGGTGACACCTTACCCATGAAACCTCAAAAAAAGGTTCCCTTGTGCATTCAAAAGATCCTTTATTTTTGAAAATCATCGAACTGTCCTTCGTATATAGAAAAACCTCTTTCATTTCTATCCTATACATCTAAAAGTTGTATGTATAAGTAAGTCAAAACTTGACATCAACATGTTCATTGATTGCACATTCGCGTTGAAATTTATTATTGAATTTATTAGGAGGTAAAAATATCGTACAAATCGATCCTCAAACCCTTTTAATAACATTCATTTTAATGAATTATTGTCCAGAGATAAAAGAAATTGCTTCATCCTATGATCAGACATCCCACAAGCCTTAATAATAATTTATTGTAGTGCTTAAATCATGATAAAAATTATATATATATTTTTTACTTTCCCTTTTCGTAGTTGAGCCAATCTTTTATACCTTCATTTTTAACTTACGGTGACTTGGATGCTTGTAGCTAGTGTTAACGCGTATAAATGTGTACGTCTGCAGTGTGACTAGATACTCAAATGTCAAATGTTGTTATTTTACTTTATGGCTTCAGTGAGACACGCGTA